>SJYV01009304.1:473048-501181 GCA_006410875.1 Neotragus pygmaeus | reverse complement strand
GAGAAAAGGGAACCCTCTTACACTGTTGGTGGGAATGCAAACTAGTACAGCCACTATGGAGAACAGTGCAAAGATTCCTTAAAAAACTGGAAATGGAACTGCCTTATGACCCAGCAATCCGACTGCTGGGCATACACACTGAGGAAACCAGAATTGAAAGAGACACGTGTACCCCAATGTTCATCGCAGCACTGTTTATAATAGCCAGGACTTGGAAGCAACCTAGATGTCCATCAGCAGATGAATGGATAAGAAAGTGGTGGTACATATACACAATGGAGTATTACTCAGCCATTAAAAAGAATACATTTGAATCAGTTCTAACGAGGTGGATGAAACTAGAGCCGATTATACAGAGTGAAATAAGCCAGAAAGAAAGACACCAATACAGTATACTAATGCATATATATGGAATTTAGAAATATGGTAACGATAACACTGTGTGTGAGACAGCAAAAGAGACACAGATGTATAGAACAGTCTTTCGAACTCTGTGGGAGAGGGCAAGGGTGGAATGATTTGGGAGAATGGGATTGAAACATGTATAACATCATATATGAAATGAATCGNACGATAACACTGTGTGTGAGACAGCAAAAGAGACACAGATGTATAGAACAGTCTTTCGAACTCTGTGGGAGAGGGCAAGGGTGGAATGATTTGGGAGAATGGGATTGAAACATGTATAACATCATATATGAAATGAATCGCCAGTCCAGGTTTGATGCATGATACTGAATGCTTGGGGCTGGTGCACTGGGATGACCCAGAGGGATGGTACAGGGAGGGAGCAGGGAGGAGGTTTCAGGATGGGGAACACGTGTATACCTGTGGCGGATTCATGTTGATGTATGGCAAAACCAATACAATATTGTAAAGTAATTAACCTCCAATTAAAGTAAATAAATTAAAAAAAATTTAAAAAGTAAAGTGAGATTCTTACACAAAGCATATGTCTATAAAGTTTTTGACTGTGTTGGATTCACTGCTGTTCAGTCTTTTCTCTAGTTTTGGTGAATGGTGTTACTCTCTGGTTTCAATGTGTAGGCTTCTCATTGTGGAGGCTTCTCTTGATGTAGAACATAGGTGCTAGGGCATGTGGGCTTCAGCAGTTGTGGCCTGTGAGCTCAGTAAATATCATTGCCAGACTCTAGAGCACAGGCTCAATAATTGTGGCACATGGGCTTAGTTTCCTCCATGGTAGGTGGGATCTTCCCAAATCAGGGATCAAGCGCATGTCTCTGGCATTGGCAGGCAGATTCTTTGCCACTGAGTCACCAGGAAAACCCTAGAAAGCATACAGTTGGGACTTGCCTAATGGTCAAGAATCTGCCTTGCAAAACAGGGGACTTGGGTTCTATCCTTGGTTGGGGAACTAAGATCCTGCATGCCATGGGCCAACTAAGCCTGTGTGCTGCAACTAGAGAGCCCACATGATACGAGAAGATCCCTTGTGCTGCAACTAAGATCTGATGCAACCAAATAAACAAATGTTTTTAAAAAAGAAAGGCAGCATATGGCTTGGTCTTTTTTTTTTTTTTTAATCCAATCTGACAATTTCAAACTTTATATCTCTATTTCTGGCTTGTTACCTATGGTGGTGGTGGTTTAGTCCCTACATTGTGTTTGACTCTTGTGAACCCATGGACTGTAGCCCTCCAGTTTCTTGTCCATGGGATTCTCCAGGCATGAATACTGGACTGGGTTGCCTTCCTTCTCCAGGGGATCTTCCCAACCCGAGACTCAAATCTGGGTCTCCTGCGTTGCAGGGAGTTGCTTTACCAACTGAGCTACAAGGGAAGCAACAAATTGTTAGCTGTATCTATCTAAAATGTTTTATTTATTGCTTTTTGATTTACAATATTACATTTATCACAGTATATCTTGAAAAAATATCACATACCATGATTTACTTTCCACCTTCCTATCTTTTGTGCTATTTTTGTTATACCTATTGTTTCTATATTGCTTATAACTCTTTTATTATTCTGCTATCATTCTTAAAAAACTCAATTGTCTTTACAGGGACTACAAAAGAGAAAAAATGCATCTTTTATACTTATTCTTTATTTACTATTCTTGTTCTTTTTTTTTTTTTCCTTCTATAAATCCAAATTTCCCTCTGTATTATCTTCATCCTTATGATCTATCGCTAAAGTTTCTTATAGTGGAGGGCTTATGAAAATTAATTACTAGTTTTGTTTCCTGAAGCGTCTTTATATCATATTCATTTCTGAAAGATATTTTGCTGTGTTTATTCTAATTGAAGAATTAATTGTTTTCTCTTAATACATCACTGATGTCACTCCATTGTCTTCTGGTTTACATAGTTTTTCATGGGAAGTATGTTATGAATCTTACTTTTGTTCCTCTGTATGCAATATTTTTTTTTCTGGTTGCCTCCAACACTGGCTCTNGAAAAAGTAGATATATACATGAGTGGATTTGAAAAACAAGTTGAAGATATAGGACCTGTTGTAAAACAACATGACAAGTGAAGAGAACATGTAGTAAACAGTTCTTTATATGTGACAAGGAGAGAGAACTCACTGGGCTAGGTGGTCTTCCACCATGAAAGAGGAAGGACACTTCAGCTAGATAGTTTAAAAACTGGAAATGTAGGATAAGTGGAAAGGAAAGGAAAATGTCAGGACTGGAGATGAGGTAACCAGAATATGTAAGATATTTAATAGCAGCACTGAGTGAATCTTTCTGGCTTGAATTAAAAATTTCTTTAAGGGACTAATAGAAGATAAAGCCTAATGGAAAGCTTTGAATGCCAGGATAAGAAGCTCAACTTCACCCTGTAGAATATGCATGCGTGTGTGCTCAGTTGTGTCCAGCTCTTTGTGACCCTATGGACTGTAGCCTGCCAGGCTCTTCTGTCCATGGGATTCTCCAGCAAGAATACTAGAAGGGTTGCTGTTGCCTCCTCCAGGAGATCTTCCCAACCCAGGGATTGGATCTGCATCTCCTATGTTGGCAGGCAGATTCTTTTACCACTGAGCCACCTGGGAAGCATGGAACATGAGATATTCTCAGAGATGTTTAAGACAAGCAGTGAGACAATGAAAATTACTTTTTTTGGATGGCTAGTCAGTAGAGAGACAGGTTAAGATATTGTGGTAGAAAACCCTCAACATTTCAACAGTAAATGAATCTTCAAGAGACTTAAATGTGTCAAAACGTTTAGGAAATGAAGAATTCTCTTTCCTTTATACTAACTGCTGACTTGTGTCCAGGAAAATGAGCAGGCAGAAATTTTATCGAAAGGAGAAGAGAGTTACTTTGCTAACATTTACTTGCATTCCTGACATTTTGGGGACAACTATGGCAGAGGCCACTTCCTGACCAGTTCTCAGTCTACAGGTTGAATGTGGGAAGATGGAGGACCTTCAAAACTGAAGACAGACAAAGTGCTCAAAGCCTGGTGTGATGTTTCTTCCTCTTTTAAAGTGTTTTTGCTTCATTATATATATATATATATTTTTTTTTTTTTTGGTTAAAACTCTCTGTTTGTACTAAAAGGATCAGGACATTTCATGTAAAGAGAACTGATTCCCTCTGCTTAGCTAGAATTTCCTGTAAGCCTGACATTTCCTTTAGAAATTAAGCACTCCATAGACAGGGTCTTCTGCTGATAAGGACACAGGCTGTCACACTCAGGGATCGAAGTGTTGCCAAGATTGCTGACAGTGATGGTTCTTACTGGGAAGGCTCTGTTACCAAACAGACATAAAGGGCCAAATATCTGCTCTAGGCCATCAGACTCAGGTGGAGGATGGAGATCAATTTCCTGAAACCAAGGATGCTGAATTGAAAGCAAGGAGGCCCCTCTGAGCAGGATGTGGGGTCAGGGTGAAGATCACTGGAACAAGAAGCACAGAGGACTCAGGAGCAGTACTCAGGACTACTGGCACCTAGTCCAGTGCTCTCTCACTACGCCAAGTTGCATATTTACCTATATGTGGTTTAGAACCTTCTGCAACTCTCTTACTCCCTGCTTGACTCCCTTGATTGTTTATCAAAGTAAGAAGTTTTGAGCATACTCCCATACCACTGGCTAAGAGTGGTCTGAGGCAGACTTTGCTTCAGAATCATATTTATATATCACGGGACTCTTTGAACTTGACCTGACATATGTTTAATTGGTCCTAACCTCTGNAACTTATGTGATAATTAGACTGGGTGTCTAGAATTCTAGATTTCAAGGGCTTTATTCTTAAAATTTGAAGGGTTTGTTCTACCATGCTGCAGGTAGCAGCTTTGAGGCTGAGATATCTGGAGTATTCTGATTCATCCTTCTTGGTGTGTGACTTCCCTTTCCTTTTTCCTCTTCTCTTCTCATCCCTGACCCTCAGGAGCTTCTAGAATCCCTTTTCTTCAGCCAGTGCTCTGAAATGTCTCAGTGATATTCATTTATGTGGTTTGTTTCCTTCTTGTAGTGCTGGACATCACCTTCAGTTATGCTGTGACCTTTCAGTCAGGAAATTTCTGTCCTTCAGTTCTGGAAAATTTTCTTAAATTGATTGTTTGATAATTTTCTCCTCTTCATTTTTACTCATTTCTTTATGAAACTCTTATATTTGGAAATCAGATTTCCTGGAAAGATGCTCTAATTCTCTTATCATTTTGTTTTGCTGTTCTCTCTCTCCCTCTCTCTCCCACCACCCCCACCTCTCTCATTGGTTTCCTGTCAACTTAATGAGGTTTCAGGAGGGAGTAAACTCCAATACTTTGGTCACCTGATGCGAAGAGCTGACTCATTTGAAAAGACCCCAATGCTGGGAAAGATTGAGGGCAGAAGGAGAAGGGGACAACAGAGGATGAGATGGTTGGATGGCATCACCGACTCAATGGACATGAGTTTGAGTAAACTCTGGGAGTTGGTGATGGACAGGAAGGCCTGGTGTGCTGCGATTCATGGGGTCGCAAACAGTTGGACACAACTGAGCAGCTGAACTGAACTGAACTGAATACATGAATATATATTTATTGCATGATATTTAATCACAAGTCTGACAATTGTGAAAAAACTGAAGTTTTTCAGTAAAATAACTGTTCGCTAAAAGCTAGTGGCTAAGCCTTAATGCTGCCACTGCGAAGTCGCTTCAGTCGTGTCCGACTCTGTGCAATCCCATAGATGGCAGCCCAACAGGCTCCTCTATCCCTGGGATTCTCCAGGCAAGACTATTGAAGTGAGTTGCCATTTCCTTCTCCAGGCTAAGCCCTAGTGACCAGTATTAAACCTGTGGTTGATATGGCATTATCTTTTTTATTTTTTAAATATGAAATCACCTTACATGAAAACTTTTATGAGGATGCCTGACTAATTACCTATTAACTAGTTTAGAAATGCATCCACAAAATTTAGGATAGGGAAATTATTCCCAAGTCGGAGAAGGCAATGGCACCCCACTCCAGTATTCTTGTCTGGAAAATCCCATAGACAGAGGAGCCTGGTAGGCTGCAGTCCATGGGGTCGCTGAGAGTTGGACACGACTCAGTGACTTCACTTTCACTTTTCACTTTCATGCATTGGAGAAAGAAATGGCAACCCACTCCAGTGTTCTTGCCTGGAGAATCCCAGGGACAGTGGATCCTAGTGAGCTGCCATCTATAGGGTTGCACAGAGTTGGACACGACCGAAGCGACTTAGCAGCAGCAATTATTCCCAAGTAGGAGAAAAAAAATCCCTTGGATGAAATCCTTATCTTGTCAATAATTTTAAACTGGTCCCAAACATCAGTGGCACTCTCTTGGCCATATAAATACCCAACACTCAAAATAAAAACATGTCATTTTTACTACTGATCTGAAATACTACTACAGAAAAATAGTAATGTATACGACTACTAAATACTACTACTACTAAAAAATACTACAGTTGCTTAATTTATATATAGGAGAAGAAAATGCCAGATTTTATCCTAGTTTGAGCTTATATTTTTAGCCTTCTACACAGATAGTTATGATTCAAGGGACATTCAAGAATGCATGCTCCTGTAACTGATTATTGTGGTTCTCTTTTAGCTAACGGTGGCATTCGATATTCCTTATATGTTCTCCAATTTTTCACTCTCCTAATGTTAACCAGGACTGGTTTTTTTCTTTAGCATGGACATACATGTGGATTTCAGGCACTGCTACCAGCATCCCCTCCAACATGAGGACCAGATCTGTCGTTCAGAAAATAGGTGCAGAGATTATTCCTGGCCTAAACTCTCACAGGAAGGGTGAATACCTAAGATGGCATAGGAGACATGTAGCAATCATGAGAGATGAATCACGCACTTAATTGGAGAAGCCATAAGTTTTATTATTTTTTTTTCCTCTCAGGTTTTATTTTATTATAATTTGTTAGAGAGTATCTTTTCCCTCATTGTTGTTCAGTTGCTAAGTCATGTCAGGCTCTTTGCGACCTCATGGACTGTAGCTCGCCAGGTTCCTCTGTCCATGGGATTTCCCAGGCAAGGATACTGGAGTGGGTAGCCTTTCTCTGCTCCAAGGGATCTTCCCACCCAAGGGATCGAACCTGCATTTCCTGCATTGGATTTTTACTAAGCCGTTGGGGAACCCCCCTTTCCCCTCACCACAGTTTACTTGTGATCAGTTATTTACTGAAACTGAGGGCATGAAAGTGTAGTAGGCCATGAGGAAAGTTTGGGCTGATCCAGGCCTGCCTTGGAATGTCTCCTCATGGTACTGTTTCCGTGGCCACAGCAGAGTGAAGATAAAATGTGGAATGTTGTGTCTACCTTGCTTTATTTACCCTTGGTCTGTGCAGCTGGGGTGCAGTGAGTGGTGGTGCAGGCCTTAGGCTGACCTGACTGGAACAGTTTAAAAGACAGGTGGAAAGCTGAGGGCGGCCTCACGGAGGCCCAGGGACCACACACACCTGCTCTGTGGCCGCCCTGCAAGTTGTGGCGGAGGGGTGGCTTCCAGGCCCCCGGATGAATGCAGAGATTATACCACCTGTATTTCCTCTCCCATTTCCCTCCATAAAGCTGAGCAAGCAGACTGTTAGACTGAAGCCTATTTGTGGCTTGTGAGCCTGGCTGCCAAGCTGGACTAGTAACAACCACTGAGGTACTGTAAAAGCAAATTCAAAACTGTTATCTTGGGTTCTTTTCTTTTTTTTTTTTTTTTGGTAATTAAAGGTATTTTCATTTTGTAAATTACCAGTGTATTTTACGTTTTCCTATTTCTCAATAAATGAATTCAATGGGTTTTCCCTAACTGAAGCTAAGGACAAGCTAGAGATAACCAGTAAATGTTGTAAATTAAGTTCAAGTTCTTCTCCACTTAGACTCATTCGTTGAACTATTAAAGAAGCTACAATGTATGAGGCAGGTAGCTGGGTATACAAATAAAAATGAAAATAAGCAGAACAACGTTTCTTTTGTGGAGCTTATAAAATGTGGGTTTATGTGTGAGTGGGGCTGGAAGTGGTATCACGGATGCTGTAACAGAGGTGAGTACCCATCGCTATGGAAGAAAAGGAGGGTCCTCTGACCGTCCTGAAGAGTTCAGGCGAGATGGGGGTCATTAAAGTGAGTCCACAACAGTGGGGAAGCAGAAGAGTGAACATATGAGAGATAGGAGTCTGATCACACAGAACTTGGAGTTGATTGAATGTAAGGGAAGGGGTTTGCCCAGGTGGCTCAGTGGTAAAGAATCTGCTTGCCAAGCAGGAGACACGAGTCCAATCCCTGGGTCGAGAAGATCCCCTGGAGAAGGAAATGGCACCTGGCTCCAGTACTCTTGCCTGCAGAATCCCATGGACNGAAGGGGTTTGCCCAGGTGGCTCAGTGGTAAAGAATCTGCTTGCCAAGCAGGAGACACGAGTCCAATCCCTGGGTCGAGAAGATCCCCTGGAGAAGGAAATGGCACCTGGCTCCAGTACTCTTGCCTGCAGAATCCCATGGACAGAGGAGCCTGGTGGGCTGCAGTCCGTGAGCTCGCAAAGAGTCAGACAGGGCTTAGGGACTGAGTGTGTGTGCAAGGGAAGTGAGGAAGGGGTGAGTTGTGAGGGAGAAGATAAGGACGAGCACCATCCTCTTCTCTTCCCCTGGAACCATGTAGTCTGCATCTTTGCAAAAGAGCTTATCATTCTGTTTTGCAACTTGCTTATATCTCTGCCCACAACTTTGAAATGCTTGAAATCAACGCTCAGGTCCTATATTTATCTTTGTAACCACAGAGCGTAGCACAAACGATGTCCTCAGACTTGTAGACCTGACTATAGCCAGGGACTGAAATACTGATTTCAGTCTTTTATCACAAAGGATGCACTTAAAACTCTTATTTCTCTTAATGAATTTTGTGTTTTAATAAATTTCTACTAAGCAAATTGCAATATAAAAATAATCTCTGGCTTATGATCCTTGCTTATATAAACACACACCATAATCCTTTAAAAATTCCAGTCAAAAGTAAAGCAACTTGATGTTTTGGTTAGTTTTAGCAATGCTACTGTAGATAAATATTGTGTGTGTGCGTGCTCAGTCACTCAGTCCTGTTCTATGAAATACTGAAATAGCTTGGAATTTCCTTTTTTTCCCTTCATGCTGATTTTTAGAATTAATGCTTGGTGATGTAGCTAACTTTAGCTCATTCTTGCTTAAAAATTCAGCAAAATGTTGAACTTTTAATGCTGGCTTAGTTGTTACTTCTATGAGAAGAGAGGGTAAGAGATGAGAATGAGTGTGTTTTTATCTTTACAGTGCTTTAATTCTTAAAAAAAAAAATCTGGAGTGAATATGTCAAAATATAAACCTACCAAATATGGCTGGTGGGTACATGGGAATCAAGTTTATTTTCTGAATGCTTTAAAATTTCATACTTTAAAAGTGAAATGACTGATTTCAAGTGCCTTTTTAAAATAAATACCCTTTAAAAAGTTGCTAACACATTTACTCATGATTTAAAAAAAATACTGTAAAATTCTCTTCTAAATAGATTGAAAACATCCGCCCTTAACTTTAGAAAGGATAACTTAAAGACATCAGAGTAAATACAGAATGTCAATTATTGACAATAAGGGAAGACAGATCATAAATGACATGAGAATTTTAAAAATTGAAATTTTGATATTTAAAATTAAGATTTCTTGGAAGCATATAAACCCAAAATTATCACCTTTATTCAGATGACTCAGACGTCTAGACATCTGTAAAATTTCCAGCACCCATAGCCAGCAGCCTGCTGTACCACCCTTCTTGAGCCCAATGTGATCCAAACAAAAGTCAGCCACCTCTGCCCCCTCTCACTCAGTGCATCCTAATCTGGTCCTCTTAATTCAGTGATTGGAGTCACTGCAAGTCAGAAGCCCAGGGCAATTTTTTTGGTCATTAAGCCTTGCAATGATAGCATTCACTTCATCCCAGGCTTCTTTACAGGAGTCTTTTTAAAATTGTGTCCACTTTATCAAGGTTGTAAGTAAACTAGCATTAGTCCATGAACTCAAACATACACAAACTGAGACACAGTCAATGAGTGAAAGCATGTGAATGAATGAGGGTTCTCAGGCAACGCTGTGGAACAGTCTTGTTATCCTGGGCTTATCTCCACTCCCATGATCATCTGAGATACAGATTAAATGAATCCCTGGTCTAAATACCAGTAGAGCTTAAAAATTTTAATATATTATGTTCACAGAAGTTCAAATATTTTCCTTGCTCCCCAGTGGAACATCTTGTGTACTTCACAGCTGTGGCTTTATATTGTGATCAGAGTGACAGTTTTGAAACTCAAAATGATCATGTTCCCCCCTAACTCATGTCCCTCTCCCCTTCTTCCATATACATGAACACTCCAGAGATTACCTATCACTCTTAAAATAAGACCAAAATCCTAACATAGCCTTTCATCAAAATTTTTCTTAATTTTCCCACTGTCTCCTCCAGCTTCATCTTCCCCAAACTAACCTTTGCTGTTTGATACAAAGAAATGAAAAGTTGAGCTTCCTTATTATATAGTTTCATTCTAGTACTTACCACAGTTGTAATTTTACTTGCATATTTTATTATTAGTATTTATCTCCTATATCATAAGCTATATGTGTTTTCAATCTTGTTTTTTGTTTTGATCACTACCTAGTACCTAGCATAGTCCCTGGTTTATTTCTTTTTAATGAACAAATGGTCTAAAGAGAAAGAAGATAAAGCTCTCAAATGATTGATATTTACATAATGCATTTGCCTATGAACCCAGATAAAAGAAGGATATGTGAAAAAATTCAAACATCAATCAATAAAGGGGAAATATAAGTAAGTAATATTTATGAGCTTACAGGAAGAAAATGGAAGCTCCTTAAAATTGGAAAAGAATAAAAATGGTTTTAGATTTGAAGGAAGAGATGTGTATAAGAGACAGGTACANCAATAAAGGGGAAATATAAGTAAGTAATATTTATGAGCTTACAGGAAGAAAATGGAAGCTCCTTAAAATTGGAAAAGAATAAAAATGGTTTTAGATTTGAAGGAAGACATCGACTCACTGCTTTGAGCTGATGGCATAAAATTATAGATGACAGTAACAAATTTGACTTTTACTTTCTTATCGGTATTGCCATTTGAGTATGTAGATTGTGGAAAATGGCCTAGACGTTCTTAATAAGCTAGCCTATATATATTTTTTGGTCCAAATGAGTTACATACTTAGAACAAGCTTTCAGATGAAACTAAGAAACTGTATTATGTGGATGTGTATACATACGTGCAAGCTAAGTTGCTTCAGTTGTGTCTGACTCTTTGCGACCCTGTAGGATTGTAGCCCTCCAGGCTCCTCTGTCCATGGGATTCTCCTGGCAAGAAAACTGGAATGGGTTGCCATGCCCTCCTCCAGGGGATCTTCCTGACCCAGAGACTGAACCCATGTCTCCCAAGTCTTTTGCATTGGCAGGTGGATTCTTTACCACTAGTGCTGCCTGGGAAGCCCTGAAAGTAAGCCGTATTGGCTTTCAAAACCAAGTGCCCAGAGGGTGAAATCAGGTGAGCCAGGTGACAATTCACATACAGTGGGTTGAATTACATCACAGAAATCCTGATTTGGGGAAATTCTGATCTTTTATACCAGACAGTAAGCCTGACTAACCTTTGCTCTGGAGAGTGTGTATAGTTACTAGGTAACAAAAATACCACAAACTGCTGAAAACCACAGAAACTTATTTTCTCACCGTCAGGAGGTCTGAACGGTGAGGTCAAGTTATTGGCAGGTTTGGTTATTTCTGGAGGCTCTGTTCCATACTTTTCTCGCAGCTTCTAGTGGCTCCAGAAATCCTTGGTGTGAGTGAGGCTTGCCACATACAATTCAGGTACAACTCCTTGAGTGCAATATCTGTTTACCTGTGACCCATGACGCCAGGGTCCAGCCCCCGCAGGATCCAGGGAAACCTGAATGAGGAACGGCGTCGGCGATTGAGATTGATATATAGAGAGAGACAGATAAGAATGTTGTAGATAAGAAAATAAGGAGAGAAGAAAAGAGGCTNCGGAGACCGGCTCTTGCAGCCTTCTCTACGTTAATGCGATGATTTCCTTTTCGGAAATTCGCGTCCGCGGGCCAGTGCAGTTCATTTACTGCGCTGAGGAGAGGCCCCTCTTGGGGAATTTTTCTGGGCACAAGACTTTTATCTGTCCACACGGTTTGATGGCCTGCAAATTGAGGCGACAGATGGGTCGCAGCATCTCCCCATTCCATCCCTCTGGCCTTCTCCCGAGCAACACACACACAGACATGCACGCGCGCGCGCATATCACACACTCTCTCTCTCGTCCTGAAAGGGGAACCTGGTGCAGGTGGAGGTTATGTCTGCCCTAGCCAGGGATTTCTGTTTGGTGTGTGAACCCATGGAGGCCAGCCTGGGCTCCAGGGGGCTCCCTCTCGGTCTCAGAGGCTGTCTTTGTAAACATGTCTGCCATTCTCTATCGTTTATATCAATAGAATCATATAGGTCCCTGTGAGAGGAGTAGTAAGGTCAGGGTTCAGAAAACCTTGTACGTAATTTAATCACTAGATAGCTTGCCTACTAGATCACATTTTGCCTGGGGGCAACAGTGCCTGTGGGTTCAGAACTTTTCAGGGAGAATTTGTGGCCTGATTGAGAGGTTCAGTAATGTTCTGGTAAGAGTTCAGAAATGACGTATCCTCCTGTTAAATGACTTCCATTTAATTTATATTCAGTTGTAAATGACTGAAGCAGGAACACAGATTTATATTATCACAGTACGTTTACATTCACACTGTGTTTAGGAGTTTCTGCCTTATGCTCCTCATTGCTCAGAAGCGAGAGTGTGGATAAATGGTTATTTTATTGCTTATTCAGTGGTCTACACGATAAGTACTTTACTTGCAAACACCTGCAGCTGTTACTGCCCTCCAGCAGATGAAAACTATCTTGCAATGCAGTCTGGTCATTTGTTTCAAAATAGAACACAACTATTGTATTTTTTCCTTTGAGTTCTATCAGTCAGTATGACATGGCTTACTTATATATAACCTGACCTGCCACCCCAAGTTACTGTGTACAAATTAGAGATTTCTTTAGAAAGCTGATTGTATGCATTAAATGCATATATTGATGCTACTGAAATAGTTACTTCTCAGATAATTTGACTTGAATTCATTTAGTACATTACACAAGAGAATTACCTTCTTTATAGACTACCTAATATTGCCACGAAACTAGCAAATTAATGGTTGTTTCAGATGCTTCATATCTTTTATAACATACTGAAAAATATTACCTCCTAAAATAAAAAAAAGATCAAGTGTAATTTATGTGCACATCAGAGGTTAAAATCCTCTTTCTCTTCCACCCCCATCCTAGCTAAACTATAATAAATTAAAAACAGTGGCTGTGTCGAAAATTTTAAAGTATCAGTTAATAGGCTTTGGATCAGTTTACTTACTTGGTTGAGTAGGAAAAAATAATTATCTTTAGGGGGATAGTCTTCATTTAAGTATTTAATTGTGAGAAATATGCTTATGGCAAACATATTTTAGGACTAAAGGGATAAAAGTGATGAAACTGGAGGGGACGTGAATACTTCAACTCTATGGATATAAAGAGATATGCAGAAATGAAAGGTTATCACAGCCTTATGTGATATGTTCAGGTAGAAAGTAGCTGCAATATGTAGTTCAGGCGAGCTGGAAAGATAAAAAGACAATGCTCTAATAGGTTCTTTAAATATTGAATCTTTTTGGTATTGAACCAAAGTGTATGTATGAAAACTATCTCTTCCTGTTTGTTTTTATTTCATGCAGGTGTTTTTTTAAAAATAAAATCAGTTGTACATTTTAAATTCATATATTTTTGAGCATATTAGTTCACTGCAATGATGAGATATAATGGTTCAACTCTAATAACTTAAAATGTATTTATTAGTCAAAATGAACTAATGTAATTACTTTGAATTTCTGTTAAATCATATTTTAAAGATAATTGATAATTATAATGTTCTTGTTTAATACAAATGTACATGCAGTACATGCACAGTGTTTTGAAATAAATAACCCCAGTTGTGATCTTCTTTGCCCCTCCCACATGGAAAGGTCTTTTGACGTATAAAAACTGTGCAATTTTGAATTATGCTTCTACTTTGAGCTTGTGCATTGATTGAGTAATTTCATCAGACTCCCATTACTTGATTGCTTAGAAGTTTCCTAATGATCTGCATTCTGTAGGAAGAACCAAAAAGTCGTGAGTGGAATGGCAATGATATTGTGTTTTATGAGGCTATTCAAAAGTCGCTCTGATTTATGTAGCTAGAAAGCTCCAAAGTCTTTGAGATTAGCCACGCTGACTGCTATTTTCTTCATACATCAGTCGTCCCACACTCTTTACTCCCTAAACACAACAGGAGTTTAGAGCACTGCTTTAATTATGCAGGGATTAGGTGGCATTTCCAGTCAACCACACAGTTTTGTGTCTTGCTTCATATCTAATACAGCGGATCTCTTGTTTTAACAGTTTAATGTGTGCTCATTTCTTATCTGGTTCCTGTGCCCACAAAACTGATTGAGATGAGCCATCCTCAGTTACATATCTCTACAAGGAACACTCAAACAGTGTACTTATTCATATATTACAAAAACCACTAGCATATTTTTATTGTTATTGATCATGGCAAAATACCTTATGCCAGAAGGGAATATAAATAAAGCACTTATGCATGTTTTTCTCATAAGCAAATGATACTTTGTCCTCTGAGATAATAATCATCAACTATGACATGTTTGAGAAGCCTAAGACAATTCACAGAATATTTTCATCATGAGAAAGTTTACAAAACTGATGGGTGAATAAAATGTGTCACCACATTATAANTTATGCATGTTTTTCTCATAAGCAAATGATACTTTGTCCTCTGAGATAATAATCATCAACTATGACATGTTTGAGAAGCCTAAGACAATTCACAGAATATTTTCATCATGAGAAAGTTTACAAAACTGATGGGTGAATAAAATGTGTCACTACATTATAAACATTATAATTGATGGCAAGTTTAAAGCATTAATTTTCGTTACTGCCGCACTGAGGACAATTTTATCAAATAGAGAATGTTGTGGCATTTCCAGAAGTTGTTCTGTGTCTTCTGTCAAATTGTTTTTTTTTCTTCAATTCTTCACATGATTTTCATTGGTTAATGATAGCCTTGAGGAGTCATTAAGAACTCTCTACTGTATAAGATATTTCAGTGATTTAAGTTATTCTTTTATTATTTACAATAGTTGTTTGCTCCCTAAGTTATAGATAACTTACACTGTAAACTTCTAGAGAGTATTAAGAAGTAGTTTCTGGATATATAATTGGGGTTTACTTTATAATGTATACTTTTTTGTATCAATAATACAGTTATTTGAAGTGCAATTCAGATGTGCATTAAGTTAGACAGTGTTATTAATCAACAATATCAACTGTGACATGATTAATAAGCCATTACACTGAGGACCTTTGCTTTCTACTCAAAGTGAAATGTACATCTGATAAGTAGCTCCTATAAATTTTAATTCAAATATGAATAAAAATGAAAATCATTAACTTTAAACTTATCTAACAATATAAACCAGTTGAGGTTATTAAAAGTAGTGGAAGGTACGTTATATTTAATTCTAGTCATAAGGCTAAGTTCACCATACTGCAAGTTTATCTCAAAAATATGTAATTTTAAAACCACATTTTAATGCAAAAGGTTGTTTTCCTTCACTTGCATGCAATACTCTAGTATTAAAAAGTAAAGTATTTGGCGCTGCTATTAGATGTTCATGATATTTCAGACAATAACATTGGTGAGTAACGTTACTTAGCTTGACTACAAATATAATGTTTATTAGAAGTTACATTTGTGGCCCTATAAAGATAATTTTGCCATTAGGTGTCACTGCATTCTGAGCTGTTCCTTTGTAGTCCTACTTGAAAATCACATGAATTATTTTTCTTTCTTAATTTTAGAGAAAAGATGCCATTTAATTAGGATTGTGATACTCTAAGATACAGGTAGTCTTTATTTTCAAATGAGAAAAAGAAATGCTATCACTGACTCTTGTAAGAGTTTAATTCTAGGGCATATCAACATTCTGTATTCTCTAGATTGCTGCTGCTGCTGCTAAGTCACTTCAGTCGTGTCTGACTCTGTGTGACCCCATAGACAGTAGCCCACCAGGCTCCCCCGTCCCTGGGATTCTCCAGGCAAGAACACTGGAGTGGGTTGCCATTTCCTTCTCCAGTGCGTGAAAGTGAAAAGTGAAAGGGAAGTCGCTCAGTCGTGTCCGACTCTTAGCGACCTAGATTGCTGGATTTAGTGGTGTAAATTTTTCACAAAATTAAAATACAGCAGAAATATACTCTTACACTAGGACTATCTGTGGAAAAACTAAAATTCCAAATAGTATGTAAATATGCTTAACAGTGCTGGTCTAAACAGACATTATGGCAACTCACTCCAGTACTCTTGCCTGGAAAATCCCATGGACAAAGAAGCCTAGTAGACTACAGTCCATGGAATCGCAAAGAGTCAGAAATGACTGAGCAACTTCACTTCTTCAAACAGACATTAGTAACTGCTTACCTAGGGAACAATTTGGGTCCTAAACTGATTGATGTTTGTAACGTGAAACACATACAGAGCTGTGAAAAAGAAAATGGGCACAAATATAAATATATTTACAAATGTCAACCATTGNAACTTCACTTCTTCAAACAGACATTAGTAACTGCTTACCTAGGGAACAATTTGGGTCCCAAACTGATTGATGTTTGTAACGTGAAACACATACAGAGCTGTGAAAAAGAAAATGGGCACAAATATATTTACAAATGTCAACCATTGAATTTTGTGAATGATTGTGTATATTTTCAGATAATTTTGCCGTGGGAAATATTAAGTTTCATGTATTATATCAATTTCTTCCACACACATACCACCACCACCACAACTACCACAAGCACCATCAGGTTTGTGTGCTAATATAAAACCAGTGTCTATTATCAAGTAGAAATTTTCCTGTTTATTTGACTTGTTTGAGAGGCAAAATCTTTCTTCTGGCATATCCTATTANAGAACTATAGATGGAGGTTCATACACTGTACAGGAGGCAGTGATCAAAACCATCCCCAGGAAAAGGAAATGCAGAAAGGCAAAATGGTTGTCTGAGGAGGCCTTACAAATAGCTGAGAAAAGAAGAGAAGCAAAAGGCAAAGAAGAAAAGGAAAAATATACCCATTTGAATGCAGATTTCCAAAAAATAGCAAGGAAAGATAAGAAAGCCTTCCGAAGTGAACAAATTTCTAGTTATACAATAAGTAACTCCTGGGGATGTGGTGTAAAGCATGATGACTATAGTTAAAAATACTGTAGTATACATTTGAAAGTTGCTAAGAAGTAACTCAAAAGTTCTCAGCACAATAAAAAAAAGTGTAACTCTTTGTAGTGACAGATGTTAATTAGACTTATTGTAATAATCATTATGCGGTATATACATATATTGAATAATATATGTATATATATTGTATATATACATATTGTATANTGCTAAGAAGTAACTCAAAAGTTCTCAGCACAATAAAAAAAAGTGTAACTCTTTGTAGTGACAGATGTTAATTAGACTTATTGTAATAATCATTATGCGGTATATACATATATTGAATAATATATGTATATATATTGTATATATACATATTGTATAATATGTTGTACACATACACAGAAAAAGATACAAAAATGAACAATAAAGTATTTGTCTTATTTTTAGTTTTTTCTTCCAGTTTTATTGATATATAATGACACAACACTGTACAAATTTAAGGCATACAGCGTAATGGTTTGACTTACATACATCATGAAATGACTGCCACAATAAGTCTGATAAACATCTATCATCTCACACACAAACTTATAGAAAAAGACAAAACAGTTTTTGTTGTGGTAAGAATTCTTAAAATTTCCTCTTTTAACTACTTTTGTATATAGCAACATAATTGCATTAACCATGCTGTACATTATATTTCTAGTACTGTTTGTCTTATGACTGAAAGTTTGTCCTTTTCACCACCTTCATCCAAATACCCTTGCCTGCACCCCCTACTTCTGAAATGAAAAGTGAAAGTGTTAGTTGCTCAGTGGTATACAACTCTTTGCGACTCCACGGACTGTCACCCACCAGGCTCCTCTGTCCAAGGGACCTCCCAGGCAAGAATACTGGAGTGGGTAGCCATTCCCTTCTCCAGGACATCTTCCCCACCCAGTGATCAAACCTGAGTCTCTCGCGCTTCGGGCAGATTCTTTACTATTTGAGCATACTTCTGATAACCACAAATCTGATTTCTTTTTCTATGAGTTTGTCTGCTTTGGAAGTGTTACTGACCTATAAAACTATGTTAGTTCCTGGTACACATCATAGTGACTGGATATTTATATACATTTCAAAAATGATGACCATGGTAAATCTAGTTACCATCTATCACCATACAAAGATATTACATTACTAATGACTATATTCCCCATACTGTACATTTCATCCACATTACATTTATTTAACTGGAAGTTTGTACCTCTTAATTTCCCTTACCTGTTTCACTCATCTCTCCATGCTCCTCCACTCTAACAACCACTTCTTTGATCTCTGTATGACTCTGTTTTGTTGTTTTGTTTGATTTTTTAGATTCTACATATAAGTGAAATCATACAATATTTGTATCTTTCTTTGTCTTATTTCACTTAATAAAATATCTTCTAGGTCTATCCATATTGTAGCAAATGACAAGATTTACTTCTTTTTATGGCTGAGTAATATTTCAGTGNCGGAAGTATAAGGGGAAAAAATGACTAGAGTAATTCTGGGACTGGTTATTAAGAAGGCATCTGTTGAGTTCAGTTCAGTTCAGTTGCTCAGTCGTGTCCGACTTTTAGGTCATTTCAATTGGTGAATTTTAGCATTTGGATGTGGACAGAAATTTTAGAAAATGTGAAAAACAGGAGAAGGATATAAGACAGTAAAAATGTTTTGAATTAGAATTTTGAGGGTTTAGGGTTAAGTACCAGTTTAACCAGTAACTTATTGAACTATATTGGGAAGCCATTTATTTTCTTTAGTCCTTGTTTTTATTAACCCTAAAACAAACTTTAGATTAATGTTCATTTAAGCTCTACAATTACATGACCTAAAATGAAGACAAATTGCTATATTTCAGAAGAGATACAGTCAAGTGTGGTTCAAACAGCCATTTTTAATAGTCAGGTTTAGAGTGAATTTAAAAAATATACAAGGGGAAATAGGTGGAACACAGAACCTTAAACCTTCAAATTAAGGACCCCTTAATATGAAGATGACTTCCGTGGTGATGATGACTTCCCTGGTGGCTCAGATGGTAAAGCGTCTGCCTAGAATGCGGGAGACCCAGGTTAAATCCCTGGGTCAGGAAAGTCCCCTGGAGAAGGAAATGGCAACCCACGTCGTTATTCTTGCCTGGGAAATCCCATGGGTGGAGGACCCTGGTAGGCTACAGTCCATAGCGTTCCAAAGCGTCAGACACGGCTGAGCAACTTCACTTGCACTTTTAATATGAAGATATTTTTGGTATGAACAAGAATTATTGTATATTTGTTAATCAGATGTTCTAGATAACTTCAGTATCAGAAGAGAGAGCTGGGTTTGTTTTCTTATTTTACATTTTGTGTTTGTTTTCTCTAGAATTAGTATTAAGATGTTACATACAGTGCTAGTGTATCCCACAATACTAGCGTACTTTTAGGGTGACTGGAGGAGTGAATAGTCATGTTCTAACCAGCAGGGACTACAGGAGCCCTTAGAATTTTCCAAGTTGAAATGCATCAGAAATATTAGAATGCATTTGGCGCCACTCAAAAATGTAGTGTATAAAAGAAATAGCCAGTGTTTCTTCAGCGTTCTTCATGTTTTGGATTCCTGCCCCAGGTATTCCCGCTTTTACCCTACTGTTGTTCACGAANAATTTTCCAAGTTGAAATGCATCAGAAATATTAGAATGCATTTGGCGCCACTCAAAAATGTAGTGTATAAAAGAAATAGCCAGTGTTTCTTCAGCGTTCTTCATGTTTTGGATTCCTGCCCCAGGTATTCCCGCTTTTACCCTACTGTTGTTCACGAAATGGTTGTCAGTGTGAAGCTGAGGCTGGGTTGATTCATTGAAAGCCTTCCTGAGTGAATAGAAGAAAGCCAGAGGCAAGCACAAGGAGCACACAAAAAGCCTCCTTGTGTGTTAAACATTTTAAAATCACTCTGTAATCAAGATCCTTATTAACAGATGTTTTTATTCATGAAAAAAGATTGTTATTAATTTTATTGAAGCAATTGTTAAAATTTTCTTCATCCCCAGATGTAATTTTTTTCTTCATCCCCAAAGTAATTTTTAAAATAATAATTTTATTGCTCTGAATTTTATTTTATTGCTCCGAATACTTGATTTTTCNAGATTGTTATTAATTTTATTGAAGCAATTGTTAAAATTTTCTTCATCCCCAGATGTAATTTTTTTCTTCATCCCCAAAGTAATTTTTAAAATAATAATTTTATTGCTCTGAATTTTATTTTATTGCTCCGAATACTTGATTTTTCCCAAGTAATCTTGAAAAGGTGATTGCTTCATTATCAAAATCATTATAATTCTTTAAGTTAGTTCCCTAAACCCACAGGGTAAGGTATATATTATTATCAATATGCAGTATGTCTGCTCTTTGGGAGAATAGTCTATCATCCAACAGACATTTATTCTGGACCTGTTCTTATAAACGACTGTTTTTTAGGTCCTGGATTTAAAATGTTGAACAAGTAAACTAATATGCCCTTATATTTAAGTAATTGCATTCTCATGGGGGTAGCAATACATGTTATAATGTCAGGTAGTGATAAATGCTTTTAAGAAAAATGAAGGGATGGCACTGTATTTTGAGTAGGGTGGTCTGGTAAGACCTCCTGAAGAGATGATTATTGGAGCAGAGACTTGATTCCAAAAAAGGAAATTAGCCAGGTGGGTATCTGATGAAAAAGGATTTCAGCCAGAGGGCATAGCAAAGGCAACTGCCCTGAGATAAGACACTAAGGAATCTGTTTAATTCATTTAAGGAACATCTTAAAAGTCAGTGTGAAACAAATGTGTAGAGAACAAAGCAGAAAGTAGAAGAAAATAAGGTCTAAGAGGCAAATTGGGAAGATCCTATCATAGCTTATAAGTCATGGTATGGTATTTAGATCTGAGTATATAGGATGCCCTCTGGAGAGTTGAGATCAAACACATGATATGTAATACTTTGTGTTTTAGAAAGATAAGTATATCTGCTTGGTTGAACTGATTGAAGTAGTCATAGGAACATTATTATGTACTACCGTTTGACAGTACTAAATTGGACTATTCTAATATTTGGTTGCTGAGTTAGTTGAGCAGTTTAAGATTGTGGATGAATTTTGTAGTTTATAAATAGAAATAGGATTTTCCAATGAAACTTCTGCTGGGAAAAATCCAGAGACAATAATGAGGTTTCTGAAGTATTTTACTTAAGCAAGCTGGTGACTAAAATTGCAAACATGAGGCAATGGGTAAGTTTTAGATAAAAGTCAAAATTTACATTTATTATATTTGATATTTGTATTAGACATCAAATTTGAGAATTTAAGTTGGTAATTGATAACATTAGTCTGGAATTTCGGGGGGAGTTAGGAATTCAAGCTGTACATTAAGAATTCATCATTACAGACATGATCTTTAAAGCAATGGGAGAGGATAGCACACTTAAGGAATAATTATGCAAAAAGAAGAGCTCCAAGACTATATACCAAAGGGTGTTCCAAAATGTAGAGGTCAGAGTGAGAATCTAGGAGAAGAGAAAGATGTATAATCTGTGAGTTAAGAAGAAAGCTAGGAGTATGGTGTGTTCTGTAAGCCAAGTGAGGAAAATATTTCAAGGAGAAAACCAGAAATTCTGTCAAATTTTATGGATGAAAACTAAGACTTGACTACTGGGTTTAGAAGTGTTGAGGACGAAAGTGACTTTGACAAAGTTGCTTTCAGTGCACTGAAGTGACAACATACAGATTGGCAAGGAATCAAAGACTTAATGGGACTTGAGGAATTCGATGAGCTTTGCTTTAAGGGAGAAAAGGTTATGGTGGTGGTGGGAATATGAGGTAAAGGGAAGATTTTATTTTTAATGATCAGAGTTTGGATAGTTAGTAATTTTTTTAAAGTTTAAATAATAAGACAATTTTCAGTAAGAGGATTCAAAATAAAATATTCATTTTAATTCAGTCCTGTTGGATTCTTGAATTTAGATAACACATATTCCAATAGCGTTGTGTTTTTGTTTTTGATTGTTTATGTCTTTTGTTTAGTTGTGTAATCTCTGGTCAAGTGATACTGGGCCAATGCCAGTGGAATTAGACAAAGAAACTTATATTAATATGTCCTCTCTGAAACAGAATCAGTTAGTTGTTCTGCAGTTTTGCTTCATGTAGTTTCCCATATTAGCACTCAAATTTAGACAAAAATTTTTTTGCCTGAAATTATGACTGTATTATATTTTATGGAGCATTGATATACCATTACAAGTAGAATAAACATTTAGTATTTTAGTATTTGCTAATTTTAGGGACAAACCATTTTCCTATATAAATGGCATTAAAATAACATTAAGATAGCATAAAAGCCTCTCATTATAATAGACACATTTGAATTGAATAAAAGTTTCCTCTAAGTAAATTTTATTACACATTCAATTTACTTAAATCAGTTTGGAACCATTATTGAGTGTAGTTTTTTCATAAGGCAGTACATATTGCCACATAGAAGTTAAATAGATAAATCCATATGATATTAATTTTCAGTAACACATTTAAATATTTCCTTTTATGGAACTTTCACTTCTATTTGTGCTATACCATAGCTGACAGATCTTTAGTCATAGGTGAAAATGAGGAAAGAAAATGTTCCACATTTTCTAACCTCAGAATTCAGCCTTCTGAAAATGAATCTCAGTTCTTTTACTGGTCTCCTACTAATACACATAAGTTATGTATTGGTTTTTTATGTAAAATAAGAATATTTGTATTAAAATAAGAATGCCAATAACAGATGCATTTTATTTTTCTGTGTTCTTTGTCATTTACAGTGGTATCTCCTCTATAAAAACATTTGTCTTATGGAAACAATGTGACTGTCACATGTTTGTTTCTGCTTGGTTACATCTATTGATGTGTCAGCATAGAATACATGAATAGTGACGGGATAGGAGTCCCGTGGTTTGGGCACAGCAATGACTGATAAAGAGGGCAAACTGGAGCTGAGGAATATGATTAATGAAGTATATAACATCAAAAGATATTTTAAAATTGCTAGTTCTTGCCTTCCTGGGTGGTGAAATATAATCATCTGAAAGAAATGCTTAACAGATTTAAATTCAAACTTAATTTGGAACAAACCCCTAAAATGCTGACGTGCTTAGTATATTTAACCTTGACATTGTTTAAATGACAGGCCCCACCAGGAGCACGTTTTAGATGGGCTTATTATCTTAAAAACTGTAGGCTAGATAATACCTTTGGAACTAAATTGGGACAAGAGAGTTCTATTGTTCTGTGGCATATAGTTCATGGTGAACTGAAATCTGAAAGACTGAATCTTCCTTCTATAATTTCTGTAATCTGACGATCAACACAATTACGTTAGTGGTGTAGTGGCAATTATTATCTTGCTCTTCAGCCCAGATTTCTTCTTTGCTATTTCTTTGAAGGTGGTAACAGAAAATAGTGAATTTTCTTCTTAGAAATACCAGCAACTCTCAGCATAGCCCAAGGGAGGCATGCCCTTTATAAAAACCATTACAAATTTCTACTTTAAACAATTGTGAAAGAAAAAAAAATTAACAAGTGATTAGTGTGCAAAGTGATTCATGCCCAGACTTGAGAGGGACTACTCTTTGGTTTCCTGGTGGTGCAGTCATGTTGGGTTTTGTACATTTTTTTATAATTCATTATTTTCAAGCAGAGAAATCATGATCTATATCCTCATATTCTATTTGCAGAAAAAAAGCATTTTAAATGTTACATGAAAACCATGTGAATTTTTTGATTCAGTGCTTACTGTACACAGTTCAATATGTATTCATGTAAGACCTGGGCTCCCCTGGTGGCTCAGATGGTAAAAAAAATCTGCCTACAATGCAGGAGACCCGGGTTCGATCCCTGGGTCGGGAAGAATCCCTGGAAAGGGAAATGGCAACCCATTCCAGTATTCTTGCCTGGAGAATCCTATGGATATAGGAACCTGGCAGGCTACAGATTGTAGGGTTGCAAAGGGTTGGACACGACTAAGCCACTAATACACACTCATAAGACATGCTTCCCATCCTTTAAGCGTTTTGAAGTATATGTGCTTTCTGAGACAATACTTTGGAGACTGAATGTAGAGCAATTGGATGACTGTGGTCTATCATGGCATTGGAATATGTGATAATTCACTAAATGCCACCATTATGTTGCCCTTAAGTTGCCATGAAGCAAACATATATTTCAGAAAAAATATATGGGCAGGATAAGGAGATTGCCACCTGTAGGAAGTCTTCATTTGTAATAGAAATCTCTTTCCTCAGCTTCATGATGGCTAATTATTAACCTTGTTTTACCTCATAGGCTACACAGTCAATGCAGTCATGCCATAGTCAGAGCTAAGGGAAAGTGTCTGTTACTTTTACCTCTTTTCCTTTTTTTCCTCCTGTGGATATCAGTAGCTATGTTTCTAGGCCAAGTAAAAGAGGAGATGGCTTTTAGATCTAGTTATCTTGTAACTGGCCTTCCCTTGCAGCTCAGCTGGTAAAGAATATGCCTGTAATGCAGACAACCTGGGTTTGATCCCCAGTTTGGGAAAATCCTCTGGAGAAGGGAAAAGCTCCCCACTTCAGTAGTCTGGCCTAGAGAATTCCATGGGGTTGCAAAGAGTTGGACACAACTGACCAACTTTCACTGTCTATATTGTAATTAATAAAATGAATGACATTCTTTCTAAATTTAATGCCACATATATTATTAAGCTTGGTTTCTTGGGTATGGAGAAATTAAATTACATTTATTGTTTTCTTTTAGTTTTAGAGTTATTAGTATACTATAATCTTGTATTACTAATTGGTATTTTCTTCTAATGTATTATAACCTCCTCAGTGAAAATGACAATTTTATACTATAGCAAATAAAAGAAGAAAATTTCCTAAAAAGAAAAAGTAAAACTAGTTAACTTTACAAATCAAGTTTTGTTGGGAAAACATATTTATGCCAGCTTTCAATTCTGTGGATATCATTTAGAATAGGACAAACATTGAAAATTGAAAATAAGAGTTTGAAAACTAACTCTCCAATATTTCTATTTTTCTCCACAGAAATTCTTGTTGTGGTTGGTAAGTGGTTAATAAATAGCAAAACTGGCTGCTCTGATTCTTTCTTTTATTTTTCCTGTCCATCTTTCAGTAGCAATGCTAATGAGCAGTAAAATGGCCAAAAGCAAGGAAGGAGCAAAGGGTTTTAGATAATCCATAAACTGGAAAATCAGCCCCTGAATGCTCATATGCACAGGCTTGCTGAGAAGAAATCGTGTTATTTTCTCAAAATATTGCCCAGATTCTAAGGCTAGAACTTGCCCTTGGCTGCTGAGATTATAAGAGGAATGAAGCTTCCAGGCCCCCAAGGAAGAATATTCTGAATGACAGTCTTTGAGCTGGATGAAAAATATTATTATTGGGAAAAGAATGTCCTTTAGGGATAATGCTGCTGATAGCCAAGACCCCAGGGATGAGCTCAGTTCAAAGTGCCATGTCTACAATGACTTTTTTACAGAGAAAATATGGATATTAGTATTTACTTCTTAAATACTTTAGATAATTTTGCAAAAACTGTGTTGGATTGACTGTGCATCAATATAAATTGAATACTGAATATCTGTATTATATATTCCCAGTTGGTTTCTAGCTGATGTTACATTATCCACCATTTAAGGAGGCATTTGAATATATTTTACTTAAAAAAAAGTTATGAAGCACAGAGATATATAGTGTTCATTAATATATATAAATGGGACTCAACTATTTTCAGTTTGAATGGGGGAAAAAAGGTGGTCTTTGTAAGTTATCCTACCTTATACATTGACCCTCATGGAAAGCAAAATCTGTTTACCCTTGTCATGAGAAAGCAAACAGGAACATGCTGTGGTCAAAACTGTAGAGTTATAGTCTGGCAAGAGAGGGAAATGGTAAGCAATTCTATTTAGAAGAAACATTGTTACAGTGAAGGATAGGGCAAGAGAGGAGTCTGGAAGTTAGGAAGATCCCTATGAGGTCTACAGTAATTCTGTTAAAAAAAAAAAAAAAGCAAATGAAGCAAGTGACAAACACCTAATCTCAAAAATATACAAGCAACTCCTGCAGCTCAGTTCCAGAAAAATAAACGACCCAGTCAAAAAATGGGCCAAAGAACTAAATAGATATTTCTCCAAAGAACAGATGGCTAACAAACACATGAAAAGATGCTCAACATCACTCATTATCAGAGAAATGCAAATCAAAACCATGATGAGGTACCATTTCACGCCAGTCAGAATGGCTGCGATCCAAAAGTCTACAAGCAATACATGCTGGAGAGGGTGTGGAGAAAAGGGAACCCTCTTACACTGTTGGTGGGAATGCAAACTAGTACAGACACTATGGAGAAGTGTGAAGATTCCTTAAAAAACTGCAAATAGAACTGCCTTATGACCCAGCAATCCCACTGCTGGGCATACACACCGAGGAAACCCAAATTGAAAGAGACATGTGTACCCCAGTGTTCATCACAGCACTGTTTATAATAGCCAGGACATGGAAGCAACCTAGATGTCCATCAGCAGATGAATGGATAAGAAAGCTATGGTACATATACACAATGAAGTATTAGCCATTAAAAAGAATACATTTGAATCAGTTCTAAGGAGATGGATGAAACTGGAGCCAATTATACAGAGTGAAGTAAGCCAGAAAGAAAGATACCACTACAGTATACTAATGCATATATATGGGATTTAGAAAGATGGTAATAATAACCCTGTATGCGAGACAGCAGAAGAGACTCAGATGTATAGAATAGTCTTTCGAACTCTGTGGAAGAGGGAGAGGGTGGGATGATTTGGGAGAATGGCATTGAAACATGTATAATATCATATATGAAACGAGTCACCAGTCCAGGTTTGATGCATGATACTGGATGCTTGGGGCTGGTGCATTGGGATGATCCAGAGGGATGGTACAGGGAGGGAGGAGGGAGGGGTGTTCAGGATGGGGAACACGTGTATACCTGTGGTGGATTCATGTTGATGTGTGGCAAAAGCGATACAATATTGTAAAGTAATTAACCTCCAATTAAAATAAATTTATTTTTTAAAAAAAGAACACACACAAAAAACTTAGACTAAGAAATGTCTAGCTTTGTGTTATAAGCTGTTTATAGTGGTAGTGTGGTAGATGGAGACCAGAGAAGTCTTTGGCAGTACTCTGGGTGATTCTTGGTGAAGGGTTGTGCCCAGCCACTGCAAATAGGAATGGAGAGGAGAATTTGCTTAGAGGGAAGAATAATTTATCAACTCAATCATTCTTTAGTTGCTGCTGCTGCTGCTAAGTCGCTTCAGTCGTGTCCCACTCTTTGAGACCCACAGACGGCAGCCCACCAGGCTTCCCCATCCCTGGGATTCTCCAGGCAAGAATACTGGAGTGGGTTGCCATTTCCTTCTTCAATATATGCTAAGTCGATTCAGTCATGTCTGGCTCTGTGCGACCCCAGGGACAGAAGCCCACCAGGCTCCTCTGTCCATGGAATTCTTTAGGCAAGAATACTGGAATGGGTTGCCATTATTTTCTCCGAATCTATGTACTGCTGCTGCTAAGTCGCTTCAGTTGTGTCCGACTCTGACCCCATAGACGGCAGCCCACCAGGCTCCCCCGTCCCTGGGATTCTCCAGGCAAGAACACTGGAGTGGGTTGCCATTTCCTTCTTCAGTCATTCTTTAGAAGTGCATGTAAAAGAGGAAAGTCTAACATCATTCTCAAGTACTATCTTGAGTGACTTAGTGGAAGCTCGTGCTGTTCACCAACACAGGAGACTGAGAAAGAGGAAAGAAACTTGATTTTGGACTGAATTAAAAATTATTTTGGCATGATAGTGAAGTGTTATATCCCAGACAGCAGCTTCCCAATACCCTCCCGCTTCCTGCCTCAAATGGAGGGAAAAAAAGCCATTCTCCATAGTGATCAATTCTGTTTTGATCTAAAAACGGTAACAGTGTTTTTCTGGTCATTCTTTTTTAACTTTTCCCTCAGATCCAATGCACATAGTGTTATTTCCTATTTAATATGTGAATCGTTTAATTTTCAACTATTTACGTTCAGAAAATAATATTTCTGCATAAGGGCCTTATGATTCTTAGTTTCTGTGTATAGTTATTTGACAGTTCAGATTTATTTCTTCTAAATGATATTACTGATTTTTTAAAAGCGTATGTCTTAATTCTCATTTTATAATATGACCATACATATTTTTAATCAAGGTCTGGAACCAATATTAAGAGAATAATGCTATTATCA
>SJYV01009304.1:460330-472924 GCA_006410875.1 Neotragus pygmaeus | reverse complement strand
ATTAAGAGACTAGTGCTATTAATTTATTTGATACCCATTTCCAATCAAAACGACTTTAAAGTGCAGTGATCTTTGATGATATCTTAGGTTATCAAAGTAAAATAAAAATATGATAATTTAAATTACTTGTGCATGGTTGCTTTTGTAGTTTCATAATGCAAGTAGAATCTCCTTATATAAATTCATAGAATTACATGGAAGGGTTAAAATATTTCCATAAAATTGTGTATCCTTTAATTACATGTTATCTATAAACAATTAGCTGAAGGGGGGAAAATTGTCCTCCTAGGATGGTGAAGAAAAGCCTGAAATGGGACTAGAGGGATCTTGTTGAGACTTCAGGCCTCGTTTATAAGTGTCTCAGAAGACTCTGTTTTATGTTTAAGGATCTGTGTTCTAAGATAAGAAATGTTTGAAAACATGGATCTGCAGTCAGGAAAATGTGAATGCAGAAGCAGTGTGTCTGCATGTGTGTAAAAACACTGGTTGAACCGAAGAGTGGAATGGAGTAGATCCATATCAGCCAGTCTTCTTTCTGTCTCTCTTTGTTTAGAGTCTAGCTTTTCAGGCTGTTTATATAACATGTACTGCCAATGCTTAATCCAGTAGAAACAGTTTAGGTGTGATATTATTTGAACTTAATTTTGCCATCTTGCTTTAGTAAGTTGATGAAGTGTGTGAGAACTAAGGATGGAAAATGGAGTGCTCCAGTGGGAAGGAAGGCTGCTGGCATTTCTCAGTCCTGCTCCCAAGCTTTCTTATTAGTTTTAGAGTAGACCAAGGGATGAGAAATTTAAAATCAATGAAGGATAACCTGAGTCAGCTCAGTTATTAAAAATTGTGATGATTGGTAATTTTTGTTTCCTAAAGAGTCATTTTTGTATAGTACCAAAAATAAAAATACTCAGTTTGATGTCAGAGGTATATATTCAAATCGTGTTTTGTTCACTTTGCCACTTCACAGCTTAAAGTCTTTGGATAAGTAATAGACTTTCATCATCACCTCAAATGTACCTGCTTCTGCTTCCTCTTCACTTCATTGGTTATAAGGATAAGGTGTTGTAACATTTAAAATATGAATTTATGGACTATGCAAATAGCATTCATACTTAAGGAGCTATAACTTGCAGTTTAACTATACTGCTGGTCAGTGTCCTGGTTGTGCATTAGAAAATGGATCCCATGCCTGACATTAGACAGGGTTCCCTGTTTATCCTCTGTTCCTAAAATAGTAATTCAGATTTACATGTATGCTTTTTTACAACATATTAATCAAAGTTGAAAGTTTTTATTAAAGTAACTGAATTTAAGTGTTCCTTTAAAGGTGACATTTCCCTCTCAAATTACATGAAATAGGTCGCTAACATGTCGTTATCACTGATGCTGATGTTTAGTTATGTTTTGCCCGGCCACACTCTTTCATCTGGAATAAGGTCATCTTGTAACTTATTATCCAAACTGGGAGTCTTTTGAAAGTGAAAATGACAGTATTAAGATTTCTCCTGGGTTGAAAGGGACAGACTAGAGCTGACTGGAGGCAGACAGGGACAAGGCTGCACTCATTTAGAAACCCTACCTGCAGGCATGTGATTGGTTTGTATTTGGCCCAGCCACCATAGGCAGTGGTTCTGTCTTAGCAACAGATTATTCCTTATCTAAAGGAGGTTTTGTTTTTAATTACTTAGACCACTTTTCTCTAAGGGCAGCAGAAAAGAGGAAAAATAGCTAACTATAGGTTCTCTTTGTTCAGACAAACATATTTAACTGAATTTTAAAATATCAGACATTAGTATCTGTCATCACTCCATTTATTCTTCTGCATCTATTCTCCCTAACTACGGTTTGACTGCTGCTGTTAACAGAATTCCCCGGGTATTGGCAATTGTATCAGTTCACACCTAACCTCAGATATTTTGTCTCTGAAACTACATAAAGGACACATTCTCACATGGAGTGAATTGTTCTCAGAAACATAAAGTTTACAACAAAGATTTGGATTTGCTTCATTTTTGCATCCTAAAAGAAAAAAACATCACCTTAACAAGTTTTTGACAAGTTTTATTTTTATGGAAATATACCAAATAAGAGGTATTCTTATTATTAATACCAAATAAGACATATTCTCTCCAAATAAGAGGAGAATCGCCTTAAGAATTAAAGTTTCAAAGGTGTATATTTAATGTTTTCTTGTTAGAGGGGATAAGCATAAAATATTGGCTTGTGATTTTAAATTAATTACACTGTAACTAGTGTTTAATAGTGTTTAATAGATTCAACCGGTACAGACTTCACTGTCAGAATTATACCCGTTAGTTTGGTGTAAAATTCATTAGATTCTCTTAAACTTCCTTTCCTTTTCCTCTGTTCTGAAGTCTAGTTTTACCTCAAGAAATGATCATGTGATACTCTGCATTGGCCTCTTACCTTCACACTCTCGCTCTTTCCTTGATGGCCTAGTTCATATAAACCTTATCTTCTTTTCTTCACTGTTGGCACCCTGGTTATTACTTCTGTGATTTTCACATGTGAAACTGGCTTTGAGAGCATTTTCTCCACTCTGTGTCCAAAGAAGACTGCAGCCTTCCTCCTTTCTTTCTCAGTGTCAGTTTTTAGGCATGGGCTGACCCTGTTCCTTAGGTTATCTTCAATGTAGAAATTGCTTAATCATAGATTCTATAGTTGGGAGGAAGGTTAGAAATTGTATATAGTCCAGAGTCCTTTTGCTGATGAGAAAATTGAAAGGTTAAGTGAGTTGAAAGCTGCATAGATAGGCATTTTAAAATAGTCTATTAAGCATAATTTTTTACTAAAAATATAATTGTAGTCACATCATCAAAGAAGTATTATTGTAGGCTATTGGCCAGGAGATAGAAATAGCCCGATAGAACTGGATAATTGTTTTCATTAACATAAGGTCCATTTTACCAGTGCTCTACTGTACTGCTTTAGAGTACAGTAATTAATTCCTCTGAAGCTTGCTAATATAATGTGAGAGGTAGCTAACCCAATTGTTGGGAAACTATTCCCACAGCTACTAGGGGCAGGAAGTTTATGTACTATCTTCTAGGAATTATCCCAGATTTTAGAGCCCAGCAGTTTAGCCCAGATCCAAACCCTATTCCTCAGCCTACGCACTACACTCTTGCTTCCTCACAGTATCCTTCCTTTCCTCTCCTCTGCCAGACTCAAGTTGGAACTTGTTTCCTTTAAAATTTACAAAAGTTAAATCTGTCTCTGATAAACTATATCACTGTACATGTATTTATTCTTGGTTTTTAATCACTCTTGGACAGTTTATTTCAATGTTTTCAACCTTACTGTTTTCATATATAAAATGTAAATGTAGCCACCTATAATGAAGAGACAAATGAAAAGTAAATATATAAGATAAATTGGAAAAAATAAAATAAGACTGGCATAGAATGAGTTTTCAATAAAACTTTGTTTTCCATTTCCTTCTCTGCTTTCCCTCAAAATTTCATAAATAGTTGTGATTAATTGTACATTTTATTTCTGTTTTGTGCACATTTGCCAAATATCTTGAGGCTAGAGTTAATTGATTTTCTCAATTATGTCAAGGAGAGAGGAAAACTATCTGTGAAAATATGGGTTATTTATATTCTCATTTACAAACTCAAAGAGACTTGCTGTTAGCTTAATATGACAAAAACACCTTAAACAAACATGATTTTAAAATCCTTTTTCTATTTTTGTTTCAGAACTTTCATAAAGATTCTTTTTCTAGTTTTTTATAAGCTTGTAATCTTCTTGGTGCTTGGATCCATTTTGAAAAACAACCCTTCTTTAAGTCTTCTTTCAAATCCAACAAACTTTATACTTTTTATATCATTAAAGTCATGATATCGTCACATCATATTACTTTCTGATTCTCAGTTCTAGACAATAATAATCAATTGCTTCAGTTCAGTCACTCAGTTGTGTCCAAATCTTTGCGACCCCATGAATTGCAGCACGCCAGGCCTCCCTGTCCATCACCAACTCCCAGAGTTCACTCAAACTCATGTCCATCGAGTCGGTGATGCCATCCAGCCATCTCATCCTCTGTTGTCCCCTTCTCCTCCTGCCCCCAATCCCCCCCCAGCATCAGGATCTTTCCCAATGAGTCAACTTTTTGCATGAGGTAGCCAAAGTATTGGAGTTTCAGTTTCAGCATCAGTCCTTCCAAAGAACACCCAGGACTGATCTCCTTTACAATGGACTGGTTGGATTTCCTTGCAGTCCAAGGGACTCTCAAGAGTCTTCTCCAACACCACAGTTCAAAAGCATCAATTCTTTGGTGCTCAGCTTTCTTCACAGTCCAACTCTCACATCTATACATGACCACTGGAAAAACCGTAGCCTTGACTAGATGGACCTTAGTTGGCAAAGTAATGTCTCTGCTTTTCAATATGCTATCTAGGTTGGTTATAACTTTCCTTCCAAGGAGTAAACGTCTTTTAATTTCATAGCTGCAGTCACCATCTGCAGTGATTTTGGAGCCCCCCAAAATAAAGTCTGACACTGTTTTCACTGTTTCCCCATCTTTTTTCCATGAAGTGATGGGACCAGATGCCATGATCTTTGATTTCTGAATGTTGGGCTTTAAGCCAACATTTTCACTCTCCTCTTTCGCTTTCATCAAGAGGCTTTTTAGTTCCTCTTCACTTTCTGCCATAAGGGTGGTGTCATCTGCATATCTGAGGTTACTGATATTTCTCCCGGCAATCTTGAGTCCAGCTTGTGCTTCTTCCAGCCCAACATTTCTCATGATGTACTCTACATATAAATTAAATAAGCAGGGTGACAAATTATAACCTTGATGTACTCCTTTTCCTATTTGGAACCAGTCTGTTGTTCCATGTCCAGTTCTAACTGTTGCTTCCTGACCTGCTTGTGGGTTTCTCAAGAGGCATGTGAGGTGGTCTGGTGTTCCCATCTCTTTCAGAATTTTCCACAGTTGATTGTGATCCACACAGTCAAAGGCTTTGACATAATCAATAAAACAGAAATAGATGTGTTTCTGGAACTCTCTTGCTTTTTCCATGATCCAGCGGACGTTGGCAATTTGATCTCTGGTTCCTCTGCCTTTTGTAAAACCAGCTTGAACATCTGAAAGTTCACAGTTCATGTATTGCGGAAGCCTGGCTTGGAGAATTTATGCATTCCTTTGCTAGGGTGTGAGATGAGTGCAATTGTGCAGTAGTTTGAGCATTCTTTGGCACTGCCTTTCTTTGGAATTGGAATGAAAACTGACCTTTTCCAGTCCTGTGGCCACTGCTGAGTTTTCCAAATTTGCTGGCATATTGAGTGCAGCACTTTCACAGCATCATCTTTCAGGATTTGAAATAGCTCCACTGGAATTTCATCACCTCCATGAGCTGTGTTTGTAGTGATGCTTTGTAAGGCCCACTTGACTTCACATTCCAGGATGTCTGGCTCTAGATGAGCGATCACACCATCATGATTATCTTGGTCGTGAAGCTCTTTTGTATATACTTGTTCTGTGTATTCTTGCCACCTCTTCTTCATATCTTCTGCTTCTATTAGGTCCATACTGTTTCTGTCCTTTATCGAGCCCATCTTTGCATGAAATGTCCCCTTGGTATCTCTAATTTTCTTGAAGAGATCTCTAGTCTTTCCCATTCTGTTGTTTTCCTCTTGTTTGTTTGGATCAGTTACTTAATTACCTTCTAATTTTATTTTAATATAATCATCCACTCCTTTCTTACCTTCCTAATATTTACTGTGATGAAATGTTTATTTTGCTTGTCCTGTGCTTATGGAAAATAATTTTGTGGAGAAAAATTGTGCGCTGATGAGAAAATAAAGAGAAAGAGAAGTCATGGTGATTTGGTTAGCTTTTAAGTATCCTGGCCATTTTACATATCGGTACTGATTTACTAATTGTTGTTTTTCAGTTAAAGTAGACTTGTCTTCTAAAATTGACCTGTTAATGTGGGTTTAATCAGTAGAGCCAGCTCCACAGGTTTATAACTGATTAAAGGTCAGTAAATTATTTGGGCTTTTGAGACCAAATCAGCACAATTAGTACAGAACCCTGAATGTAAAATTCACAAATTAATTTTAATTTAAAAGTTCTTTAGTGAAAAAAGACTTTATTGTATTATATATTTAAAATTATGATTATTCAAAATAAGTGGGTACATATGTATGTATAGCTGATTCACTTTGCGGTACAGCAGGAACTAACACATTGTAAGGTACTGGAGTGGGCAGCCATTTCCCTTCTATAGGGTATCTTCCTGACCCAGGATTGAACCTGGATCTCCTACATTGCTGGCAGATTCTTTACCATTTGAGTTACCAGAGAGGCCCTAAAACAACTGTACTCCAATAATATCTTAAAAGAGTACAGCTGGTGTGTTTCTATAGTATTTGGAGGGATCACTGAACTGGTTTGCCCACCTTTGGCGCCACTTTCATAAATTTAAGATTTTAATAATTTATTTTCCCCCTGGTCCTGCTTCATCTAGAGAATACTTGTTGCTTCTCAAACATTTTGGAAGCCTCTGGTTTAACCTGAAACTAGCCACTCTATTAAGGGCAAGGAGAAACTGAAAAAAAAACAAAAACGGTCCACTGCAGATTGCTAGGTGGTAGGTTGATAAGCAAGGGAGATTAGTTACAGGTTTGTCTTGCGTGGCTGCATCCATCCCCTAGAATCTTAAAAGTCTGCAAGTATACCTAGGAGATACTGCGGCTTTGATTTCAGAACCACTGCAACAAATCAAGTATCACAATAAAGTAAGTCCATGAATGTGGATTCTGGTTCATATAAAAGCTATGTTTACATGACACTGTATTAAGTGTGTAGTAACATTTTGTCTTAAAAAGGGAACAGTGTATGTACCTTAATCCAAAAGCATTTTCTTGCTAAAAAATGCTGACCATCATGTTAGCCTTCGGTGAGTCATAGTCTTTTTGTAGTAGTAACATCAAACATTACAGATCATAGATCAAATATTATCATTTTTGTCAGAACTGCCAAATTGTGACACAGAGACAATGACATGAGCAAATTAAAAACAGAAACAAAATAATATAATGCCTTCAAAGTTTACTAAAATGAAGTCCAATAAAATGAGATATGCCTATATGCCTTTGCTGGGCTCAGTTCCTCATAGCAGAGGCCTTAACTGAGTTCGGTTACATACCCAGTACACATAGCCTGAACACTACATGTCTATTTCAAGGCTTTATCCTTGGAACAGCCTCTGGAAGGCAGAAGGCAAGTGGAACATACATTCCAAGGACAGGAGAAGTGGGTAGGGAACTTCCCATTGTCCTGCTTGGGGGTCACCTGGCAGTCACGTCATTTTGATTTTCTGGCCCAACAATACTATAAAGTATAACAGCAGGACATAGTAAAAGTGACTAAATCCATTCCCTATAATGAGAATAATATATAACTTGCTATTCATAATTATATATAAGAACCAGTAATGAGTGACATTTATTAAGTACTCAGAATATGCCAATCATTGTTGAGAACTTTGTAGATATCTCATTAAATTGTTACAATGACCCTAATAATGCTGGTACTATCATTATTCCCAATTTGCAGATGAGATTAAGGGAAGTTTAGCACTGCATTTTAATTCTTCCAGTTGCACTCAGTCACAGAATATAAATACGAATTGGGTCTGACACCTGTCCTCATTTCTTCCCTTATTGTGTCTAGAGAATAGTTTCCACTGGGTATCTATCTATTCCGTGCCATCCCATGCTCTTTCCTCTGCTGATAGTCACTTTGCCAACAAGAAGCCAGTTACTTTCTTAAGAGCCCTCTCTGGTTTTCTTATCAGTGTGGATCAGGGAACCCCATGCATTTTTCACCATGCTAAGTTGCTTTGGTCATGTCCAACTCTTTGCAACTCCATGAATTGTAGCCTGCCAGTCTCCTCTGGCCCACGGTATTCTCTAGGCAAGAATACTAGAGCGGCTTGTCATTCTCTTCTTCAGGGCATCTTTCCAACCCTGGGATCAAACCCATGTCTCTTACATGTCCTCCATTGGCTGGTGGGTTCTTTATCATTAGTGTTACCTGGGAAGCCATTTCTTACTACATTCTATAAAACTATTATAGCCTTGAATTTGATGTTTCATCAATTTGAAAAAAAAAACAAAACAAATCTCTTCTAGTGAGTTGTTATTTAAAAAATTAACATAGTTTTTTTGGTGTTTTACAAATGGCTACTATTTTATTGTGTGTTTTTTTTTTCCTGAGTCATATAGCATCATTGATTAATTAAAAAAGGCACTATTAGGCTTAATATGTACATCTTTTACAGTGTCTGTTCACTTGTCTTTAGTTGGTTTTTAGTGTATAATATAATTACTTGAAATTGGCATAAGTCTTCATTTCACATTATTTCTAGTGTATTAAGTATCTGTGCTTAGCAACATTCTTGTCTATAATTCTAAATGGAGTTTTTGTGCCTTCTTAGTCTCTGGTCCCCATTGGGAAAAACTCACTCAGAAACTCATTTTAGAGTACATCATATACCAAGGAATAACAAGGCATGTTTCAGATATATTCCTGTTTTACCTTATTTTCCACTGAGAAAGCAGAGTAATTAGTTAGTCATGATTCCTTGGCTAGATCTTTAAGTTAAGCTATCCAGGTCTTACATAAAGCATTTGATCAATGTTCCTCTCTTATGAAAAATAAATTAATTATTCCACAAAATCATCCTGTTTTGGTTTCACCTTTTATAAATGAAAGTTTTAGATATGTTTAGCTTTGTTTCCTGAAATTTTATTTTCTTTGAATCCAGAAGACATTTTGTGCATTCTTTCCGAATGTTTATCCTTCTTCTTCCCCTCTCATGTGTGGAATAGAAAGGAATTAAAAGAAAATTATAATGATTAAAGTAGTATGCAGAGTGAGAAAAGGAAGACATGGTGCATTATTTGCAATGTCATTTTTATCTTTGGTAGGATGATGTACTGTGTTAAGGTAAGGGCCAGCAGGAAAGAAAACAAGGAAAAATAAAAGTTGACTTGTACCAACATACTTTAAAAGTACTTCTTGTGTATGTTAATATATGAAGTGATAAATGTTCATCTGCTTGAAAAGGAGCCGTACAGAGGTAGAGACAGAGAGAAATGTCAAGTGTTGAATAAGGACTAAAACAAATAAAACACAGACTCAAGAGGGAGAATGACCTTTATAGAATGCCTAACAGCTGCATGCAGTCCAGGTCTCTGCTGGAACAGGACAAGGACTGCCTCCTGTGCCATGTTCAGTGTTCTTCTCTGCAGGAACACTGATGCAGGGAAAGGGTGCATGAAAATGACTAATAGGTCACTTCAGCTAATGTCAGCCAGATATGTGACTCAGTAGGCCAGAACTTTGCTGAATGAACTTCAATCAGGATGGTCTAAAGTAAACATTCAGAAGAAATAACAGCCTAATCCACTTGTGTTCATTAGGAAAATGATGGGAATTTTTTTGGTTACGTGTGATTATATTACTACAGTTATAGTAACCTCTGTTAGCTTCTAGATTAAGCATACCAAAGGCACTAGTTTCTCTTACACTAGAAAGGAAGCATTGAATACTAACTTTTGTTATAGTATTGAACTTGCACTTTTCCTTTGTGTGATCTTGAATTTTCTTGTTTTGAAAAGTAGTTTTATGATAATAGTTCAGTTCAGTTCAATTGCTCAGTCATTTCTGACTCTTTGCGACCCCATGAACTGCAGTGTGCCAGGCCTCCCTGTCTATCACCAACTCCCGAAGTTCATCCAAACTCATGTCCATCGAGTCGGTGATGCCATCCAGCCACCTCATCCTCTGTCATCCCCTTCTCCTCCTNTTTTGACTGCTCCTAAGTTATGAGAGAAGGCAATGGCACCCCACTCCAGTACTCTTGCCTGGAAAATCCCATGGACAGAGGAACCTGGTAGGCTGCAGTCCATGGGGTCGCTAAGAGTTGGACATGACTGAGCAACTTCACTTTCACTTTTCCCTTTCATGCACTGGAGGAGGAAATGGCAACCCACTCCACTGTTCTTGGCTGGAGAATCCCAGGGACAGGGAAGCCTGGTGGGCTGCCATCTATGGGGTCGCACAGAGTTGGACACCACTGAAGCGACTTAGCAGCAGCAGCAGCAAGTTATGAGAACCTACTAGGAAGAAACCGACAGATTAAATGTTGATGGAGTAACATTGTAGAGAAAAGCTGTAGGGAAGAGAGAAATGGGGGTCCTCCCCAGCAGAAACGGAGGGAGTAGCCTTTGATGGAGGGAGGGTGCTGGAGTAGTGGAGACTGTTCCGTGATCCTTGATAGTGCCCAAGGCAGACAACAAAACCTGAGTCCTAACGGCTGTGTGCGGAAGCACGGAGGTGAAACCCTGAGTGTCACAAAACATTCCCAAAGCTCAAAGTTCAGGTCTGGCAAAGAAGTAATGAGGAGTCACTTAAGTCTATGAATTGAGATTTATGAAGTCTGCGTGCTTGTGTGCTCCGTCATGTCTGACTCTTGGTGACTCCGTGGACTGTAGCCTGCCAAACTCTTCTGTCCATGGGATTTCTCAGGCAAGAATAAGGAAGCAGGTAGCTATTTCCTCCTCCAGGGGACCTTCCCACATCTCCAGCAGCTCCTGCTTGGCAGGTGGATTCTTTACCACTAAGTCACGCGGGAAGCCATAAAGTCTAATACATAGGAAACACGGTAATAAGATTTCGTGTGTGTGTGTGTGTGTGTGTGTGTGTGTGTGTGTGTGTAAAGTAACATAAAGTCTAGGGAGTGGAGAACCAGTACTTGACAATTGCAAGCACTCAATACATTTTAATGATTATCATTGACATTCTCATCATGAGGATATCTTACCTTTATTCATTTATCACAAAATCTGTCCCCCCATTTTCTTACCTGACTCCTTGCCTTCTCCCTGTGTCTTCCTAGACTATATTTATTAGTTTAACTGGTATCTAAGTTTTGCAAGCAAAATAGAATCTAGGTTAATATGTAGAAAATCTTTTTGAAAGTAAGAAATAACTGAATCCGTGCTTGATGCTTTGTGCTAAGTTGTTTGTATATATGGTGGCAGTAAACTGACATTTTTTTAGTAGTGTAGTTTCTGTCCAATTAAAATAGGCTTATTAGTATGCGTTTGAGTTATGTGTGAATAAATGCATACAAATCTTTTATTTGTTCTACTTAGAGCAGATGAAACTAATAGGAGTATCTACAGTAGATGAGAAATAGTCTGGCCACAGTTCAACTACACAGGGCACATAATTCTTGTCTTACTGCTAAAGCCTTCATGTTATTAAACTGTTATTTATTGATCCTCCTGTCAAGGGCAGCAAAGCAGAGTAATTTTCTACCTCAGAATGAAAGAGATAAATTTAATAAAATCCCTTTTATGATAGATTGTGCATATCCAGTGCATTCCACTTTCATATGTTACCAGTTCTTGATTTCCTTATATACTCAGAAGTCATGTAACCAAAAATGAGATAAACATATGCAAGCATCTTCTCTGCTTTTTAAAATTGGTAGTATCTTCCTCCACTAACTATATGCTATTTATTTGTTTTTAAAACTTTTGGACAAGGTAAGTTTTTATTCATTTTAGATACTCTATGTGATGATGGGTATATATCCACACAGCTCTTTAAAAATTATTTACAAGTAAACTGACATCTGAAGAAAAAGCAAATAGAAAGCACCATGATATTTAATATCACCATAAAATTAATTTTTATGGGAAAATAACACATCCTTGTTACTTTTTCTCTATAATTCTTTTGCATTTCCTTAGTTATTTTTAAAATACTTCTGCTATGATTGCTGAGCCAAATTCTCCTAACTTTATAGTACACAGTTTAAGCTTTAGTTTTTCATCAGTACATATTTTTCTTCTGTGTGCTTATAAATCGCTGTAGCACTTTTAGCTGGCAATTGGTATTTGACATTTTATTACAAACTGATTTAGTTAATGATAAATTGGTTATGTTCATATTATCTCCTTAAAAAACCAATATCCCTGATGTCAGAATTCAAACCTTAATCTTAAATATTCAAATTATTTAGCATAATACTGGACAGAAAACAAATAGTCAATAAATGTAAGCCTTAAAATGGAAGTATACATTCTTCAGACTTCCCAGGTGGCTCAGTGATAAAGAATCTGTGTGCCAATGTGTGCTGAGTTGCTCAGTTGTGTTGACTCTGCAACCCCATGGACTGCAGTCAGCCAGCCTCCTTTGTCCATGGGATTCTCCAAGCAAGAACCATATGTGAAGTAGATCACCAGTCCAGGCTTGATGCATGAGACAAGGCACTCAGGGCTGGTGCACTGGGATGACCCTGAAGGATGGGATGGGGAGGGAGATGGGAGGGGGGTTCAGAATGGGGAGCACATGTATGCCCATGGCTGATTCATGTGAATGTATGTCAAAACCACTACGATACTGTAAAGTAATTAGCCCCCAATTAAAATAAATAAATTAATTTAAAAACAAAAAAAGAATACTTCAGCGGATTGCCATGTCCTCTTTCAGGGGATCTTGCCAAATCAGGGATTGAACCCACATTGCAGAAGGATTCTTTACCATCT
>SJYV01009304.1:407427-452139 GCA_006410875.1 Neotragus pygmaeus | reverse complement strand
AACCAGCTTGAACATCAGAAAGTTCACGGTTCACGTATTGCTGAAGCCTGGCTTGGAGAATTTTGAGCATTACTTTAGTAGCGTGTGAGATGAGTGCAATTGTGTGGTGGTTTGATCAGTCTGCATTGCCTTTCTTTGGGATTGGAATGAAAGTGGACCTTTTCCAGTCCTGTGGCCACTGCTGAGTTTTCCAAATTTGCTGGCATATTGAGTGCAACACTTTCACAGCATCATCTTCCAGGATTTGAAATAGCTCAACTGGAATTCTATCACTGCCACTAGCTTTGTTTGTAGTGATGCTTTCTAAGGCCCACTTGACTTTACATTCCAGTATGTCTGGCTCTAGGTGAGTGATCACACCATTGTGATTATCTTGGTCATGAGGTTCTTTTTTACATAGTTCTTCTGTGTAGTCTTGCCATGTCTTCTTAATATCTTCTGCTTTTGTTAGGTCCATACCATTTCTGTCCTTTATCGAGCCCATCTTTGCATGATGCCATTAGAACTTTCTTTTGTTCAGTTCCTCAATAATTACTTCATTTTCTTTCTTTTTGGTAATCATCTACTTCTGCTTATTTAGCCCATGGGTGGGAAAAATATAACTTTTTATTTGATATTAGTATTCTCCCAAATCACTGCAAATGGTGACCCCAGCCATGAAATTAAAAGACCGTTGCTCCTTAGGAGCAAAAGCTATGACATAAACATATTGTTATGACATAAATATATGTCATAGCAAAAGCTATGACAAAACTAGACAGCATATTAAAAATCAGAGACTTTGCCAATGAAGGTCCATATAGTCAAAGCTATGGTTCTTCCAGTAGTAATGTATATATGTGAGAGCTGGACCGTAAAGAAAGCTGAGTACCAAAGAATTGATGCTTTCGAACTGTGGTGTTGGAGAAAACTTGAGAGTCCCTTGGACTGGAAGGAAAGCAACCAGTCAGTTCTAAAGGAAATCAGTCCTGAATATTCCTTGGAATGACTGATGCTGAAGCTGAAACTCCCCGTACTTTGGCCACCTGATGTGAAGAGCCTACTCATTGTTAAAGACCCTGATGCTAGGAAAGATTGAAGCCAGGAGGAGAAGGAGAAGACAGAGGATGAGATGGTTGGATCACATCACCAACACAATGCGTGTGAGTCTGAGTAAACTCCCGGGGATGGTGAGGGACAGGGAACACTAGTGTGTTGCAGTCCATGGGGTTGCAAAGAGTTGGACGCAACTGAGTGACTGAACAATAACAGAAAGTTCCATAGTTTGTAATTTTGTGTAGCCACTTGAGACTTGTTTAGTCACTCAGTGGAATTTACTTTCTCATGAGATCAGGTATCCCAACTGTGGTTCTATCACTTGTGGACAGCGTCAGATTCTATATAAAGGTAGGTAAGAAGCCTGGCATCCTAGTCAGGTATTGCATAGCCTGGACTGGGGTCGATGTGTGATCTCTCAGACCTGATTTTAGGCAGTGACAGAGGCTTTACCTGGCAGAGTCTTGTGGGAAAAGCTGTCCCACAATACACATGATATCTACCAGTACTGCAGTATCTGTAGGGACTCAGGCCCGCCTGTCCATTTACACTCTTAAGTACCTCTACATACACTCCTAGCCTCGGTGCCTCCGTTAGGAGATCTCCTTATGTGGAGAAGCTTGAAGGCACTTGGCTCTACTTAGACTCAGTACCGTGTAGTTTTTCATTCTAGCCACCCTTCCCCTCTACTCCCTCCCTGGTTCCTGGCCCATAAAGTGTCAGAAACCTTTTCTTTGAGAGGACTTTCACGTGAGAGGCTCTTCATGTCTGTTCTGATCCACCATTCTCCCTGATGCTGCTCAGTTGGTGCAGTTTTTCGGGAAAACATGAAACAGTGGAGGACTCATTCCTTTTTCTAGTTTTAATCTCTTACTTATCTTATAGCTCCCTCAGTGGCTCAGATGGTAAAGCATCTGCCTGCAATGTGTGAGACCCGGGTTCGATCCCTGGGACAGGATGATCCCCTGAAGAAGGAAATGGAAATCCACTCCAGCACTCTTGCCTGGAAAATCCCATGGATGGAGGAGCCTGATAGGGTATAGTCCATGAGTTTTCAAAGAGTTGGACATGACTGAACGACTTCACTTTCACTTCACTATCTTATAGCAGGAAGTAATAAAATTCTTCACTCTTGTTTTCATTTTTATTTATTGTTTTAACTGACTAGTACTTCAATATCTGAAGGCTTAGCTCTGCTTTGGGCAGTATCTATTGATACACCTATCAAAGAAACATACAGAAGAGACAAATTGGTTGTCTAAATATGACTGTTCATAGTACAAGCATATAATTGAACTGAAGAAATATTAACTCTTAAAAAAACTATACATGATATCATCCAGTTCTAGTATTATAAAAGATGTTGCCTCTGGTGTGGGGTGGTTCTATCTTCCAAATTGTATAAATGCAATTATTACTGAGAAGATGTGAAATACCTTTCTAGAAGGAGGAAACAAATGAGCAGCAATGAAAGATTCTCTGATCATACTCAGAAGAACATGCATGATATTTACTACAATTATATTATCTCTCCTGGAGATGGAAACTGCAACCTACTCCAGGATTCTTGCCTGGAAATTTCCAGGGACAGAGGAGCCTGGTGGGTTACAGTCCATGGGGTCACAAAGAGTTGGACACAACTAAACTCGCAATACTGTGTATCTACAGAAAGATACACGACTGAGCCACTGAACTGAACTGAACTGAACAGAAAGATTGATAATAAATATTGTCAATAATGCATTCTGTGTTATGTAGATAGATAATATTGTGTGCTAGTTCAGTAGTGCCTAACATTTTGTGACCCCATGGACTATAGCCCACCAGGCTCCTCTGTCCATGGGGAATCTCCAGGCAAGAATACTGGAGTGGTTGCCATGCCCTCTGCTAGGAGGTCTTCCCAACCTGGGGAATAAAACCCAGGTCTTCTGCATTGCAGCAGATTCTTTACCATCTGAGCCATGAGGGAAGCCCCAATAACACATGGGATTAAAATTTAAAAGTTCTTATGAAGACTTACCTGGTGGCTCAGATGGTAAAGCATCTGTCTACAATGCAGGAGACCCGGGTTTGACCCCTGGTTTGGGAAGATCGCTGGAGAAGGACAATGGCAAGCCACTCCAGGGCTATTGCCTGGAAAATCCCATGGACAGAGGAGCCTGGTAGGCTACAGTTCATGGGGTTGCAAAGAGTCGGACACGACTGAGAGACTTCACTTCACTTCACTTCTGAAGAGTATAATATCCTAAAATTAATATACAGTTAAGAAGATATATAGGTTGATGTTTCCTGGATATTGAATAATTCTATGTACATAAAATTCATTTGAATTTCATCTACGTTCTGTGAAAACTCTGACACCCATATAAGATGGATTTTTGTTGTCTCTATATTGAAACATTCAATTTAATAAAATTGACTTGAACTCCATCTGTGTCCTATGAAAACTCTGACACCCATATCAGATATCTTGCCATTATTTATTCATGTCTGACTGTTTTGTGACCTCATGGACTCTAGCCCATAATGCTCCTCTGTCCATGGGATTTTCCAAGCAATCCACTCCAGTATTCTTGACTGGAAAACTCCATGGACAGAGGAGGCTGGACATGGACAGAAGATCCCCTGTGGAAAGAAATGACAACCCAGGGATGGAATCTGAATCTCCCATATCTCCTGCATTGGTAGGCAAATTCTTTACCACTGAACCATCAGGGAAGCCCATTAAAGATTTCTGTGCATGCTTAGTCACTAAGCTGTGTCCAACTCTTTGCAACCCCATCTACTGTAGCCTGCCAGCCTCCTCTGTCCATGGAGTTTTCCAGTCAAGAATACTGGAGTGGATTGCATTTCCTCCTCCAGGGGATCTTCCGGACCTAGGGATCCAACTTGTGTTTCCTGCATCTCCTGCATTGCAGGCAGATTCTTTACCATGGAGGCTCCTGAGCAACCCCTACTAGTGGCTGAAATTCTCATTTCCAAGATGCACTACTCCTACTGCTTTTTCTTGTTCCTGTCTTAGTTATACTTCCAATAATGCCTAGAGCCTTCTCTATGCCTCATGTTTAGCCACATGTGAAACACATCTCCATTTCCAAGCTATATTAAAAATACTAGGCATAGGTTTTTTTTCTAGAATAATTTTAATTTTGAGAGAAAATATAAACCAGAGCAATAAAAATGCAATGTAAAATTATCCCCATTCTTAAATATCCCTTGGCTATGTATTTCCACAGAGAATTCCAGTGCACCTTACTCTCTTGCTAATCATCCTTCCCTTCAGACTTATTTTTCTTTTCAGCCCCCTCAAGTCAGGCCTAGGAGATGTTGTTTCTATATGCATCCACATGCATCGAACATTTTTCTGAAGAAAGGTATTTCCTCTCATGAGAAGAAATTGGCAATGGTCTCTTATTTCTTTCTTCTCTTTCCTTTTCTTCCTTCCTTCCTTCTTCCACGCCTGCCCACTCCCTCCCTGCCATCTTTCCTGTACTATCCTACTATTAGGAGATTCTGAAAAAAAATAGCTACAGTTCAGTGATATAAGTCATTTAATAAAGATCACACCTGAGGTATAGTAGCTCCAGAATTAATAAGTACTCCAATAGGTCAATAGTGAGAAAGTATATAGAAGATGCATTATCTGTTCAATGGGAAATGCATTATAGACTATGGCAAGCATCATTAACTCAGTTCCACTGATAAATAGAAAAAAAAATTATTTATCACTTTCTATGTGCCAGGAAGTAGAAGAACATCACCCACTATATTTTTTAAATCTACAGCCATACTCTTAATTAATATCATTGTCTATATTAACAGATTTCTGAAAACTGACACGTGATCCTACACCTAATAAAACACAGAGCAAAGAGTCTAAAAATTTTATTCTGATTGGAGAGCCCAGATTTATATCCATAAATCAGGATTTTTGGCTCTTTATGAGAGTACTTCATAGTTACAATGGACTTCTTTTTAATGTTTTATTTCACCAGAATCCAAAATAATTGCCAAATAATTAGCAAGAAAATTACATTATTTTAAAATGATATCAATTATCTATATAAGATCTGTACTACACTGCAGTCAGTATATAACCTTCCATGTCTTTAAGGAAAAGTTATTAATATGCATTACCTCATAGTAAAATATGCAAAGTCTTCAGGATGACTTTAAAAATTGCGTTGAGAAATGTATGCATTGTAACAAGAAACATATTGAAAATACACAGAATGTCTTTCTTTTATACATATTTTATTCCCTGCCTTTGCTCTCACACATTTTATTATTACAAATCCTCTAGCTTCTAAATAAGATTGATTGGTGAGTCAGTTACAGGGGTGCCTGAGCACAGATTGTGGGAAGTCTTGGTGTGACTCAGTATGCCATAAATCAAACAACAGGTGAGTGTTGGGGAACAATAGTTCCCTGGCTAACAAAATATAATAATAAAAATACAAGTAAATAAACTAGCTTCCTTTAGAAAGAAATAACAAATATCAGTAGTAACTTTGGTAATATGTAGGATATAGTTACATGTTTTCCTTTTATTTACAAATTGTAAAATATAATATTCAAGCAATTACACTAGGCAGCTTGGGAGATTTAAGTGTGGGGAGAAAAAAAAAAAGGTACTTGTCAATGACATCACTCTAAAGTAGAGGAAATAAAATTGAGCCCTCTAGCACAGAATAGAAATTAACAGCAAATGTTTAAGATTATTTGGAATAGAAAAAAAAATTGTGTTCTCTGAGGGAATGATTTGAAGAACAGAGAAAGAGTCTTAAAAGGTGCTTCCATGCATATAATTATGTAAAACAATGACATTCAAAGTGGAAATAACGATGTGAGTATTGATCCTCCTGTTTTCACAACCCAAACAGACAAAAACAGACTTCTTCATTTTCTTACTCTCACTCAGCATGAACACAATTTGGGCACCCATTGCCCAAATAAATACTCTTTTCATTCATTTTATCCCACTTTTCCTTTTTCATTTTTTGATTCCTTAGTATATTCCAGTTACTATAGTGAACTGAAGTGAAGTCACTCAGTCATGTCCAACTCTTTGCAACCCCATGGACTGTAGCCTACCATGCTCCTCCATCCATGGGATTTTCCAGGCAAAAGTCCTGGAGTGGTTGCCATTTCCTTCTCCAGAGGATCTTTCCTACCCAGAGGTAGAACCTGGGTCTCCCGCACTGTAGGCAGATGTTTTACCATCTGCGCCACCAGGGAAATCCAGTTACTATAAGAAGCTTTAGAAATAAAGAAGGGAGAGCCAAAGACCCTGTCTCAAGGAAATTTTAGTCTAGGAAATCTTATTGCATGTCAAAAATGCTGTTTTGATTTCCCCTCTTGTCCATTTTGTGGTCACTGCTTTAGTATATATTATCATCACCTATTCATAGGATGATTTTGACCAACAGTTTCTTAAATTCCTTCACTTTATACCGACCTGCATATTGTTGAGGGTCATCTTTGGGGGTCTGTTGGCAGGAGGGGAATTCAAGTCAGACTACCAAAATTAGTTGATCACTTAAAAAAGTTCATGGACAAAGCTATAGATGACAGTTATGCATATAAATAATAGACTGGATGAGAAAATTTCTACTTATAATGTTCATGTAAGCACTGTTTATGATGTTGAAATCAAAACAATTCAGCTCTCCACTGATATTATAATAATACAAAAATAGTACATAATCACTAAAAAGATTATACCATTTATAATCTCTGACCTAGAAAAGGTATCTATGATATATTTTTAAATGTGTCTGCATGTTTGACAGAACCCTGAAAGAATATGTTTTAAATTACTTAAGTTGATTATTGCTGTGTCAAAGAATTATGGTTGGCAATTGAACATTCTTTCCAAGAGCATTATAATAATTCATTGAAATCCTAATATAAATAATATTTATAAGTTTATATATAAGACAAATATATTCATATTATAAAAATGGAGTTTTTGTGTAAATATAAAAACATTAAAGCACACTGTTTTGTATAGTCAACAATATAGCATTGAAGATTATATATACTTAGGAAAATATACTCAGCAGTTTCTTTTATTTACTTGTCTGTATTGTTAAAAAAAATTCTGCCACATTTTTGGCTAGATTATCATAATTGCATATTAAATACATTCATGGCCTAAAATGCTCAGCAAATTATAAACATTATGATTCAGTCAGAAGTCCACTAGACTTCTAAAAAATGAATTTTTTTTTTTTACAGACAAATGCTAACTGTGAAGATCTTTTTATTCTTCTAAGGTCCTTATAAATATTTAAAGATAGAAAATCTCTAACTGTAACAGCTGATTTAGGTATAATATTTGGAAAAAAAACATTTAAATGATACATTTTTCTGTGAGTGATTAGTAATATCAGGTTTCACATAACCAGGGGGAATCATTAGTGTTAGTCAGAAGTTTAGATAATAATATGGGATCACAATATGAATATTCTTGGGGATAATTTTTTCTCAAATTATGTTATATTTTATCTGGGTTATTTTATCCCAGAGCTCAAAAATCTAATTTGCAAAGAAATCTTCATGAGGTATTGAGANTGCATGTCAAAAATGCTGTTTTGATTTCCCCTCTTGTCCATTTTGTGGTCACTGCTTTAGTATATATTATCATCACCTATTCATAGGATGATTTTGACCAACAGTTTCTTAAATTCCTTCACTTTATACCGACCTGCATATTGTTGAGGGTCATCTTTGGGGGTCTGTTGGCAGGAGGGGAATTCAAGTCAGACTACCAAAATTAGTTGATCACTTAAAAAAGTTCATGGACAAAGCTATAGATGACAGTTATGCATATAAATAATAGACTGGATGAGAAAATTTCTACTTATAATGTTCATGTAAGCACTGTTTATGATGTTGAAATCAAAACAATTCAGCTCTCCACTGATATTATAATAATACAAAAATAGTACATAATCACTAAAAAGATTATACCATTTATAATCTCTGACCTAGAAAAGGTATCTATGATATATTTTTAAATGTGTCTGCATGTTTGACAGAACCCTGAAAGAATATGTTTTAAATTACTTAAGTTGATTATTGCTGTGTCAAAGAATTATGGTTGGCAATTGAACATTCTTTCCAAGAGCATTATAATAATTCATTGAAATCCTAATATAAATAATATTTATAAGTTTATATATAAGACAAATATATTCATATTATAAAAATGGAGTTTTTGTGTAAATATAAAAACATTAAAGCACACTGTTTTGTATAGTCAACAATATAGCATTGAAGATTATATATACTTAGGAAAATATACTCAGCAGTTTCTTTTATTTACTTGTCTGTATTGTTAAAAAAAATTCTGCCACATTTTTGGTTAGATTATCATAATTGCATATTAAATACATTCATGGCCTAAAACGCTCAGCAAATTATAAACATTATGATTCAGTCAGAAGTCCACTAGACTTCTAAAAAATGAAATTTTTTTTTTTACAGACAAATGCTAACTGTGAAGATCTTTTTATTCTTCTAAGGTCCTTATAAATATTTAAAGATAGAAAATCTCTAACTGTAACAGCTGATTTAGGTATAATATTTGGAAAAAAAACATTTAAATGATACATTTTTCTGTGAGTGATTAGTAATATCAGGTTTCACATAACCAGGGGGAATCATTAGTGTTAGTCAGAAGTTTAGATAATAATATGGGATCACAATATGAATATTCTTGGGGATAATTTTTTCTCAAATTATGTTATATTTTATCTGGGTTATTTTATCCCAGAGCTCAAAAATCTAATTTGCAAAGAAATCTTCATGAGGTATTGAGAAAGAAAAAGAATCAAACTCTAAGTATACAAAGAACCAACAAGGTCTATGTGAACTTCTATCTATCCTCTAATCCGTTTCATCGTTTACGTTATTGGATGTTTTGTTATATTCCCATCATTCCATTCAGTGTCACTCTTGAGTTATACTTGTAACTCAAGATTATAATTGTAATCTGGTTAAGATGTTATTCAGCAAATATTACAGTTTTCTTCCACATATTCCCTCCTTCTTAGTTACACCTCATCAGTTTCTAAGTTCAGCCTTGCCTTCCACCTGGCCTCCTGCTGCTGCTGCTAAGTCGCTTTAGTCATGTCCCGCTCTGTGTGACTCCACAGACGGCAGCCCATTGGGCTCCGTCATCCCCGGGATTCTCCAGGCAAGAACACTGGAGTGGGTTGCCATTTCCTTCTCCAATGCATGAAAGTGAAAAGTGAAAGTGAAGTCGCTCAGTCGTGTCTGATTCAGCGACCCCACGGACTGCAGCCTACCAGGCTCCTCCATCCATGGGAGTTTCCAGGCAAGAGTACTGGAGTGGGATGCCATTGCCTTCTCCGACCCGGCCTCCTAGTTTTGTTCATAACTTTGGTATTGTCACAACTCAAGTCTCTCTTTTCCTCCCTTTAAGAACCTCAGTTACCCATATGTTTAATTCAATAGTTCAGTCATGTTCAACATTTTGTGATCCCATATACTGCAGTATGTCAGGCTTCTCTGTCCTATACCTTGTCACGGAGCTTGCTCAAACTCATGTCCATTGAGTTTATGATGACATCCAACCATCTTATCATCTGTCATCCCCTTTTCCTCCTGCCTTCAATCTTTCCCAGCATCTTTTCCCAGCAATCTTTTTCCAAGGGGTCAGTACTTCACATCAGATGGCCAAAGTATTGGAGTCTCAGCTTCAACATCAGTCCTTCCAATGAATATTCAGGACTGACTTCCTTTAGGAAGGACTGGTTGAATCTCTTTGCAGTCCAAGTGACTTTCAAGAGTCTTCTTGAACACCACAGTTCAAAAGCATCAGTTCTTTGGCACTCAGCTTTCTTTACCAGCTGAGTCACAAGGAAAGTCTCCCAATTTTTTTTTTTTTTGGCCACACCCAGCGGCATGTGGGATCCTTGTTCTCAGACCAGGGATCGAATCCCCAGCATCTCGCATTGGAAGGCAGAGTCCTAACCAGTAGATTGCTGGGAGCTTTTTTTATGGTCCAGTTCACATCCATACATGACTACTGGGAAAACCATAGTTTTGACTAGACAGACCTTTGTCAGTTAAGCAATGTCTCTGATTTTTAATATGCTGTCTAGGTTTGTCATAGATTTTCTTCCAAGGAATAAGCATCTCTTTATTTCATGGCTGGAGTCACCATCTGCAGTGATTTTGGAGCTCAAGAAAATAAAGTCTGTCACTGTTTCCATTGTTTTCCCATCTATTTGCCATGAAGTGATGGGACCAGATGTCATGATCTTAGTTTTTTGAATAATGAGTTTTAAGCCAACTTTTTCACTCTCTTCTTTCACTTTCATCAAGAAGCTCTTTAGTTCCTTCCATTTTCTGCCATAAGGGTGATGTCTTCTGCCTGTCTGAGGCTATTAATATTTCTCTCTGCAATCTTGATTCCAGCTTGTGCTTCATCCATCCCGGCATTTCGCATGATGTACTTGGCATATAAGTCAAATAAGCAGGATGACAATATATAGTCTTGACTTACTCCTTTCCCAATTTGGAACCTAGCCTGTGTGTTAGATCATTTTAAATTGTTCCACAGTTCACTTCACATTTTCTTTTTTACCTGTCATTTTATATCTTTTGTATTGTCATATTTTCAACACAAGTTATCATTTTCCTACAGTGTTTGATCTGCCATTGATGCATTAATGCTACCCAGTGTATTCTTTATACCAGCATACTAGACATTGTAGTTTCTGTCATATTAAATTGATTTGGGTGCTTTTTTTTCCCCTTCAGTAGCTTTAATTAAGTTTTTTAAACATATGTAATACATTTACAGTAATTGTTGTAGCGCTCCTGCTTACTAATCAAACATCTGCTTCAGTTCTCAATTGGTTTCAGTTGGTTGCTGTTCTCTATTAAGAGAATCGTTGATCAATGAAATAAAGATTGTATCTTCTCAGATGAAGTTGAGCCACAGAGAAGTGTTGTGTTGGATTGATAGAGTATTCAAAATAATATCCTGTGCAATATGTGTTAGAAGTTCTACATGGTCTTGGAGTGGTTTTGGGAGACTTTTTGTTTGAAGTAAGACTAGCTGGTTCCTCTCTGAACAATCAAAGTGCTATTTTCCCTAATGGCAGGACACACATCTTTTGAAACAGAATGAAAAGCAAAAGAATGTATGTTTCTCACTTTACTGTTATGTATTTAGGACAAGAACCACTTGAGGAAAAGGAAAGAAATAGAATAATGTTCATTTCGAACAGTAAAACATGTTGAAAAGTTAATTTCTGACTAAAATAAAACTCAATTTTGTGCAAGAAAATTGTTGGAATTTAATGATTCCTTGGCAAATGAGAAGAGAGGAGGGCTTAATGTTTTTCTGAAGAAGTATTTATCATTTTTCTTTTCTTTGCACAGTCATTTCCTCCCTGTATAATTCTGATAGAATGTGTCAAGGATGTAATTCTCTTTCTGGTGTTTGCTTTGTTCGCTAACCCAGAAAGGTTAGTTTATGTTTTTCCATAAAGCAGCTCAAAGATGGCCTAGAAATAAGTGTACGTTATGTTTTCATATCACATTGCAATATTCTCACAATAGTTCAGGTGTCAACATTAATATAGACTCACTATGTCCATTTTATAATTGATGGATGTAAAATTTAGAAAGGTTAAGGACTTGCAATTGTAAGATAAATCTATGAAGGATTATATTTAAGCCAAGAATTTCTAATTTCAAATCCAGTATTCTGCCCTTTGCTTCAGACATTTTTAAGTTTACCAGTTAGAAGCAGTAGAACTTGTACTGTTTTAGATAATACCAGTGAAATATGAAAATTGTACTTTTCATTAATTTAAGATAGAAACTTCAGTCTACATTCATTTTTAATTAAAAACTTCAGTTTGAATATTAATTTTATTTAAATAATATTCCTAGAAGTTTTAGAGAGAAAATAAAAAGTCTGTATGTGTGGAATAAAATCTGCATTTGCTTTAACTCATCAGTTTACACATGCAAAATAAGTCTACCATATATAATTAAGATGCAATGCCAGAATATCATTTACTGCTTAATTAAAGCAATTAGGATATTAGTAGATCATGGTACACATTACTTTAAGAGAAGTGAGCAGGATACATCACAGGCTATGATTCAGTAAATTGTCTTTGAGTTCAAAATACCTTCCACTTAATAAAACATGAAACAAATTTGAGTGTGAATTAAAGGTTTCATCCATTCTTTTTTTTTTATTTTATTTTTAAAAATTTCTGGCCCCATCATATGGCATGTGTGATTCTAGTTCCAGGGACTGAAACTGTACCTACTGCAGTGGAAGAGTCCTAACTACTGTATTACCAGGAAAGTCCCTTATTCATTCTTAACACTGTAGAGGCATTTAGGGGGAAAAAAAGTTAAAGTTAAAGTTAAAGTTGTTGTTTTTTTTTTTTTTTAAGTTTTACCTGCTTTTCAAGGTTTGACTCGGTACACATCATCTAGAAGGGCTTCGCATGCTGTGACTTATTCAAAACAGTAAAATTCCCCATAGAAAGCATTTCTTTGCCTGGAATGTCCTTTAATGTACCTACCTCAGGAACCTTTGGTGGTGGTAGGTAGCTGGTTGAGGGTTTCGGGCGATAGACCTTACCTGTATCACTTTCTTTCTGTTAGAGAACTATTGCCTCTCTCACCTTACCTGAGAAGGATTTTGAAGGCTGGTCACTTTGCATTAGCATGGAGTTAAAAATGATAATCTTGGAATCAAATTCCGGGCTAAACATTCATTTCCTGGTCAGTTAGGGTAGGGATGCTTTATTTTTCTGAGTTTCAGTCTCAGTAATGATGCAATTGTATCTGCCTCATAGACAGGATTAGATCTAGATTTTATGGGATGTAAGAATACTTTTGGGAGTCCTCTTAAAGCAAAGGATACAAAATAAGGATGACTGTCAATATATTTATTTTAAATTAACAAAGAAATCACAATATAATATAAATTTGAGAAGCTGACAAGTTTTTATACTTAAAAAATTTTAAACTCTTTATAATTAACTGCCAGAGACATCATTTGTTACTACTTTGGCTTTGGCTATGTATTCTCTAATTATTTCTTTATAACATTTTTGAATTATTATTTTCTTTAGAGGAAATGGTATTCAATATTTCCACAATCCTGGATGATTAGTGTTAAATTAATACAATATTTAGAAAAGGTTCTTTCAGTTTCACAAAAAAGTATTGTTTATGTCATGTGGATTTAAAAGATTATTTTGAACCTTGGGAAACCTCCACTGGGTTTCTGCTGTATATGAGATATTTCAAACATACTTTCTATACTGTTACTGTAGGTTTGTGTCCTATAAATAGGAATTTTATTAAATTGTATGTAGCATAATTCTGCTTTTTTTTTAATGCACGATGGTTTTGTGATCATGTACATTATTGAGTACATGCCTGACATATTCTGCTCTGATACAGGTGCTGATCAAAGCTGAATACTTTTGTTACAATTTTATTCTTCTTTGGACTGAGAGAATATCCAAATACCAACAAAATCTTTTCAGCCTTTTGCTTTTTCATACTTCTGTTATTTACATATTTTTTTTGTTGAGTATCTTGGATCACATTTATATACCATCATGATCTCTTATCCTTTGTGACATGATGAGGGGTGACTCAGCAGAGATCCCTTAGGAATACTCACCTATGTAGTGGATTCAAGATGCCTTAGCCATATGTGATAGGGGTTCCATCTACTAAATGTAAAGTGTATGTATCCCCACCTCAACTTCTACTACCANCACATTTATATACCATCATGATCTCTTATCCTTTGTGACATGATGAGGGGTGACTCAGCAGAGATCCCTTAGGAATACTCACCTATGTAGTGGATTCAAGATGCCTTAGCCATATGTGATAGGGGTTCCATCTACTAAATGTAAAGTGTATGTATCCCCACCTCAACTTCTACTACCAGCTAGCAAATGTTCCTGTGGCTATTTCAATGTTCCCTCACCTAAGGAGAGGCATGACAGAGGTGAAAGTGTTGCTTGAAGAGATACCCCTCTTAACTGTTAGAATACTTTTTTTTCACTTCTTTCTNCAACTTCTGCTACCAGCTAGCAAATGTTCCTGTGGCTATTTCAATGTTCCCTCACCTAAGGAGAGGCATGACAGAGGTGAAAGTGTTGCTTGAAGAGATACCCCTCTTAACTGTTAGAATACTTTTTTTTCACTTCTTTCTTTCTTTTTTTAAATTATTTTACATTTAATTTTTTAAATTTATTTTAATTGGAGGTTAATTACTTTACAATATTATATTGATTTTGCCATACATAAATTGGTCATAATTATAGGACTATGTGAACCAATGCTAGAGTCTTACCTTTGAAAGAGTCCATGTGAGCAACTAGCTCTGAGGTTTAGGTTCATTAGGTACATGGTAAATCTACTTCTGGTTTAATGTTTCAGTTCAGTTCAGTTCAGTTGCTCAGTCTTATCCAACTTTTTGCAAGCCTATGAATTGCAGGATGCCAGGCCTCCCTGTCCATCACCACCTCCCGGAGTTCACCGAAACTCACGTCCATCAAGTCGGTGATGCCATCCAGCCACCTCATCCTCTGTCATCCCCTTCTCCTCCTGCCCCCAATCCCTCCCAGCATCAGAGTCTTTTCCAATGAGTCAACTCTTCACATGAGGTGGCCAAAGTATTGGAGTTTCAGCTTTAGCATCAGTCCTTCCAAAGAACAACCAGGACTGATCTCCTTTAGGATGGACTGGTTGGATCTCCTTGCAGTCCAAGGGACTCTCAGGAGTCTTCTCCAATACCACAGTTCAAAAGCATCAATTCTTTGGTGCTCAGCCTTCTTCACATTCCAACTCTCACATCCNTCTTCACATGAAGTGGCCAAAGTATTGGAGTTTCAGCTTTAGCATCAGTCCTTCCAAAGAACACCCAGGATTATGAACATAATAAAAAACAACATAATAATATGTACATAATAAAATGTAACCTGAGAAAAGCCTTTGTTATCATAGGATATTAAAACTAATATTTTTTTCTGGATGTTCAGAATAAAATGTATGAAGCAGAAGTACATATCAAAAAATGAATGTTTCAGGAATGTCCTTTTCTAACTTCTGTAGCTAGAACTAGTTTATGTACTAACACTTAGCTATTGGAAAGTGTTCTGTCAGTATTAATTTGTGGTTTTCAGGTTTCATCTTTATGTTCTTGCTAACTGTTCTGTAATAATTTCTATCTGAAGCTGAAAAAGGAAATTGGACTTGAAGCTGGAATAAGTAACTATATCACATCACAAAATTCTTATTCTCTAGAAGATTCTAATCTTGGGTAGAGGTTTGCTTTGTGTATCTATGTGTGTACTAGATAGTAGTCATCGTTTTTATGTTTGTATTTTATGGTCCATGATGTTAACTCTACATAATCAATATTCTAGGATAACATCCTAAGTGGTTAGGTATCACAAGTGGATCAAAACCTGAAGTTTCAAATGCTTTGTTCTGTGAGCTCTGATTATCTAGGAAGCTGTTAGTAGAGTTGTGCCATCTGGCTTCTTTTAAACCCTCTACATAAAAATTTTGGCATTTATTAGAAAGAGGAAGAAGAAAAAGATGATGTTTTACACTTATTTCACTTTTTATGGGTTTCTCGCAATCATGTATCAACCCAATTCAGTCATATTTGTATTTCTTCCAGCTTGCTTACTCGATAAGCTGGAATAAGTAACTGTATCACATCACCAAATTCTTGCTGTCTACAAACTTCATTATTGGAATGAAGTTATCATTGGCTTAGTTATCTGAAGCTATTTGTTATCTGAAAGGTGAAATTGGTGAATAAATATATGTATGCTTTTTTCTCATTAAAGTAAAATTCCATGCTATCTATTTAGATAGGTTTATTTGGAAGCTCAAATGAAAAATTGCAAAGCATAATAATATATATTAATTCTTAAAATATGGAATATCTGAATGTATCAGGTGTTCCTTTATCCTCGAGTGATAAATAAAACAGGGGAAACAATAAAAAATCTCATTTTCCTGAAACTTCTAAAGTGGAAGACAAACAATAGAGAAAGAATTGGAAGTATAGAGACACATGAAGAAGAAAGACAGCAAGGTAAGGGACGTAGAATGATGGAGAGCATGCATTTACTGAAGAATGACAGGCCAGTGACAGTATCTCCGAGGAGGTAACAAAGCAGAAACGAAAATGAAGTGACAGGGTTAGAGCATTCTGGAAAAGGAGAGAGAAAGGAAGAGGAGAGAAGAAGAGAAGAAAAGAGGAGAATAGGAGAGGAGAGAGAAGTATGCTTGGCATGTTCAGAGCCTGGCAAGGATAGTACTGTAGCTGTAGTGCAGAAAGCAAGGGGATGGTAGAAGAATAATTCAAGGAGGAAGATAAAAGATTACTTTTATCCCTTTAAGAATTACATATTGTAATATGATAATGGTATCATAGACTCTCATGATTATTTTAAATGTTTAATTTGTTAAATGAGAAGATACTGCTCTAACCTTCATTTTACTGTTGGAGGTTACAGAACTCTCTGTGCCCATCCTGACAACAAGAATGAGGATCTTCTTGTCTAAGGGTGATTTTTGCTGCTGCTAGATCTTCCCCATTGTCCAGCTCACACTAGTTGGTCCCAGCTTCTTGTAATTGTAGGATTCTTTGGGTCAAGAGGGCCTTATGTTACAGGGAAGAATTTTCCTATGTGATCCAGAACAAAGACTGGAGTAGGTGGGGACTGATTAGAGACCCTGGAGCCAGGGATTGAGGGCTAAAGTACCCTCTTGAGAGGTGGTTTTCCCATCCGGAGAGATTTCTTGGCAGCAGTAACCAGAGAACGTGCTAAGGTTTACATGACTGGTTTTAGTAGTTGTAACCTCTATATAAATGTATGTCATTGTATGTCTATATAAATGTATTACATTGTATGTCTATATAAATGTATTACATTGAGCATTCATAAGGTACTGATTATAAATACCTTTATTTGTAAATTAAATATATTATACCAAATTGTGGCAATATTGAGACAATATTGTAGTGTTAATAAGATTTCAAGAATTTTTTTAATTGATGAATTCTCCTCTCTCTTGTGAAGAATTCTTAGACTCATTTTAATTTGTGGATACAGTATTTTAAATGTCTTATTACTTTTTCTAACCAAATCCATGAAGATTCTCATAGTGTCTATAAATAAGGTAACCCTCCACATACCATACATTGAATGATTTTTCATAAAAGAATATTTAAACTGAAATCTAGGCACTTGGAAGGAAGACTTGCAAATACTAGTCTGCAGATTGGAAAGTAACAACAGAGTATCTAAAGTGTTGCTGAGTATTGAATTGAAATGCCTGTGAGTAGAGTGGAGCAGGAATGCCACAGAGATGCACACATTTCAATGGGGACTGATTGTTGTTAGAACTTAGAAATGTAGACAGCTGACAAACTGCTTTGAAACCATCAGAAATGTTGCACGTAGCATATAAATTACAGCTGAAGTAATATGCACTTAAATTAAAAAAAAAATACCGTTCAAGCTACTAACTAAAAAGAAATGACAGTGTGAAGAAGTTCTGAACTTTTTCCAAGCTCATCTTCTCCAAATATAGTAACATATGAAAGTTATCCCATTCAGGATATTTACATTTCTAGGAAAACGAAGTTTACTTTAACAGTATGCATGGCAACTCCTTTCACTCATCAGGATTCATTTTACAAGTCTTTATTGAGAAAATTCTAATCCTACTTTAAGGCCCTTTATTACTTGATATAGAGATTCTTCACAAACTTAAATAGTAGAGTCCTTAACTTAAAGCACATTGGATTTTTAGACATGAATGAGGAATTGTTACAAGACAGTCCATGCAGTTTTAACTATTATTTCCAAATCATATGTTAAATTGACTTCTTGTTATTTTTATGTAGTGGTCCTTTGAAAATGGTTAAAATGTATTTAATTTCTAACACAAACTGTTTATTGATTTAAAAGAAGACAAGAGAAGACACATGGCAGCCACACTAAGTGCCACTTGAGTAAGCAGCCTAATATCTGAAATTTAGCATTAGAAGTAAATTAAAGTTAGAGTACTTAACCCAGTATGTACTGCTTTCTTTGTAAGTAGCTGAGCGTCTGTCTTCCATATCTGTGGTTTCCACATCCTTGGGTTCAACCAACTGATGATGAAAATATTTTTTAAAAAATTCGGAAAGTTTTGAAAAGGCAAAACTTGAATTTGCCACAGGGCAAATATTTACATAGTGTTTGCATTAGATCTACAACTATTTATATAACATTTATAGTATGTTATGTATTATAAGTTATCTCAAGATGATTAAAAGTATACAAGAGGATATTCTTAGGTTACATGCAAATTCCCTGCCATTGTATATAAGGGACTTGAGCATCTATGAATTTTGATATCCACAGGGGTCCTAGAACCCATCCCATGAAGATACTCAGGGATGACTGTATTTAAGTAACCTCAAAGGGTATCAGCAGAGAATACTGCTGATACTCCAATACTCTTGCCTGGAAAATCCCTTGAACGGAGGAGCCTGGAAATCTGTGGTCCATGGGGTCACCGAGGGTCAGACATGACTGAGAAACTTCACTTTCATGCACTGGAGAAGGAAATGGCAGCCCACTCTAGTGTTCTTGCCTGGAGAATCCCAGGGACAGGGGAGCCTGGTGGGCTGCCATCTATGGGGTCACACAGAGTTGGACATGGCTGAAGTGACTTAGCAGTGGTAGTAGCAGCAGAGGGGATCAGAATGTCCCTTACATATTTTGTTCCCATGATGACTGCCACTGTGTAGCTCAATAGCTGACGTGATTTCTTTGTAAAGTAGTCAAATTGCTAGTTTGGAAAATGCAGAAGCTATTAAACCAGACTGAATTTTAAAAATGTATTTTGCATAATACTGTAATCTTCTGTATTTTAATATATACAACAGAGTTCATAATTCCTATTTTATTGGTGTTTTCACTTAATTTAAATAAGATAATACACATAAAAAGCTATTACAAATGAAGCAGGAACACATACTGCTTGGTTTCCGAGCCCGCCTCACCTATGTGTTCCCGGTAGATTCTGATTTCATTGTGGAGGTCTTGAACATCTATGGATATTGTAGCACTAGAGTAAGGCACCTGACCCCGGCTGAGCCTATTAGTGTATTCAGTCTTCTTGCTCATGATAATTGGTGAGGTAGACTTATGACCTAAACTGGCCTAATTAGAAAGTCTCAGTCCTCATCGTTGGAATATAGAAAGTTGAACAAAGTTTTTGCCATTTTTGTAATGGTACTGTATGTGGATGAAGAACCTAGATTTGCTATAGCTGCCTTGGCTCTCGGCCATCAGCAAGCTGAACAAAGCAGAGCCAAGAGAATTGTAGCAAAATAGAGCCAAGCCTTGGAGGTGTCGTGAACCTCCGCATCAACTTGTGCCTGGAGCCTGCCTTCCCTTTAGACTTTCCTTATGTGTGCCAACAATTTCCTATTTAAAGTTGATTTAGGTTTTCTTATTTATTCTATGTTAAGTATCCTAACTGATAACAGTAGGTAGTCAATAAATCTTAGCTTCATGAACCCCTTGAGCAGTTGATTACTACACAGGAGAGGATCACATGCCTTATGGCTTTTTGTCTTCTTGTTTGAAGGAATTGTAGTCTAGAAAAAATTATGTGTCGAATCTCAGTTCCAAAATTAATACTAAACCACACCCTTTTCAGAATGAGAGTAATATATTATGAGGCTTGGCATGAAGGCACAGTCAGCCTGACTAAATTGGTATCCCAGCCCTGTCAGCTACTAGATACATGCTCAACAGAAACTTATGTAACATAGCTGAACCTCTTTTCTTACTACAAAAAAGAGAATATATTTACTATAAATTTACTGTTGAGGAAAATAATCTTTACAAAGCATCCAAAGGCTTTGCTTGTTACATAATAAGCATTCAGTTCAGTTTGGTTCAGGCTCTCAGTCGTGTCTGATGCTTTGTGACTCTATGGACTGCAGTATTCCAGGCTTCCCTGTCCATCATCAACTCGCAGAGCTTGCTCAAAGTCACATCCATTGTGTTAATGATGCTATTCAACCATCTCATCCTCTGTCATCCCCTTCTCCTCCTGCCTTTGATCTTTCCCTGCATCAGAGTCTCCTCCAGTGAGTCAGTTTTTTGCATCAGGTGGCCAAAGTAATGGAGTTTCAGCTTCAGCATCAGTCCTTCCAATGAATATTCAGGACTGATTTCCATTAGGATGGACTGGTTGGATCCCCTTGCAGTCCAAGGGACTCTCAAGAGTCTTCTCCAGCATTACAATTCAAAAGCATCAATTCTTCAGCACTCAGCTTTCTTTATAGTCCAACTCACATCTATACGTGACTACTTGAAAAACCAAAACTTTGACTAGATGGACCTTTGTTGGAAAAATAATATCTCTGCTTTTTAATATGCTGTCTAGGTTGGTCATAGCTTTTCTTCCAAGGAGCAAGCATCTTTTAATGTCATAGTTGCAGTCACCACCTGCAGTGATTTTGGAGCCCAAGAAAATAAAGTCTGTCACGGTTTCCATTTTTTTCCCCATCTCTTTACCTCGAAGTGATGGGACCGGATTCTATGATCTTTGTTTTTTGAATGTTGAGTGTTTTTTGAATATTGAATTTTGCATGTTTAGTAAGCATTCAGTGATTATTAATCATCATTGTTATTAGTCTGCTTTTATTCTGACTTTGTAGGAGGGTGATATTAAGGATTTATTTAATCTTAGGATTAAAACATACATATTGTGAATAAGTCAATGTGTTTCTGAGTTCATTTGAATCATTTTTTGTTACTTGTGCAGTAAAAAGAAGGCTGAAGTAGGCAGTAAAATCATTTTTTATGTTTTACAGTTATTGGGGAATATTGCGTACAAAATAGAAAAAAATAGCTACACAGAGTGATGGTTGAACGTTTAAACTTAAATGGTCATATAAAGCGAGATGCCAAATACATATATAATTATATATATATTATTTTAAATATGTATTTTGAGTGATTGTTTTCTCTAATAATTTTAGAAGACTATAATCAAGTATTCTTCAAGAGCTGTGGTTGGTAGTTCATGGAGAGCAGGTTAAATTTTATTAACTTATTTTATGAGGACAAAATTTGGTGTATACTGTAAAAACTAAGTAAAACACATCACAAGTATTAGTTGTCTCAAAATTCTATTATTCAAGAACAAACATTGTTAATATTATAATGTATGGACTTCATTACACACAATACATTGTAGTTTTATTTATACCTGCATTGGACATGCACACATATGCATATAGATACATTTATTTATGAATAATTTGGGATTCTGGAGTCATTTATATTTAATTCTTATTATTCTTTAATAATCTAATCATTATTAGATATCATAAAGTCACCCTTAGTATGTTTAGAAACAAAAATCTTTCCTAACTTGCTCTCTACCCACTGCTTCATCATAATGTCTATTTCAGTGAGTGGTACCACCATCTGGCAGTTGGAAAAGCCAGAACCCCTGGAGTAATCCTTGATGTCTCCTTTAATCTCCATTCACATAACCAGTCAAACAGAAGTCCAGTTGTTTCTGCTTTGTAATATCTCAAATCTATCAGTTTACTCCTTAGCTCAAGTGCACCGGAGGAGGCAATGGCACCCCACTCCAGTACTCTTGCCTGGAAAATCCCATGGACGGAGGAGCCTGGTAGGCTGCAGTCCATGGGGTGACTAAGAGTCGGACACGACTGAGCGACTTCACTTTCGCTTTTCACCTTCATGCATTGGAGAAGGAAATGGCAACCCACTCCAGTGTTCTTGCTGGAGAATCCCAAGGACAGCGGAGCCTGGTGGGCTGCTGTCTATGGGGTCACACAGAGTCGGACACGACTGAGGCAACTTAGCAGCAGCAGCGGCAGCAGCTCAAGTGCCCATCATCTCTTACTTCAACTAACAACTTAATCTCATAACATGAAGATACCTGTGTCTTCTACTCCCCCTGATGTTAATAATGTTACTATTTAGAGTCATTTGAGTACTATTTAAAACATAAAAGAATATCATGTCCCTACTATGCTTAATATCTCTTATGTTCCTGTATGAATTCCACAGATCTTAAAACCTCAACCTTTACCACAACTTACAAGGCTCTGGGTTTTCAGACCTCTATATCCTTCTCAGTCTTTGCTCCCTTAAACCACATTGGCTTTTTCTATTTTTTACCTAAATGTGTCATGGTAATGTCTATTTACCATGTCACATTACCTCCTTCCTTAGTATCATTGGATTTACTACTTCCTTTATGTAGATGACTTTTCCAACTTCACACCCCATCATGCCTTACCTTTTAAATTAAACTGTGTTTCCTCATTCAAGTCTTCTTGACTCTACAGACCAAGTTAGATCTCTCATCTTTAATGAACCATGCTTATCCCTCACATCATATATCTCAGTGGAAGTTAAAAAATGGTGATTGTGTAATACTTTGTATGGTATGTGTCTTATGCTATTGTACAATTCACAGAGTTGGATAATGTACTTTATCTTTTAAAAGTCATATCTCCATTATTTAGCAGGGACTTTGGGCATAAGACTATATACAATATTTTGTACCATTATTATATCAGAAACTATTCAGTATTTTTATAAAATAATGTTTTAATGTTTATGCGTTATCCTACTGTGAAAATAGAAAGCGACTTACTTAACCAGACCCTATTATTAGACTTAAAATTTTTTTTATTGTATACTATTATAAATAAAGTTATAAGGAATTCAGGAATTCACTGAATTGTGGGTATTGTCGGTTGAATTCAATAGAAGCAGAGCCTGAGATAGGGATTCTTGTGCAGGTAGTTTATTGAGGAAATTTTTCGAGAAGAAAACTGAAGGAAGTGAGCAAGCAGTGTAGGGTATAGGTAGAAGCGTGGTTCCAAAATACTGTCTTCTTCTGCATGATTCCAAAGTGTTCTCTGGAATGAAAACTACATCACAGAGGTTGTGACACCTGGAAACCATGGGTCTGAACTGTTATACTCATTAGTCTTTATCCATGAACTGCCTCAAATGCTTGGACTGGACTGAGAATCCAGGTGTGGCAGCAACAGCGACTGGTATAGAGAAGATCTAGGAAGTTGCATGGAAGACATTAAATAGTATTTTGATATGTAACTTATAGTGAAAGCATGTTCTGAGAAGGAACAAAATACAGTAAGGAAAGAGCTGAGTATATTTGGGAGAAAATGAGTTATTTGTTATAAATAATATGAAGGCTAAGTGAGAAGTAGATATTTGGAGGTAAGATTAGAAAAATGAATTGGTCTTATATCACAAAAGATCTTAAATTCTGGGCTTCCGTGGTGGCTCACTGGTAAAGAATCTGCCTGCCAGTGTAGGAGACACGATTCGATCCTTGATCCAAGAAAATTCCACGTGCTCTGGAGCAGCTTATGCCATGTTCCGCAACTGTTGAGCCTGTGCTGTAGAGAAGGAACCGCAACTACCGAGCCCACGTGCCCCAGAGCCCATGCTCTGCAGCATGAGAAGCCACTGCGGTGAGAAGCCCATGCATCGCAACTCGAGAGCAGCTCCTGCTTGCCACAGCTTGAGAAAAGCCTGCTTCGCAATGAAGACCTAGCGTGTCCAAGAATAAATACATAAATAAAATTATTTTTAAAAAGATCTTAAATTCCAAGCCTGTATACAATATANGAGAAGCCCATGCATCGCAACTCGAGAGCAGCTCCTGCTTGCCACAGCTTGAGAAAAGCCTGCTTCGCAATGAAGACCTAGCGTGTCCAAGAATAAATACATAAATAAAATTATTTTTAAAAAGATCTTAAATTCCAAGCCTGTATACAATATACATTGCTCAATGAAGTTATATTGTATGTATGTAATTTGGGGTTACTTTTAAAAAGTCTGTATACCTGTAAACATCTTTTCTGCTGAGGCAAAACATCTTAACTTTACACGTTTAATTGAATGTTGTATTAGTTTTGGCAAAGAAAAAAATATGTCATGCCTAATGTTGAGAAACTTGCAATATATGAAAACATATAAAGATATGGACACAAATTTTCTCTCTCTCTCAGCTTTATATTTATTAAATGTGTTGTATGAAGATATTGTTCTAAAACATCTTACTTTTAAGTTTTTAGATACCATAAACAAAATATTTTTTAGAAGAAATACCATGGAAAAACAGTGCAGTGGAAAACATACAAGGATTTTGTTTACATCTACAAAATTGTAGAGTCCACTAGCATTATTTAACATATTAAAAAAAAATCTTGCAGTGTACTATGATTACTAATCATAAATATAACATTTAGTTCTCAATTTGCTTTCCTCATTTGTAAAATGCTGTTGGATGCCTCCTAACTTTGGGAGGGGGTGGCAGTTGAAAAGTTAATGAGTTAATGTTTATAGGGGCTTTGAAGTCTTTAGATGAAAAAATACAATATAAATCCAAAATATTAATCTTTAAGTGTGAAATACTCTAATTACTTCCCATTGCCACAGGACATTATTGGAGATTTATACCTTCTTCTGAAATACCTGGCACAATTGTTATATGAGACAGCATAATTTTAGGTGAACCATTATGATCCTGTGGTCATTACCATGTATCAAAAAGAATAGTTTAAGTATATGTGTTACATTACATATTTAGCATCCGACTATTTTCCATTATTCATTTACTGATATAATAAACATTAAGATGATTTAAAGTGCAGATCCATTATGCTGTACTATCTAGGTTGCTGCCAGAATCTCTTGTTATATAAGGTGTAAGAAGAAAATGAAGATTTTTAAAGAGTTTGAAAAAAGATCAGATATGATGCTCAATATATGGCTTTAAAGCTAGAATGGTTAGATGTTCATTAATTATCGTGTAATAATTAAGGTAGAAAATAGCCATTGCAGTGATATTTTTAATATTTATACAATAATAGTGGTACTGTGTACTGACTATATATATTTGCCAGGCATGGGGCTCATTATATTTCATACATTATTATGATCCTCATAATAGCTATGTGAAATAGAGGTGAAAATCTGGAATTTAAACATGAGGAAAAAGGCAAAAAGCAGGTAGTTAGCTATCTCAAGGTCACAGTGCTGCTTGTAGGTGGAGCCAGAATTTAAACTCAAGCAGTGTCACTCTTGAGCTTATTCTTTAGCCTCTGTACAATACCAAATCTCTAAGAATACTACCTTTCCAATGTCCTTCCTATTTCACTGTTACGGATTTGACTGAATCTAGAATATATATCAAGATAATTTTAATAACAAAATGAAACTTGAGAGTTCTCAGGAGAAGCAGAGGTGTTCTTTGCCAAGTTTTTCTATGTGAACCGCTTATCTGGTTTCTTGCCAAACCAGTAAGCATAAACACTGAAATTTCTGGGAGAAGAATCCAACACAGAAAGCTCATTTTTTGTTAGGCTCATGCAGAAAACACATAGCTAAACACTCAGCACAAGTAAACTGAGTTTAAGAATGATAGTCTCTGGCATTTGCTTGAATCTGGGAAACAAAATTCTTCATATGTGTTCTCCATAAAGAGACTAACATTTCCTTGGGAAGGAATTTTTTAATGAATAATTTAAAAAGCATAATTTAAAATTATAAAATAAGGCTATTTCTTGTGAAAATTTGGAGTAACATATCTAATTTAGAAATTGCATCTCCTTTCTTTTATTTCACACCCTCCCCTGTCTTTCTCATGCATACACAACAGTCACCATTCATATAAATCAAATTTTTGAAATAGTAAATTGAAGTCTACTTATTCTGACTATACAGTTTAGTTCAGTCACTCAGTTGTACCCCACCCCCCCAAAAAATCTATTCACCACATTTTCCAGCTGGATGTCCTGAAGCAAATATGAATAATGTTATTCTCTATTTAGAGTGGCACAGAGGCTTAGCAACACTGTCCAAAATCTTTGAAACTCTTCTTTGTGCACAAAGCCCTTCTTAATTTGGCACCTGCTTAATTTTCACATTTATCTCCTGCTACTGTCAGATGTTCTCCTTGATCTTTAACTCTCCCTGGATAAGTATTACCCACTGGTTCGTGTCTTGGTGCCTTTGATCATGGTGTTTCCTCTACCTAGAGTTTTATATGATGAACCTATCAATGCCTTGAGATTCAACTCAAAGAAATAATTCCTCTGTTACGTGTTTCTCTCCTGCTCTGACAAAGAAAGATACTTGTCCTTCCTAGGTGCTCACCTTCTATTTACTATATTGCATTGCAGTTTTATTCAGTATATTACACTGAAATTACTTGTTTACTATTCCCCTTTCCATTTTATTGTAAACTGCTTAAAGTCTGTGCCTGTGGCTTATTTGTCTTGTTCAACATGACTGTCACAGTGCTGAACTAGTGTTCCGAAAGTTAAAATGGGACTTGTCTGTCCTAAGAGTTTTTGCTGAGGCCACAAAGCAGAGAACAGTGTGTCAAGTATTTTAGATTGTCTCTGTGGGCTGACAGCAAGGGTTCTTAAAACCAGTCTCTGTGGATGAGTTAAATATTAAATGAATAAGTAACTGAGTACTGTAACAAGTTCTAATAGACTGTTGCTTCATTGAAGATTATGTCCTTTGTCTTTATTTAATATATGTGACTTATGTACTTCTTGGAATTGCTTTTTCAAATCAGATTGGAAAGCCTCATCAGTCCTTCATACACTTCAGTTTCTAGCTTTCATTGCTTCTGTCACTGCCACATTGTGTTAGTATTGAAAATGAGTCCCATATGGTCCAGTGTATTCTGCCTACTGTTGTCTCCTTTGTTAGTTTAGATTCCTGTACAGAAAGAGATGGCAATTCACAGTTTATTTTCTAAAGCTTCAGTTTTATTTTTATGTTCATATGCACAGCTATTCCTCTGCAAAATGATCCTACTAATAAGTCTAGAAGGGCTTCTACAATTATCCACAACCTGTGCTGCAACCCAACTTTCCCAAGGCCCTCCTCCATCACCTCACTCTGACTTATCTTTCTTTTAGGGACCTTTGAGCTTTTGTCAGTAGGGCCATGTTAGACTGGACCACATTATTTAGGGCTGTCTTAGGGCCTCAATTACACAGATTATAAAGACACTTAACCTTAAAGACTTCTGGGGGAAGGATTTAGATTCTCCATCCTTTCCTCTGAGGAGAGTCCTTTGCCTTGTACATGTCTACCCACCTTTTCCCTGGGAAATTACCTTTACATATATACATAAATTTCTTTTCAGGCCATCAGAGAGCCAGTTATACCTTCTACCAATACAGTGGTTGCCTGCTCAGCTGTATTTGCAAAAGTGACAGGGCAAGTGCTACTCCATGGTGGCTTTCCAGATTTACCTAGACACAAACTATTGACAGCTTCTTTTGGTAAAATACTTTATATACATCATATCAGTAAACCCTTGATTTATGAACAAAGTCAAAAATTTCAGTCCCAAATCATTAACTGACAATATTTCAAAGTATTTCTTTATTTGAGATTCTTAGCAAATGCTGTATGAAATTGCATGTGGAGAAATATGAGCCCTAAGCATCTATTTCTAAGAAGTAATTTGGTTAATGCTGAGTGCTAGATAAGAGTTTAATGTGGAAACCATACAAAATTATCCTCACATTTGTTACAAACAGATAAACACTTGAGAATCAAGGTTTATCATTAGAATATGGATTAAGGAATATTTTGGATATTTCTTTTAAAATTTAAGTTTATGTAACAAATTGAAGAATATCGGAATCCTCCTTGTACCTTGTCAGGTACTGTTTTTATTTTCACTATTGCTTGTTGTGTACTTTATTCATTTAACTAACAGATATTTATTGTGTGTCTGTAGCACTGTGCTGGGTACTTCGAATTAAAAAACAGAAAAGAACAAGTCACTTCAGGGAACTTATGCTCTAGTTGGAGAGACAATAAAATAAAAATGTTTTAAAAATGAGTTAAAGTAATTATTCTTGAAAGACTTAAAATTAAGTTGGAAAAACGTTAAAATGTTAAATAAAATGTAAGAGTTAAATAATACATAAAAATGTAAAACCAACTATATGAGAGAGCATAGATTTAAGTGCTGTGTAAGTTTAAAAAATGAGTATGAATTCAGAGGCTGTGATCACTTCAGCTTAAAAGATTTACTGAAGGAAGTGGGATGTAAGTCTGAAAAAGCCTTACATTTAGTGAGGTCAGTGATCTCATCAATGGCTCATTTGAGTTAAAGTGTAAGCAACAGTCTTATATTAGCCTACTAGAATTTTTGGGTGAATTTACTCATAATCAATAAACATCTGTAGAAAAGTCTTCTTGAAATTCATTAAACAAAATCTGATCAATCAAGATTCAAGTATGAGTGTTCATTCATAGATTTCCTTTACAAACAACAGTTTGGGTACAAGGAGGTTTCAGTTACATGATGAAGTACATTGATTGTTACTGTAAAAGAAAAACATACAGATTTCAGGCAGTCTGTTCATTAAAAGATGTCTTAAAATACTTGAAAATTGGCAGCTGTTTCCCAATATCCTAATGCTGTATTTGCTTGTTTCTAAGTTATGTTCTGAAAATGAGTTGACTGACTGTAGAAAGGCAGGGATCTTGTCCCTTGTGGTCACTGTTTATCCTGTGGATGAAGTCATCAGCAAACAGCATTATGCAATAGTCATCCAGTAAGCATATTTGTTAAATGAGTAAAAGGTGTAATATAAACTGAAGAAAGCCTATTTTATATATTTCCTTATAAGAGTAAATAATAATCATTATTATGATTGCTTATTTTTATTTATTGGATTCTCAAATTGATCCTTTCTCTGCTTGTTTACTGTGATTTTTATTTAGAAAAAATTTTGAAATAACTGATTTATCTTTCCCGTATGTTTTCTATATAGGGAGTGACTTTACCAGCTGGAGAAGAAAGGCTCAAACTAATCAACCTTGGCATATTTGTATGTGTAGACTTGTTTAATATTGCCATTGTTATTGTGTGTATAAATACTATATATACACACAACATACTTTATAAATTTTATCTATGAATGATATCATAAAACAACTATCACAGAGTCACATTATAATCAGAGATTCTTTAAGTTCCAAAAGGAAACCAGGCCAGCTAGCTCACTTATTTGAGACACTGTTTTCTATAGGAATATCCATCTGACATTCTTTATGCACACTAATTCCCCTGCCTCAATTGGAGAAAAATAAAAGTGTTTTGTGCTCAGTATATATAAAGAAAAATATTTAGAGTCTGAAATTTAACTGTGGACAATTGTGAAAGGAATTATAAATTCTCAACTGCTTTTATTCCTTGCTACTTCATCATATCTGATTTTTTCTGTTGGTTACTTTATGTTTTTAAGACGTTGGCTTCTGTTCAAGTTATCTATTAGTGTAAAAACTTCTTTCACCTGCAAGCTTAATGACTCAAAACAAAAACAGCACTTACTTTGTTCATGAATTTGTCATTAGGGTATGGCTTACCAGGGATAGTTTGTCTTTTCTTGATTCAGTGTCAGCTGGGACGGAGCAAAGGCTTGAGATTTGAATCTTCTTCATTTTCACAACTTTATTTAGTCATTAATGGACATATAAAATGGTATATATTTAAAGTCTACAGTGCAGTGATTTATATATATACATATATATGTATATATTTTGTGAAATAATTATCATAATCATATTAAATAGCACATCAACTTACAGAATTAATTTTTCTTTTTCATGGTGAGAATGCTTATGATCTACTCTCCTATCATTTCCAACATATACAATATGGTTTTAGCTATGCTGCTGCTACGTTGCTTCAGTCATGTCCNTAAGCAACAGTCTTATATTAGCCTACTAGAATTTTTGGGTGAATTTACTCATAATCAATAAACATCTGTAGAAAAGTCTTCTTGAAATTCATTAAACAAAATCTGATCAATCAAGATTCAAGTATGAGTGTTCATTCATAGATTTCCTTTACAAACAACAGTTTGGGTACAAGGAGGTTTCAGTTACATGATGAAGTACATTGATTGTTACTGTAAAAGAAAAACATACAGATTTCAGGCAGTCTGTTCATTAAAAGATGTCTTAAAATACTTGAAAATTGGCAGCTGTTTCCCAATATCCTAATGCTGTATTTGCTTGTTTCTAAGTTATGTTCTGAAAATGAGTTGACTGACTGTAGAAAGGCAGGGATCTTGTCCCTTGTGGTCACTGTTTATCCTGTGAATGAAGTCATCAGCAAACAGCATTATGCAATAGTCATCCAGTAAGCATATTTGTTAAATGAGTAAAAGGTGTAATATAAACTGAAGAAAGCCTATTTTATATATTTCCTTATAAGAGTAAATAATAATCATTATTATGATTGCTTATTTTTATTTATTGGATTCTCAAATTGATCCTTTCTCTGCTTGTTTACTGTGATTTTTATTTAGAAAAAATTTTGAAATAACTGATTTATCTTTCCCGTATGTTTTCTATATAGGGAGTGACTTTACCAGCTGGAGAAGAAAGGCTCAAACTAATCAACCTTGGCATATTTGTATGTGTAGACTTGTTTAATATTGCCATTGTTATTGTGTGTATAAATACTATATATACACACAACATACTTTATAAATTTTATCTATGAATGATATCATAAAACAACTATCACAGAGTCACATTATAATCAGAGATTCTTTAAGTTCCAAAAGGAAACCAGGCCAGCTAGCTCACTTATTTGAGACACTGTTTTCTATAGGAATATCCATCTGACATTCTTTATGCACACTAATTCCCCTGCCTCAATTGGAGAAAAATAAAAGTGTTTTGTGCTCAGTATATATAAAGAAAAATATTTAGAGTCTGAAATTTAACTGTGGACAATTGTGAAAGGAATTATAAATTCTCAACTGCTTTTATTCCTTGCTACTTCATCATATCTGATTTTTTCTGTTGGTTACTTTATGTTTTTAAGACGTTGGCTTCTGTTCAAGTTATCTATTAGTGTAAAAACTTCTTTCACCTGCAAGCTTAATGACTCAAAACAAAAACAGCACTTACTTTGTTCATGAATTTGTCATTAGGGTATGGCTTACCAGGGATAGTTTGTCTTTTCTTGATTCAGTGTCAGCTGGGACGGAGCAAAGGCTTGAGATTTGAATCTTCTTCATTTTCACAACTTTATTTAGTCATTAATGGACATATAAAATGGTATATATTTAAAGTCTACAGTGCAGTGATTTATATATATACATATATATGTATATATTTTGTGAAATAATTATCATAATCATATTAAATAGCACATCAACTTACAGAATTAATTTTTCTTTTTCATGGTGAGAATGCTTATGATCTACTCTCCTATCATTTCCAACATATACAATATGGTTTTAGCTATGCTGCTGCTACGTTGCTTCAGTCATGTCCGACTCTGTGTGACCCCATAGATGGTAGCCACCAGGCTCCCCCGTCCCTGGGATTCTCCAGGCAAAAACACTGGAATGGGTTGCCATTTCCTTCTCCAATGCATGAAAGTGAAAAGTGAAAGTGAAGTCGCTCAGTCATGTCAGACTCTTAGCGACCCCAGGGACTACAGCCCACCAGGCTCCTCCGTCCATGGGATTTTCCAGGCAAGGAGTACTGGAGTGGGATGCCACTGCCTTCTAAATTATTCCTGCTGCTGTTGCTTCTGCTAAGTCGCTTCAGTAGTGTCCGATTCTGTGCGACCCCATAGACAGCAGCCCACCAGGCTCCCCCGTCCCTGGGATTCTCCAGGCAAGAACACTGGAGTGGGTTGCCATTTCCTTCTCCAGGTTTTAACTGTAGTCACATGCTATACATTAGTTCAGTTCAGTTCAGTCGCTCAGTCAGATCCCTAGAATTTTTTATCTTACAAACGAAGGCTACTGCCCACTGACCAACATCTACCTATTTTCTCTACCCCCAACCCCCTGTAACCACCGTTCTACTCTCTGTTTCTATGAGTTTAAGTTAAAAAAATAAAATAAAAATTCACATATAAGGGAGATCATGCAGTATTTGTCTAGCTTATTTTGTTATTATATGGTACTTACATTAGCTGTGGGTGTTACTTGAAAGTGGATTTGGATTAAATGTTAACGTGTTGCACATTTAAGGGTAGCCATTAAAAATTATGAGAAAACAATGAATGATATGCTAAGAAAGAAGATAAAAAGGAATGAAATAAAATTCTCAAAACCATAACAGGCAAAAAAAAAATAAGTGGAAGACAAAAATAAGAATAAGGAATATGGACAGCAAATAAAAAAGGGTAATGGATATCATAGCTATTAATCCAGTTATATCAATATAATTTTGAACCTCAGTTTTCTAAAAGAATTAATTAAGAGACACATTGTCAGGTTGGATGAAAAAATAAGGACCACATGTTGCCTAAATGACCATAATTTAAAATGCATAGATAGGTAAAGAGTATATGAGTAGAGAAAAATATACCATGTTACCACAAACCAAAAGAAAGCAAATGTAGATATATTAATTTTAGACAGAGCTAATTTTAATTAAGGAAAGTTATAAGGGATAAAGGGGCATATAATCACAGAAAGGTCAGTTGTCCAAGATATAACAGTCCTTAATGTCTATAAACAGAGTGTCAAATGATGTGAAGCAGAACATAAGAAAATGACATAAAGAAATAGGTAAGTCCACTATTACACCTGGAGCTTTCTCAAAAATAGACAACTCCAACATGCAGAAAAGCAGTGAGGAAAATGGTTGAAATCAGCAACATAATAAATCAACTGGGTATAATTTACACCTATTGAGTACTTTATCCAACAACAGCAAGATGAACATTCTTAAGTTATTGTAGAATATTTACCAAGATAGACCTCGTTATGGGCCACAGGGCTTCCCTGGTGGCTCAGATGGTAAAGAATCCTGCAATGCAGGAGACTTGGGTTGGGAAGATCCCCTGGAGAAGGGCATGGCAACCCATACCAGTATTCTTGCCTGGAGAATCCCCATGGACAAGAAGATCCTGACAGGTACAGTCCATGGGGTTGCAAAGAGTCAGACACAACTTAGCAACCAAACCCAGTATGGGCAACAAGACACACCTTAACATTTAAAAGAAGAGAAATTGTGTAATGTCTGTTCTTATACTACAGTGGAATTAAATTAGAAACAAATAACACAAAACTCAAAAATCTTCAAATAAAAAGAGATTAAACAATGTACTTCTAAATAACACATGGCTCAAGAAATTTAAAAATACTTTAAATGAAAATGAAAACACAACTTATCAAAATTTGTGGGATATATGAAAAGCAACACTAAAAAGGAAGTTCATAGCATTGAATGTATGTATTAGAAAAGAAGAAAGATCTAAAATCAATCATCTAATATTGAGCAGAGTGGCAGCCTGGATGGGAGGGGTGTTTGGTGGAGAATCGATACAGCTTAGTCCTTTTGCTGTCTACCTGAATCTATCACAGCATTGTTAATACTCCAATATAAAATTAGAAGCTTAAAAAAATTACCTATATTTCTACCCCAGGAAACTTAGAAAAGAAGAACAAATTAAATCCAAAGTAAGCATAAGAAAATAAATCATAAGAATTAGAGCAGAAATCAATGAAATTGAAAACAGGAATTCAGTAGAGAAAAATCAACAAAAAAAAGTTATCTTTTGAAAAGATCAATAAAATCAGTCTTTCCAGCTAAGCTAAGACAAAAGGAGAGAGGACACAAATTATTAATATCAAAGAGGAAAGAAGGGATGTTAATGACAGATCCCATGTACACTGAAAGGATTAAAAAATAATACTCCGTATAACTCTGTGTCCACAGTTTGATAAGCTAAATGAAGTGAACCAGTTCCTTGAAGGATACAACTTACCCAATTCACACTAGAATAGATGGTCTGAATAGGCTTTTATCAAAGAAATTGAATTAATAATCACCTTCCAAAATGGAAAGCACCTGGCCCAGATGGGTTCATTAAGGAAGAAACTCTACCAGTTCTCTCCAGTCTCTTTGAGAGGTTAGAAGCAGAGGAATACTTAACTACTTATTCTGTAAGGCAAGTATCACTCTTAATACCAAAACCAGGCAAAGACATTGTAAGGAAAGAAAATTAGAGACTAATATCTCTGGTTAACACGAATGCAAAAAATCTTTAAAAAGTTTAGCAAATTGAGTCCTACAATGTATAAAAATAATTATGCACCACACCCTAGTGGGATTTATCCTGGTTATACAAGACTGATTTAGCATTAAAAAATCAATTAATGTAATCCATCAAAAGAATAGGCTAAAAAGAAAAAAATACAAGAACACATTGATAGATGCAAAAGACCCATTTGTGAGTAAAACCTAATAAGGAGTAGAAGGAAACTTCCTCAATATAATGAAGAATATTCTACAAAAATCCACAGTTCACATCATACATAATGGTGAGAAATTTGAGATTTTCCCATTAAGATCAGGTAGAAAGTGAGGATATTCTCTAGCACTTTTGCTTTTCAATATTAGATGTGAAGGCCTAGGTAATGCAGTAAGACAAGAGAAAATAAAAGGCATATAGGTTGCAGAGGAAGAAATAAAATTGTCTTTGTTCACATTATTATATGATTAGAAAATCTAGAAAAATTAACAAAAAATCTTGAAACCAATAATTGATGATAGCAAGGTTGCAGGTGTGAGGTTAGTGTATAAAAGTCAATCACTTCCCCATATACCAGGAATGAGCAAGTGGAATTTGAAATTAATAATACAATGCTATTAACATTAGCGTTCCCCATATATATATATATATATATGTAACAATGAATACTTATACAACAGAATAGATATAACATCTATATGAAGAATACTATAAAATTCCAATGAAAGAAATGAGAATAACTGAGTGCAGAACTATTCTATGCTCATGGGTAGCATCAGTATTGTCGAGATGTCTCAGCTTGATATCTAGATTATATGCAATTGCAATAGAAATCCCACCAAGGTATTTTATAGTATACTGATTCTAAAATTTATGTGATGAGAAAAAGATCCACAATAGTCGACACAGAGGGCAAAATCGAAAGGCTGATACTACCTGACTTCAAGACTTATTGAAAACTACTGTAACCAAGACAGAGTGGTACTGACAAAATTGTAAACAGATCAGTGGAAGAGAATAGAGAGCCCAGGAATAGATTTGTTAAATACAGGCTTAATTTTTGACAGAGGAGCAAAGGCAACCCAATGGAGCAAAGATACTTATTTCAACAAATGATTCTCGAACAACCAGGTATTCATGTACCAAAAAAAAAAAAAAAAAGAATCTAGACCCAGACTTTACACTCTTCATAAAGGATTATAGATCTAAATTTAAAATGCAAAACTATAAAACTCTTAAAAAGTAACATGGTGGAAAAACTAGATGGTATGATGATATGATGATATGCTATGATGATAACTTTTAGATACAACACCAAGGACACAGTGTATCAAAGAAATAATTTATGAGCTGGAATTCATTGTCATTAAAACCTTTTGCTGTGTAAGTAAAACCATTGTAATTAAAAGACAGTAACAAGAGATACTGTGAAAGTTCTATGTGTCATCGTATGATGTATATATGTTAGCACACATTTTTTTTCAAACCTGAAGAGAGTAAAACATGAAGGGTGAACCCTGCAGGCTTTGGGTGATTATGTTGTGTCATTGTAGGTTCATCTTTGGTAGAACATGAACCATTATGGTATGCGTTGTAATATTGGGGGAGGCTATGCATGTTTGGAGGCAAGAGAAGGATGGAGAATCTCTTTACCTTCCTGAAGTTTTTTTGAAACCTAAATCTAAAAATATAAAACCTTTTTTTAAAAAGGAATGGAAATATCATTGATGATTTGGACCAGTTTTGATTCTTTTCCTCAACTTAAGGAGGAACTCAGTTTTCCTGAGACCAATGTTCCCCTGCTGTATCCACAAGTTTGCTCTCTATGTCTGCATCTTTGTTGCTGCCTACAAATAGCTTCATCAGTACCATTTTTCTAGATTTAATATATACGCTTTTAATGTACCATATTTGTTTTTTTCTTTATGACTTGTTTCCTTCTGTATAACAGGCTCTGGGTTCATCCACCTCACTAGAACTGACTCAAAGTCAATACTTTTCATGGCTGAATAATATTCCATTGTATATATGTACCACACTTCTTTGTCCATTCATTTGTCAGTGAACATCTAGGTTGCTTCCATGTCCTGGCTGTTGTAAATAATGTTGCGATGAACACTGGGGTGTATCATTTGGAATTGTGAACACTGGGGTATATCTTTTGGAATTGTGATTTTTTTCAGAATATATGCCCAGTAGTGGGGTTGCTGGGTCATATAGTAGTTTTATTCCTAGTTTTTTAAGAAATCTCCATATTGTTCTCCATAATGACTATATAAATTTATATTGCCACCAAGAGAGCAAGAGGGTTCCATTTTTTCCACATTTTCTCTAGCTTTCATTGTTTATAGATTGTTTGGTGATGGCCGTTCTGACCAGTGTGAAGTGATAGATACCTCATTGTTGTTTTGATTTGCATTTCTTTAACAATAAGTGATGTCAAGCATTTTTTCACATGTTTCATCTGTATGTCTTCTTTGGATAAATGCCTGTTTAAGTCTTCTTCCTATTTTTTAATTGAGTTGTTTGTTTTTTTGAGATTGAGCTGCATAAGCTGCTTGAATATTTTGGAGATTACCCTTTGTCAGTTACTTCATTTGCAAATGATTTTCTCACATTCTGAGGGCTGTCTTTTCATCTTGTTTATGGTTTCCTTTTCTGTGCAAAAGCTTTTAAGTTTAATTAGGTCCCATTTGTTTATTCTTATTTTATTTCTATTACTCTAGGAGGAGGGTCATAAGAGGATCTTGCTGAGGTTTATGTCAAAGAGTGTTCAGCCTACAGATCTTCTTAAAGCTTGATCATTGGTGCTGAATGCTGAATTTTAGGACAAGCCAGGACCTCCACTGGGTTGGGGCTGGGATACCTGTCTCTGGCCTTTCCACGTACTTTCTTGGCTTCCAAACAATGCATTGTCTGAGTTCCCAGGGTGAGTGTTCCAAAATATACAGAATTTGGGGAAATTGAATTGTCCCAAAAGTCAAGCAGCCTTTATTCTGCTACTTTCTGTTTATTAGAAGAAAGTCATTAAGGCTGGCCCATTTTGGGACATAAGACAATTGACCTCACTTTTGATTATTAAAATGTCAAAGAGATTGCAGACATGTTTAGAAGTCATCATAGCTTTCTTTTTTTTTTAAACATCATTTTTTTTTTTAATCTTAAATGATGTTAGGGCAAAGGTGATTTTGAAATTTCACAGAGAAATATTTCTTTTTATTTATTTATAATAAATGCCTGTTATTCTGATACAATTTCTGCATATTTTCTGCTGATTTATAAAGGAGAAAAATGCCACAATTCTTATATTTTAAAAATATTTTGATCCTAGAGAAGTTTATATTGATATCTTTTATAAATTAAAGCAAGAAGCTCTTTAAATGAAATATATTCTGTCTTCTAGGGCTCCCCTGGTGGCTCTAATGGTAAAGAATAGCCTGAAATGCAGGAGACCCAGGTTCAGTCTTCGGGTCGGGAAGATCTCCTGGATAAGGGAATGGTTATTCACTCCAGTATTCTTGCCTGGGGAATCCCATGGACAGAGGCGCCTAGCAGGCTACAGTCCATGTGGTCACACAGAGTCAGACACAACTGAGCCACGCACACACACATTCAGTCTTCTGCTTTTATTTCCTAAAAATAGCCTGTACTTTAAGCATATTTAGCTACCAGTCTTTTTTGTACACAAATGAAAATGATACGTAATTACAGAATATATCATTGCTGATTTACCAGGTTGTTGGCTTCTCTTACTGAAGAAGTCAGCATTTGATAAAAGTATCATCTGAACAAACAGGATCTTCAACTCAGTAGCCACTACTGAAAGGAGATCTTTAATTTTAGTGTTGCCTTATCTTGCCTGTCAGAACCAACACAAGCTCCTTATTCCTTCATAAGTCATAGTATCATTATCAGGATCCTTGCCGTATTAATTTAAATCCTTCTAAGGTCAAATCAAAGAAGTAGAAGCCTAGTTTCCTTTGGTTTGTCCTCTTTATCTTGTATAGAGAGACAAATCTGAGAAAACAAAATTAGCTTCTCTTGTGACTAACAGACTTGATGAAATTATATTTAGTTCTTAGTAAAATTTGAGCTCATATTTATTTTCTGAATTTTAAATACAACATCATGAAGAAAATGAGCAATATTTTGTAAAAAGATTTGATATTCAGATAATCATTTGTACTCTTTTCTCATTCCATGGAAATTATCAAAGCAAAGAGAATTTCCTATACTGTTACAAATTCTTGTTAACTTTAAAGGAATTGTCTTCTATAAATTTTTTTAACAGAAAGTTATTTAATGATTTGATATTTTATTTCANTTTTTCCACATTTTCTCTAGCTTTCATTGTTTATAGATTGTTTGGTGATGGCCGTTCTGACCAGTGTGAAGTTATAGATACCTCATTGTTGTTTTGATTTGCATTTCTTTAACAATAAGTGATGTCAAGCATTTTTTCACATGTTTCATCTGTATGTCTTCTTTGGATAAATGCCTGTTTAAGTCTTCTTCCTATTTTTTAATTGAGTTGTTTGTTTTTTTGAGATTGAGCTGCATAAGCTGCTTGAATATTTTGGAGATTACCCTTTGTCAGTTACTTCATTTGCAAATGATTTTCTCACATTCTGAGGGCTGTCTTTTCATCTTGTTTATGGTTTCCTTTTCTGTGCAAAAGCTTTTAAGTTTAATTAGGTCCCATTTGTTTATTCTTATTTTATTTCTATTACTCTAGGAGGAGGGTCATAAGAGGATCTTGCTGAGGTTTATGTCAAAGAGTGTTCAGCCTACAGATCTTCTTAAAGCTTGATCATTGGTGCTGAATGCTGAATTTTAGGACAAGCCAGGACCTCCACTGGGTTGGGGCTGGGATACCTGTCTCTGGCCTTTCCACGTACTTTCTTGGCTTCCAAACAATGCATTGTCTGAGTTCCCAGGGTGAGTGTTCCAAAATATACAGAATTTGGGGAAATTGAATTGTCCCAAAAGTCAAGCAGCCTTTATTCTGCTACTTTCTGTTTATTAGAAGAAAGTCATTAAGGCTGGCCCATTTTGGGACATAAGACAATTGACCTCACTTTTGATTATTAAAATGTCAAAGAGATTGCAGACATGTTTAGAAGTCATCATAGCTTTCTTTTTTTTTTAAACATCAATTTTTTTTTTAATCTTAAATGATGTTAGGGCAAAGGTGATTTTGAAATTTCACAGAGAAATATTTCTTTTTATTTATTTATAATAAATGCCTGTTATTCTGATACAATTTCTGCATATTTTCTGCTGATTTATAAAGGAGAAAAATGCCACAATTCTTATATTTTAAAAATATTTTGATCCTAGAGAAGTTTATATTGATATCTTTTATAAATTAAAGCAAGAAGCTCTTTAAATGAAATATATTCTGTCTTCTAGGGCTCCCCTGGTGGCTCTAATGGTAAAGAATAGCCTGAAATGCAGGAGACCCAGGTTCAGTCTTCGGGTCGGGAAGATCTCCTGGATAAGGGAATGGTTATTCACTCCAGTATTCTTGCCTGGGGAATCCCATGGACAGAGGCGCCTAGCAGGCTACAGTCCATGTGGTCACACAGAGTCAGACACAACTGAGCCACGCACACACACATTCAGTCTTCTGCTTTTATTTCCTAAAAATAGCCTGTACTTTAAGCATATTTAGCTACCAGTCTTTTTTGTACACAAATGAAAATGATACGTAATTACAGAATATATCATTGCTGATTTACCAGGTTGTTGGCTTCTCTTACTGAAGAAGTCAGCATTTGATAAAAGTATCATCTGAACAAACAGGATCTTCAACTCAGTAGCCACTACTGAAAGGAGATCTTTAATTTTAGTGTTGCCTTATCTTGCCTGTCAGAACCAACACAAGCTCCTTATTCCTTCATAAGTCATAGTATCATTATCAGGATCCTTGCCGTATTAATTTAAATCCTTCTAAGGTCAAATCAAAGAAGTAGAAGCCTAGTTTCCTTTGGTTTGTCCTCTTTATCTTGTATAGAGAGACAAATCTGAGAAAACAAAATTAGCTTCTCTTGTGACTAACAGACTTGATGAAATTATATTTAGTTCTTAGTAAAATTTGAGCTCATATTTATTTTCTGAATTTTAAATACAACATCATGAAGAAAATGAGCAATATTTTGTAAAAAGATTTGATATTCAGCTAACCATTTGTACTCTTTTCTCATTCCATGGAAATTATCAAAGCAAAGAGAATTTCCTATACTGTTACAAATTCTTGTTAACTTTAAAGGAATTGTCTTCTATAAATTTTTTTAACAGAAAGTTATTTAATGATTTGATATTTTATTTCAGAATATTTTATTTCCAAGTATATTTGTGTCTCTGTCCTTATCTACCTATCCATTACCTGCATATATATTGAAAGGTTAACCATAACCATTGAAATATTATTATAGTAATACAGTACATTTTCTAGAACCAAAGGATCAGAGCAGTGCCGAATTAAGGAAAGACTGGAGCAGTCCCAAGCAGAATATAGGTAATATAGTTGTTTCATCCTTTACTCTGCTTCTCCTTGGCTCACTGCTTCACTTGTTTCTCTTATTCCAAACATGCGTTTTTTTCTTTCCATCTTATATGGCCGTAAATGGCCATTGCAAACAGCTTCAACAGCTTTACTCCTATCTGCTCCATTCCTGAAAGCTGGAATGTACAATTAATATCTCTTATATGCAGTTTTCAGTTTCTGAGGAAAGACAGACTTTGCCAATCTGTATCAGTTATTTTTAGTCCCAAACTAAAGAATTGTGGCCAAAGAATAAATTCTTTAAAAATAAATACAGGAATCCTCTCTTATTTGAAGTTTTGCTTCTTGTGGTTTTGGTTACCTGTGGTCAACTGTGGTCCAAAAATATTAAGTGGAAAATTCCAGAAGTAAAAGTTCATGTTTTATATTGCACACCGTTCTGAGTGATAAAATCTCACACCTTTCAGTTCCATCCCTCCCAGCACATGAATCAGCCCTTTGTCTATGTTATCCTGCCTGTTGGTCATATAGTAACTGTCTTGTTTATCAGGTGGAAATATCATGGTTCTTGTGTTAAAGTAACCCTTATTTTACTTACTCTTGGTCCCAAAGCACAAGAGTAGTGATGCTGGCGTTTCAGATATACTCTTCCTATGTCTAATTTATAAATTAAAATTTATCATGGGTATTTATATATAGGAAAAAGAAAGTTTATATAGGGGTTTGTACTATATTTGGTTTAGGTATCCATTAGGGATCTTAGAACCTATACCCATGGATAAGGGAGGGACTACTGTATGTGACCAGATGTTAGATTCAAGTATTGGATGGCTCAGTATAAAGAGATGATTAGTCTTGAGATTAGAGTGTGTGTGAAGATGTGCATGAATGTGTTGTGTGTGTGTATGCGTGTGCAGGTATCCTTCCATATTGAGGAATGAGGTTGGTGATTTTGTGTGGATCAGATAAAATAAACAACATGCATCCACTTTGTAAAGTTAGGCGGTGCCTAATCAATATATTTAAGATGAGACCATTTCCTTCTTTGGTTGTTTAATAAAGTACAGAAATATATTGAATAACAATTGTTTTGAAGATCTAGCTATACTTTAAGAGTAGGCTGACAGAGCCATTAATTTCAAATTTATACAAAGCCATGTTTTAAATAGACAAGTATAGTCTACATTTGCCAACAATCCAGAATATTGTGTTTTATACTAGTATTGAGATTTGGAAGCATTTATACAATAATATGTGCTCAGAAATCTCATTAGATGAAACTTTAGGGTGAAAATCTATAGTCAGGCAAAATTGAGAGACTGGTTATAAATAAGAGGCTGAAGCTTACGTGGTTTTACTATCAATTTGAAATGATTTGTGAAAAGAAACTCTTGATACATTAGTCCAAATTTAAAAAGTTGTCATTTATAAATTAATCATCTTCAGAAAACAGAAATAACTTTATAATAAAAGTGAAAACAGCACTTTAGTTCTTTTATGCAAGTATTTCTCGTTATTGAAGTTTCAACATTATCAAATTTAATTTTTACATAAATCAGTTATTGTTCAGTCGCTAAGTTGTGTCCAACTCTTTGCAACCCCATGAACTATAGACCACCAGAGTCTTCTATCCATGATATTTCCCAGGCAAGAGTACTGCAGTGGGATTCCATGCTCTTCTCCAGAAGATCTTCCTGACCCAGGGATGGAACCTGTATCTCCTGCATGGGCAGGCGTTTTTGTTTTTGTTTTTGTTTTTACCACTATTGCCACTTGAGAAATTGTTTATAGGGTATAATAATTTTCAAATTATTTCCCTGATAGATGTGCAAAATTAGTTTTCATTTCAAAGGAAAAATGATATAATAACGGATATTCAGTATTAGGAAAAGATTAGAACTCAGGGTTTGTGAGGGCATAATTTTGAATGTACTCAATTAAATTATCTTTCAGAAAGAACCAGTAGTTAGTTTCCACTTTTTCTTAACTAAATTAGTGCTTTATACCAATTGGACTAGGTATAAATAAAAGGAAGAGGGCTGGGGGAATACAAAGAATGCGTATGACAATTCATTCATCTACTTTGTAAAAGTATACTAATTATAGAAGCATATTGTAAGGAAGTTTCAGAGATTAAGACATGGTTTGTGAGACAGTGCTTTCAAACACATGATGTTCAAAGTTGCTAAGTAAAGTAAAGGTCACAGCTAAATGTTTCCCAATAGAAATTAGGTAAACAAACTGTAAGTAGAGTAGAAAGAAATTTTAGTAGCATAGATTACAAAGAAAGAAATCAAAGATACCAAATGAAGTATTAGTCTTTGTTGGCCTTAAATTGGTGGACCTAGGAGAATACTCTGAAAATATCTGTTCATTGAACATTTGGGAAACCACCAATAGAGAGTGGTAGTAAGCCAGACAAAGACAAATATCATATGATATTCACTTATATGTGGAATCTAAAAAAAAGATACAAATGGACTTATATGCAAATCAGAAATAGACCCACAGACATAGAAAAAAATATGGTTATCAAACAGGAAAGGAGGGTTGGATAAATTAGGAATTTGGGACTAACAGATACATACTACCATATATATATATATATATATATACACACACACACATTCTACTTTATATAAAACAAGGACCTACTGTGTGGCACAAGGAGCTATACTCAGTATTTTATAATAACGTATAAGGGAAAGAAATAATACAAAAATGTATAGCTGAATCATTTTGCTGTACACCTGAAACTAACACATTATAAATCACCTATACTTCAATTAAAAAAATTAATAAGTAGATTTCAGAAGTAATGTAAAATGATAAATTGAAAATCTGGACAATAATACAGTTGTCCATTTTTTAAAATATTTAAACTTATTTTAATTGGAGGCTAATTACTTTACAATATTGTATTGGTTCTGCCACACATCAACTGAATCCTCCACGGGCATACACGTGTTCCCCAACCCACTTCCCTCCCCGTACCATCCCTGCTCCCACTTCCCTCCCCGTACCATCCCTCTGGGTCATCCCAGTGCACCAGCCCCAAGGACTCTGTATCGAACCTGGACTGGTGATTCATTTCTTGTTAAATATAAGGTAGTATGGGCTTCCTAGGTAGCTCAGAGGTAAAAATTCTGCCTGCCAGTGCAGGAGATGCAGGTTCAATCTGTGAGTCAGGAAGATCCCCTGGAGAATGAAATGGAAACCCACTCCAGTATTCTTGCCTGGAGAATCCCATGACAGAAGAGGCTGGAGGGCTACAATCCATGGGGTCACAAAAGAGTTGGACATGATTTAGTGACTAAAATAATAATACTCAAATAGCTACTATTTTCCAAACAGAAGGAAGTAAAAAGGAGGGAGTCTGATACCATGATATCACAGAATAGTAAACGTGCCAGATTTTAAAGACTATGTACTTGTCAGTTGCCAAGATGGTAGTACCAGTACTCTCATTGATAAGCAGAAACTGCTGTGGTGATTGTCTAGTACAACATATGATTAGAGGAGAGGTAGGCAATCATAAGGGGAGTACTAGGTCAGTGAGACTTTTCTTCTTTACTTAACACCACTACCTTTATTATTGCTGTGATTTTATTAAATAGAAAATTACTTATGAATTTCTCTATGCCGAGTTCGTTCTCAAGATCTTGTGCTGTCTTCTGCTAAGAAGCTTCTCTTTTCAAAATCTTAATCCTGCCTTATTCTCACCATTTAAGAGTCAGTTCAGATATTTGCCTACTCATGGCAGCCTTCTCTGATCATTTTAGTTCAAGCTGTCCTCTTAATTATCCATACACACAATGCTGCTTTCTTTTATTACTATCTTTTATTAAACTTAGATTATTTTGAATATATTTGCTGACATGTCTGTGGTTTGTCTTTTCTTTCCAGAGTGTAAACTCCTCTATTTCATGAGATTCTTTCTTTTCTTTTCTTTTTTTTTTTTAGAG
>SJYV01009304.1:386323-397474 GCA_006410875.1 Neotragus pygmaeus | reverse complement strand
GTTACCATTAAGAGAATTAAAAATTAATCCATACAATAGCAGAGATATTTGTATTATACATGTAGCAAATAAAGTTCTAGGACTTGGGACATACACCAAGCTGCTGGAATAAGGAAATTTTTTTAATGGGTAAAAAGTAATAAACAGTTACTTCACAAAAGTAGAAAACCAAATGGCCAATAAATACATGAAAATGTCCTTAACTTCATCAGATAAATGCAAAATAAAACCATTATGAGATACCACCACATCTACCAGAAATGGCTGATGTTGTTTTTTAATCCTTACAATACCAACCATTGGTAGGGATATGGAACAACAGGAATTCTGACGCACTGCTAGTGGAGATGTAATTTGATTTAACCATTTCAAAAAAGTTTGGCATTATCTAGTGGATTTAAAGCTAATGAATTTTCTGTGGACCAGCAATTCCACTTCTATGTATACACCAACAGAAGTTTGTAAATATGTTCATCAAAAGACATGTACAAGCAAGTTCTTAGCAGCACTGTTTTAACAGCCCTCACACTTGAATAACCCAAGATGTTGACCAGCAGTAGAAAAGATAAAAAATTGTGATATTTCCAAACAATGGAAAACATTCAGCAGTGAAAATTAATGAGCTACATCTACATGCAACAATATGAATGTACCTTACAAACATGCTGTTGAAGGAAACAAGCCAAGAACAAATATTACATACTGTATGACAAATATTACATACTGTATAAAGTAGAAAAACAGGAAAACCTAATCTACATAGTCTAGGAACTCATACATAGGCAGTAGAACTATAAAGAAAAGCAAGGACATGGTTAACAAAAGTCAGGATATTGGTTATTTCTTAGAAGGGGAAAAATGGGAGTGATGAGGAAAGAGCACATGGGCGGACTGCTTCTATTTTTTCCCAATTTTTTATTATGGAAAATTTTGCAGAAAGAGGAAAAACTGAAAAAATAATACAGTTAATATTCCCCTACCCTCTAATTAGATGTAACAATTGCTAACATTTTAGCATTTTGCTTTATATCTCTCCATGTATACTTATATTTTTAACAACTTTATTGAAATGTAATTCATATCTCATATAANTGGATGCTCAGCTAGTCTTTATTCAACCTCATAGATATCTGTTAATATGTCTGTGACCCTGCTTTGCTTTCTGTCAGCTACAAGAGCAGGTCATCTACTTTTGAGATATCCTGGTTCCTCTCTGTCTGATCTCTTCTGCCTGCTACTTCTTACCACACATAGGGCCATGGAACCATGCTGCTGTGTCCATGCAATTGAGCATGGATTGCAAAGGCTTTGTCTGCCTAAAGTCACTAATCATCCATCATTCCATAAACGAGAAGGGGCCTAAATTCGTTTTTTTTTTTTTTTTAAACCTGGAAACAGTGGATTCCTAGGTGATGCTAGTGGTTAAAAAAAAACCAAAAAACCATCTGCCAATCCTGAAGATGTAAAAGATGTGGATTCAGTCCCTGATCAGGAAGATCCCCTGGATGAAGACATGGCAACCCACTCTAATATTCTTGCCTGGAGGAACCTAAAGTGCAGAGGGCTGGTGGGCTGTAGTCTGTAGGGTCACAGAGAGTCAAACGTTACAGAAGTGATTTAGCAGGCTTCTACAGTGACTCTCTAAATTTTCACCCGTATGTTTTTTATTGTTTTGTATATCCTTAGCAATCTTCTTTCATTCTAAGATGGCAGTGGGAGGAGATGCTGAAGACCCTACCCTCAAACTCTCTTTTCTCTTAAGTTTTGTTAAACCTCTAGGATCTCTTAAGGACTGACTTAGCTATTGGAAAATAAGGGAGAGATTTGCCACATCTTTTATTTCATTTTCAGTTCTGTCGTCTATGACTTCCTTCTCCTCAGTGCACCCAAATCACTTGATTTCCTCTCTCCTGCTAAGCATTTAGTACAGAATGGCCTAGATATCAAGTGAATGAATATCAGAATATATATATCTCTATCTATCTATCTATCTATATATGTATAGTGGCTTCCTGATAGCTCAGCTGGTAAAGAATCTGTTTGCAATGCAGGAGACCCCAGTTCAATTCCTGGGTCATGAAGATCCCCTGGGGAAGGGATAGGCCACCCACTCCAGTATTCATGGGCTTTGCTGGTGGCTCAGACAGTAAAGAATCCACCTGCAATACAGGAGACCTGGGTTGAATCCCTGGATTGGGAAGATCCGCTGGAGGAGGGCATGGCAACTCACTCTAGTATTCTTGCCTGGAGAATACCCAGGGACAGAGGAGCCTGGCTGGCTACAGCCATGGGGTTGCAAAGAGTCGAACATGACTGAGCAACTAAGTATGTATATAAAAAGAGAGAGATTAGAACTGAGACTTTCTGTTTAACTAATTTAATGCTCGTAACAAACCTATGATGTAAGTGCTGTTTTCATTGCCATTTTTCAGATGAGGAAACTCAAGCAAAGAGTAGTTAAGTAACTTGCCCCAAGGTTTAGAATTTCAGAAATTGTGTGTCATCACACATATAAATCTGAGGTGACAAATTTGAAAAGAACAAACTTTTAAAGATATTTACTAAAAATAAAGTAGTTATTTCATTTTTTGTTTCGTTTTTGCCATAGTTTGAGACTTAGAAAACAGTTGCAGGTATAGAAAAACAATTCTAGGAACTATTCACCTATGTTTACTGATTGTTAACATTTGCTACATTTACTTTATACTTCAGTCTGTCCCTCTCTGCATATATGTGTGTATATTTATATGTGTGTGTATTTAGAACTGGTTAAAAGTAAGTTATGGACTTGATGTCACTTTTGCACTTAAACACTTAACAATTCAGTTCAGTTGCTTGGTCATGTCCTACTCTTTGCGACCCCATGGACTGTACCATGCCAAGATTCCCTGTCCATCACCAACTCCTGGAGCTTGCTCAAACTCGTCCATCGAGTTGGTGATGCCATCCAACCGTCTCATCCTCTGTCATCCGCTTCTTCTCCTGCCTTCAATCTTTCCCAGCATCAGGGTCTTTTCCAACAAGTCAGTTCTTCACATCAGGTAGCCAGAGTCTAAATATTACTAGATGCCTAGCAGGCATGTCTTCTGTTTGCCCTGTAGTGGAACATAATGACATGGGTTTAAAGAAGGTAGTCTAGAAGTTCTAGTCCTGTGGTCCTGAATACTGTTCTTTATGGCATGGAGCTTAGAGTTGAATTGGAGGGGGGATTGAGAAGTAGGGGGTGAACCAGGTGAGAGGTTGGAAAGACATGCCTGAAGCTTTCTGAATGCTATTGACTTCTTTACTGGTGACTCTTTGATGTCTCCTGCTGCAGTGTTGGCACTTCATGGTCCAACAACACAATAACAGTGCACTTAAAGTTTGTATAAATACACTTTGCTGTGACTCATATTGTCTACTTTTGTTTATTACTTGAGCTTTGATTACATTTTTAAAGTTCTTTAGGTTTTATTTCAAACCTAAACTCATTAAGAGTTTATAATCTAATTATAAATATGTGAAGAGGCATCATATAAGATATTATTGTATTTGGTTGCAGGTTGTATTATATTATTTCCAAGGTCTCATCCTACTTAGGGTTTATGATTTAATGATTCTAGCATTATTTTTTTTTATTATAGCACGGAGTGAGCTAGAGAGCAGCCTGGTGGGCTACAGTCCATGGAGTCACAAAAGAGTCAGACACAACTGAAGTGGCATGCACAAAGTCACGAGTTAGAAAAGTAAAGGAGGTTGAAAGTGACTTGAAGGAAAAAATCAAGAACTCTAATAAAGACATATGTAGTGTGAATCATTCCTAAACTTGTGCTTATTCAGTGGAACTGACATGTTGGTATAGGTTTATGGTAGTTTGAAAAGCTTGTTAAAATTGATTGGGCAAGTTGTAAAAATTAAAAACATTATTGGATTACAGAGTTTCAAAAGACTGCATAAGGGCCTAATCTATTCCCATACTTTATTTCAACTGATTCAGTAAACCTTATATAATTATCTTGAAAACTTGACTAAATTACTAGCATTTTAACCAGCTTTTACTAATTGAAATAATGAACCAATATTATAGCTTGTAAAAATATTGAAAATTGTAACAAAAATATGTCTTCTGGGTAAAAATTTACCCCTGTTGACTAAAAGAACTAAAAAATATTTTCCATTACGGTAAAGGATGAATTTGTCCTCTAATAAATATTCTTTTCACAGAGATTTGTCTAATGGCCATATTTCAAAGAGTTGGTCTGTAACTGTGGAAAAGAATTAGAAAGGTGACTTATCCAAGATCAAAACCATCCAGTTGTTAAATATTATAATGAAACAAATACAAGCCATCTACTCCTTAAATTTTATAACTTTTAATTTCCCATCACATACTCTGGGCACAAAGACAGCTGCTTGTTTAAAAGACTGACTTAATTACTTTTAAAACTGCAGTCTGAACCACATATCTGTAAGATGTCTCAGCTGTAGGGTCATATTTAGAAATATCTTTGCATTTTACTATTAACATAGTTCAGTATCTATTTAGTTAATATGTTGCAAAAACTGATTTATTCAGAGCATATGGTCTAACAAATGTTGAATACATTTTCAGATGTTGGGATATGTTTAGGATCTTGGAAACTTGTGGATTCTAACATAGAATCATGTAGTTGAAGGACCTTTGGGAATGTAGTTCAGAAATCTTACTTCATAGTAAGAAGTAAGGAACTCATTTCTTTCCCTTGTAACAAAGAAAATAGCTTCCCATAAAAATATTTATTAATTAAAAAATCTTGATTAAAAGTAACAATGTAAAACATTTTGTCATGAATGCTTTTTAGATGTTGAATATGAACATACATTTATGCAGCAATGACCAATATATCAAAATAAATATGATGTTTATTGCATTGAGTCACTGAACAAATGTACATAAAGGGAACCTTTTTATTTTTATGTAATAGCCACTTGTGTACACAGGAAAGAAAAATTTATGGACTGAGAGATTAATTAATAGGCTGATATTATATAATTTATCCTCCAGGAAACTTCAATTCATAAATGAGAAATTTTATTCAAATAATTACTCCTTTCCATGAAAAATATTAAAATGCATGTTAATGTTCTCCTGTTAAAAGACTACCAGAATCATTTGTTGTTGTTCAATCACTCATTTGTGTTTGACTCTTTGTGACCCCATAGACTGCAGCATGCCAGGCTTCCCTGTCCATAACCATCTCCTGGAGCTTGTCCAAACTCATGTCCTTTCAGTCAGTGATGCCATCCAACCATCTCATCCTCTGTCATCACCTCCTCCTCCTGCCTTCTGTCTTTCCCAGCATCAGGGTCTTTTCCAATGTACATTATGTACATTTGTTCAGTGACCTAATGCAATAAACATCATATTTATTTTGAAATACTGGTCATTGTTGCATAAATGTATGTTCATATTCAACATCTAAAAAGCATTCATGACAAAATGTTTTACATTGTTACTTTTGATCAAGTTCTTCACATCAGGTGGCCAGTATTTTGGAGCTTCAGCTTTAGCATCAGTCCTTTCAATAAATATTCAGGATTGATCTCCTTCAGAATGGACTGGTTGGATCTCATTGCAGCCCAAGGGACTCTCAAGAGTCTTCTCCAACACCACAGTTCAAAGTCATCAATTCTTCAGTGCTCAGCCTTCTTTATGGTCCATCTCTCACACATCCATACATGACTGCTGGAAAAACCATAGCTTTGACTATATGGATCTTTGTTGGTAAAGTAATGTCTCTGCTTTATAACCAGAAACATACCTTTATTCAAATAAACAAGTTGGGTTTTTGGTACATTGCAATAAGGGAGACTACACAAGAGGACTCAGAGTATGTCTCCATCATAGAGTGTTAAAAGGAATATGTTATGGAATATGGATGTGTGTGAAATAATTTGGGAGCAGGTTTAGGGTGCAGGTCTTTGCTTTGGATGCTGTCAGGTAATTCTGTCATTGTGTTTAGTCATTATTATTAAAACTGAAGCTGTTATTAGTAAAGAATTAACAACCATAATAGCCTAAAGAAGAAATATATGGTGATTTTTGTAGTTTGGATACTATTCTTTTTATTGTTTCTGCTCAGACATTTTTATAGAGTGGTCTTATTTTGTCTTGATCCATTACAAACACAAGATGACCTTGTCTGATGTTGGTTTCCTATGAAAATGTTTGTGTTCCATAAGTGGATATCATGGCCTAGCTGAGAGTATCAGACTAACTTCCAGCAACATTAGGGTTTAAGCTGATAGTACAAGGCCAGTAGCCAGCAGTCAGTGGCTACTTTCTCTTTCTTACATATCATAACATATTTTTCTAACTATATATTTCATAGCAAAATTCTTTCATGTGTAATGCGATTATTTTTCAACTATGTAGATCTTGCTTCCATATTCTGTAATTGTCTATCCCCATCACTGGATTATAAACTCACAAAAGCAGAGACCATGGGTTTGAGAACAGAGCAAATCTTCTCTCATAGTTTTTGAACAAGTTGTTCAGCAATTTAGCAAGTACATTGAAGAGGACAGAGTTAACAACAGAAAGTAGGTTAAATTCTGAATCTATGTGAATGAAGTGTCTAAGGATGAAGCATGTAGTGAGTTCAGAAATGTGGTTTTAAATATGAAGAGGTGGATACAATAAAAGCTTTTAATATACCACACCTGAAGAAGGTTCACATAAAATATATAGCCACCTTACAAGAGAATAAATGACTGAGCAAGAAGGATGTACATGAGTAAAACAATTTATGCCCCAAAGCATAGGCAGCTGGAACAATGTAGAGGGCATCCTTAGAGCATTAAATGCATATCAGGAGAATGTACCCAAGGACATATTTTTTCCTTTAACATTATAACTGGATCTGTGGCATTATGGACCAGAAAGGGTGTTATTCAAGTATATCTTGGCTTCTAATATGTGTCAGGTACTGTGTTAAATGCCAACAGTACAGTAGTGGAAAAGAGAGATGGAATTGCCTGAATTATGCTTTTTTATTATCATTCATACTATTCAAGTTTTCCCAGGTGGTGCTAGTGATAGTGGAAAAGAGAGATGGAATTGCCTGAATGATGCTTTTTTATTATCATTCATACTATTCAAGTTTTCCCAGGTGGTGCTAGTGGTAAAGAACTCACCTGCCAATGTGGGAGACACAGGAGATAGACAAAGGTTTGATCTCTGGGTTGGGAACATCCCCTGTAGGAGGACATGGCAACCCACTCCAGTATTCTTGCCTGAAGAATCCCATGGACAGAGGAGCCTAGTGGGCTACAGTCCATAGGGTCGCAAGAAGTCAGACATGACTGAAGTAACACAGCACACATACCATTCAAGCAATCCTTAATCCTTTTATTTAAAAATCACTGCTGCTGCTGCTGCTAAGTCACTTCAGTCGTGTTTGACTCTTTGTGACCCCATAGACGGCAGCCCACTAGGCTCCCCCGTCGCTGGGGTTCTCCAGGCAAGAACACTGGAGTGGGTTGCCATTTCCTTCTCCAATGCATGAAAGTGAAAAGTGAAAGTGAAGTTGCTTAGTAGTGCCCGACTGTTAGCGACCCCATGGACTGCAGCCTACCAGGCTCCTCCATCCATGGGATTTTCTAGACAGGAGTACTGGAGTGGGTTGCCATTGCCTTCTCTGTAGAAATCACTGCAAGGACCTAAACTTAAGAAGTGATTAAATGAGAAAATTATTTCATTCATAAGACTCTGAACCAGAAGTCACAACTAGCAAATATATTATCCAAAAAAGACAGTGATCACCTATGGCTGATTTTGAATGAATAGAATGATATAGATGTGGATGAAGATTTCAGAGTCTATATCAGAGTTATTGCAAGGGAAAAGCTTGCTAAATCAATGCTGGTATTTTATTAACTGGCCAGACTACTTTTTGCTTCTCTGTAATATCTGTGATTTGGTAAAGTTTTCCAAGCAAAGTCATTGGATCTATGTTTCATTTTAGCCCTTTGCTTGTAAATAGCAGCTTTTCTTCTTTAATGTAGTTTAAAATTTGCATTCATTTTTTCATATAATAGGTACTATTACAGTATTTATAAAATAGAAATTCAGAAAATAATTCTTTTCTTTTTCCTGGAGCTTACATGTGATATTTGGTTTTATGCCTGTGTTCTGTTGCTTAAAATCTACAAAAGGAACAAAGAATCATGCTCATGAAAACACACTTCATGGAGTTAACCAACTTGTGATATTATGCATTTATAGGTGAATTTAGACTTCCTAGGGAGCTCAGCTGGTAAAGAAGCTGCCTGCAATGCAGGAGACCCTGGTTTGATTCCTGCATGGGGAAATTCCCTGGAGAAGGGATAAGCTACTCACTCCAGTATTCTTGGACTTCCCTGGTGGCTCAGCTGGTAAAGAATCTGCCGCAGTGCTGGAGACCTGGGTTGGGAAGATCCTCTGGAGGAGGGCCCAGCAACCCACTCCAGTATTTTTGCCTGGAGAATCCCCATGGACCGAGGAGCCTGGCAGGCTATAGTCCATAGGGTCACAAAGAGTCAGATATAACTGAGTGACTAAGCACACACAGCTGGATCTAGTGTGTTAGTGTTTAAAATTTGGGAAACTGTGATATCTTCTATGAAATAAGGTTCCACTGTTAACCGTGTTCATTTTGTTAAGAGAAAAACAGACACACTGTTTCATGCCATGTCATGCCTGAAACATTTCCATTTATCATGGCCTTTACTACTAGCTATAAATAAGAAAAAATGAGGGAGAAGGAATTGTATTTAACAACTTTTCTTGTTGTACCACTTATTCAGTTACTTTGGAGATAGTTGGGAATATCACATATTGATAAATATTTTCTTTGTTGTCCTGTCATCTTCCAAATGTGATGTCCATTGTGAAATAGACTGTACTATTTTTGCAATCCAAATGTATCAGGAAGTTACCTATTAAGGTTAGAAAAATGTCTGATGAATATACAATTGATTTTATTATTTAAGAAGATACAAAATTAACAGACACATAGGGTGTATTATATTATCATCTGTTAAAAACAATAGTCTGTAATATAAATAGAATAATTCTAAATAAGCTATTTAAGGCATATATAGCATGTTTCTCTACAAGCACACAAAGAGAAACACTGATGTTTATTCTATTTAATTAAATATTACTAAATATTTATTGCTTAAAGAGTAGATCTTAAAAGTTCTCATCACAAGAAATAACAAATGTAACTGTGTGGTGATGAATGTTAATTAAACTTGTGGTAATCATTTAACTATATATATATATGCATCAAATTGTCATATCTGAAAGTGATACCATGTTAACTGTCAGTTATAGCTCAAATTTTAAAAAATGTTATTTGATTAGTCTTTCATGAAAATGTTAGAATTTGGGGAACACAATGATGCAATCTAGTGTTTTTAAAATTCAGAATTGAAAAACCTCAGCAGATATAATTAACCCAGACTGTATGATTTCCACCTGTATATTAGATGTGTGAGTAAACCAGATGAATAACACTAATGGCAGAGAAGGCAGTGGCACCCCACTACAGTGCTCTTGCCTGGAAAATCCCATGGGTGGAGGAACCTGGTAAGTTGCAGTCCATGGGGTTGCTAGGAGTCAGACAGGACTGAGCGACTTCACTTTCACTTTTTATTTTCAAGCATTGGAGAAGGAAATGGCAACCCACTCCAGTGTTCTTGCCTGGAGAATCCCAGGGACGGGAGAGCCTGGTGGGGTGCCGTCTATGGGGTTGCACAGAGTTGGACATGACTGAAGCGACTTGGCAGCAGCTGAATTCTGTATTCCATTACTGGTAATTATAACTAGTATGTTACAGAATTCAGACACATACCCTAGTATACTAATATTCAGAAACTTCCCAATAATATCCAGGTAGAAACCATATAGTCTGAGTAACAATATATAATATTATCTACCAGAACTTTTAGTTATGAATTTTATGAAGATAAAACTTTAATTGAAAAATACATTGAACCTAAATTCTGTGGTACTAACGATAGATGATATAAGAAGCTGAATAGGAGATTTCTCAGGACCTTATAACATTTCTTCTTATTCTAAGGAACTTGTAATAACCTTAAATATATGGCTAAGGGGATAGTTTTTACTTATCTATGTTCACCTCTATGCATTACATGCCAGATTTAGGCCTAATATGTTTGTTTTCCAATGAGGCAACATGGTCTTCCCCAATGGCTCAGCGGTAAAGAATTTACCTGCAGTGTAGGAGACCTGGTTTCGATCCCTGGTTTGGGAAGATCCCCTGGAGGAGAGCATAGCAACCCACTCCAGTATTCTTGCTTGGAAAATCCCGTGGACAGAGGAGCCTGCTGGGCTACAGTCCATAGGGTCAGAAACATTCGGACCTGACTAAAGCAACTCAGCACATGTTGTATGCATAAGGCAACGAAGCAGCATGTTAATACTGAGTAGATTTGTGCCATTTGCTCAAAGATGGCCTTTTAGTAGATGTCTCTCATCAGTTGATTTCTATAGATGGCTCTGATCCTCACTATTAAATGCTTTTAAATTGTTGTCAGTGTGCTTCACTTGAGAAAATACCAATAACAAAACTGCATGAGATTGCAGCTCTCCTGTGCGTCTGTGGTGCATTTACTGTCAATCACTGCTTCACTTGGAGTCGGAATTCTCCTAGGCAAGATTGCTGCCTCTTATCGACTGCTGTGTGAAAGCGGAGTTTTCAATTTCTTGGAGGGGAGTTATTTCCTGCTTAGATTCACTTTAAACAAAGTTTAGTTCTTTGCATATATGTGACATTTCCTATATAAGATCATTTGACCTCTCCTCAACTCTGTCATTTTTCACACAAATAACAATTCAAAAAGAATATACATCTTTTAAAGAATTTTTTGATTCAACTGGATTTCTTTCAAGTGACTGTGTATTTTTATTTTCTCAGTGTATTCGGATGACTAAAGAGAGTTAACCTTTTGAAATGAGTTCTAGAGTTTAACTTTTATCTTCTCTTAAGTGTTGGCTTTAAAATGTTTTTAAAATTGCTTCAATACTATGTTTTTCTATTATATTAACTGCTGTATTTTCATAAATGAGAAATATTAAGAACAAATATTAACTTTTATCCTCTGGAACTCAGAACCCATAAG
>SJYV01009304.1:335130-376685 GCA_006410875.1 Neotragus pygmaeus | reverse complement strand
TTTGATCTCTGGTTCCTCTGCCTTTTCTAAAACGAGCTTGAACCTCTGGAAGTTCATGGTTCACGTATTGCTGAAGCCTGGCTTGGGGAATTTAGAGCATTACTTTACTAGCATGTGAGATGAGTGCAATTGTGCGGTAGTTTGAGCATTCTTTGACATTGCCTTTCTTTGGAATTGGAATGAAAATTGACCTTTTCCAGTCCTGTGGCCACTGCTGAGTTTTCCAAATTTGCTGACATATTTAGTGCAGCACTTTCTCAGCATCATCTTTCAGCATTTGAAATAGCTCAATAGGAATTCCATCACCTCCACTAGCTTTGTTTGTAGTGATACTTTCTAAGGCCCACTTGACTTCACATTCCAAGATGTCTGGCTCTAGATGAGAGATCACACCATTGTGATTATCTGGGTCGTGAAGATCTTTTTTGTACAGTTCTTCCGTGTATTCTTGCCATCTCTTCTTCATATCTTCTACTTCTGTTAGGTCCATACCATTTTTGTCCTTTATCAAGCCCATCTTTGCATGAAATGTTCCCCTGCTATCTCTAATTTTCTTGAAGAGATCTCTAGTCTTTCCCATTCTGTTGTTTTCCTCTATTTCTTTGCCTTGATTGCTGAAGAAGGCTTTCTTATCTCTTCTTGCTATTCTCTGCATTCATATGCTTATATCTTTCCTTTTTTCCTTTGCTTTTCACCTCTCCTCTTTTCACAGCTATTTGTAAGGCCTCCCCAGACAGGCATTTTGCTTTTTTGTGTTTCTTTTCCCTGGGGATGGTCTTGGTCCTTGTCTCCTGTACAATGTCACGAACCTCATTCCATAGTTCATCAGGCACTCTATTTATCAGATCTAGGCCCTTAAATCTATTTCTTACTTCCACTTTATAATCATAAGGGATTTGATTTAGGTCATACCTGAATGGTCTATCTGTTTTCCCTACTTTCTTCAGTTTAAGTCTGAATTTGGTAATAAGGAGTTCATGATCTGAGCCACAGTTAGCTCCTGGTCTTGTTTTTGTTGACTCTATAGAACTTCTTCATCTGTGGCTGCAAAGAATATAATCAATCTGATTTCGGTGTTGATCATCTGGTGATGTTCATGTGTAGAGTCTTCTCCTGTGTTGTTGGAAGAGGGTGTTTGCTATGACCAGTACATTTTCTTGACAAAACTATTAGTCTTTGCCCTGATTCCTTCTGCATTCCAAGGCCAAATTTGCCTGTTACTCCAGGTGTTTCTTGACCCCATTACTTCATGGCAAATAGAGGGGGAAAAGGTGGAAGTAGTGAAGATTTCCTCTTCCTGGGCTCTAAAATCACTCCAGATGGTGACCGCAGCCATGAAATCCCAAGACATTTGCTTCTTGGTAGGAAGGCTATGACAAACCTAGACAGCTTATAGAAAAGCAGAGACATTACTCTGCAACAAAGGTCCATATAGTGAAGGCTATGATCTTCCCATTTGTGAGGCTATGATCTCACAGTGTATAGTTGTGAAAGATTGAACATAAGGAAGGCAGAATGCCAACAAATTGATGCCTTTGAATTGTGGTTTTGGAGAAGACTCCTGAGATCCACGATCTCCTTGGACAGTAAGGAGATCAGACCAGTCAATCTTAAGGGAAATCAACCTTGAATACTGGTTGGAAGGACTGATGCTAAAGCCGAAACTCCAGAATTTTGATCATCTGAAGTAAAGAGTTGATTCATTGGAAAAGTCCCTGATGCTGGGCAAGATTGAAGGAAGAAGAGGTACCAGAGGATGAGATGGATGGATGACATCACTGATGCAGTGGACATGGTCTTGGGCAAACTTTGGGAGATGTACAGTCCATGGGGTTGCAAATAGTCGGACACAACTGAGCAACTGAACAACAACAATGATATCTTAGTACAGTGGTCTCAAGTTTTTTCTTTAGTTGCTAAATATTGTCTTTAATAAAAATATTATTGTTATTCTAAGCATAAAAATGTATAAAGATATTTTAGTTGGAATGAAGGTTTTTGTATATAGAATTATGTTCTCAACTTGAGTGCAGCTCTTTTAGAACTTTTGTGGATTTTTGTTACTTTTGTTTACTTCTGTACTGTTAGTGCACAGAGAAGTACCTCAGACAAAGCAGGCTTATTCCCCCAGCCCTTGAGGGATTTTTGTAGAGTATAGCTTTAAAAGGGGTTTCCAGGTAAAGAATTGGCCTGCATTGCAGAAGACACAGGTTCCATCTCTAGGTTGGGAAGACTGTTGGGGAGGACGTGACAACCCATTCCAGTATTCTCACCTGGAGAATCCCATGGACAGAGGAGCCTGGCAGGCTACAGTCTATACTGTTGCAAAGAGTCAGACATGACTGAAGCAACTGACCATGCACATGTAGCTAAGTTACCCTTGAACTAAGTCCTCAAAACTTCAATATGTAAAATATGCCCTTTGTGAAATGTCTTCCCCCTCACCACAGATAATGAAGGGTTTGCTTTGTGATCTGACAATTATTTTTATGTGGTAGTATTTTGTGTGATGACACAAATACATTTGTTCAATGACATCTTCCAGGTAAGAGTCTATAATGAGACTGAATTGTTCTTGATACCATAATGTCTGCATCTTTTTGTTGTTGTTATTTTTTAAAGATTTAATATGACTAGGAAGTACATTATCATTTTTACTATTTTATCATGATTTCCTTCTGATCTATAAGCTAGATTTTGTCCAGAATCTATATTTTATATTCACACTCAGTTTACTGATGGTGAGGACATTTTTAATGTGATAATCAAAGTGATATGCACTACGTATTCTACAGTATATTCCTTAAGGGAAATCTAGAATTGTAATGTTAATTTTAAAGTCCTAATATATGGCAATTAATTAAGCTGTTAACACTCTATTTCAATAGATAGTGGCAAAGTAATGACAAAGATATAGTATTGAAATAAGTGAGTTAATTTTAGTAGGTAGCTATGTACTTTAACATTGCTTACTGCAAAATTAAAAAAAAATATTGAGAGGAAAAATCAAATAGGAAAACATTTTTTAAAGATATTATTAAATCAAAGCATTATGGATATTAAAACATATATCAGTTGCTTATATATAACTGCTATTTAGATAAATGCATTGTTTTTTGAATAATTTTGAGTTCTTACCAAGTATTATGAATAAATTTTCAGAGACTAGGGAAGAAAAAACAGCTAAAGCTATGGACAACTAGAAAAAAATTAATTGAGATATTTGGTCTCATATTTAGCAATGTGATATAAAAAATAATTCACACCGTATATATAATCATTATTTTGGTACTGCTGATAATGTAAAATGGAAGATATCTTTATTTCTCAATTGTATATGTAATATGCTCTAACAAAACCTAACAGAGCAGACATTTTTGGTAGAATAGAATAATTTCATCATACACTATTACTGACCCAAGGCTGTTAGTGTAACTGAACAGTTAATAGTAATTTATCCATATATATTTCTGATTCAGTTATATTAACATAAGCTATGTATGTTAGATAATCAAATAAGGGCATTTTCTCACTGTCCTAAGAATATCTTAACTCTAGGAATAAAGAAGTATAGTGGAGATTGAGGGATGATATCTAGAACTATCCAGAAGTAGTAAATTCTGATCTTTTTTGTCTTTATATCCTCAGTTTATTTTATGTGCATCTTTATTTTGTATAGAAGATATTATGAAAGACAGCACAGTAAAAACAACTGTGCATAAAAGAAGAGCAGGCAAGTTGTGTGGAGAATGAGATACTCTGTGAAGTGTATTTTTATAAGACCTGATCATGTCTCCTAGGGTGCGCCTCAGTGAACAAGAGAGAGCAATATTCATCACTAGAGGAAGGATTCCTTCCGTTGCTATTTCCTGGATGACCAGACTACTAGGATAAGGAAGAGAGTGAGTCATTTTGTGGTCGTCGTCCCCAGGTTCAGAAACAGGAATAGGATGTGTGTAGTGCGAGGAAGGAAATAGAAAATATAAGTGGTCCTATCTCTGGTGGTTACTGTTTTAATCACAGTTCAGGAGTAATTAACAGAACCTGGAGATGATAGATTACCTATTTTAAGAACTTTCTCAGTTTAGGAACTTTTTTTTTTTACATTTTCTTTAAGATGTTTTAAAGTTTGTGGTATAAATCAGATTTCTCTTCACTAATTCAGAAGTTCAAAATTCTCCTTCCTTTGTGAAACAAATTTGTTGAAGTTAAAACATATAAAGAGTGAAAGACAACACACCTTTCACTATTTTGTTTGATTTTAAAAAACTTCAGTTGTTGGTTTTGTTGTTGGAATAGGTATTGTTTGTTTCCTACCAGCTACTATCTAGTGCCTAAAAACGTTTGTTCATCTGCTGCCAGAAAACTCTAAAGGAGATCAATTTTCTCCTAGATCATTTTGCTGAGGGCAATTGGTGATATTGCAGACAGAAAAAAAGAGGAGTTTTGTGTAGGTGGAAGAGTATTAGTTATCTTAGGTCATTGGGTGTACTGAAAAATCAGAAGAAAGCTTTGGATTCCTTGACTTTATATTTTCTCAATATCCTGTGTGCAGTTTAAATATTTTTCCTGGGGTCTCAATAGTATTCCCAATACTTTAGTTATGGCAGTATCCCTGTGTCTCTCTCTATCCAGCAACTACTCATTTAGGTTGCATCTGCCTGTCACACCTCCACAAGTACATCTTTGAAGGTCATTGTAAGCTTTACCCTGAGGAAAGGGGGAAATAAAATCAAAATCAGCATGCTACATACTAGATCGAGCAGTAACAACCCTAGCTCTAAGACTGTTAGTTCGTATCACTGGGATCCTGCATTGCTCTCCAAGTCATTTTCCTGTTGAGTAATCCTGTGTTGTGCTGTGCTTAGTTTCTCTGACATGTCTGACTTTTTGCAACTCCATGCACTTTAGCCAGCCAGGTTTCTCTGTCCATGGGGATTCTCCAGTCAATAATACTGGAGTGTCTTACCATGCCCTCCTCCAGCGGATCTTCCTAACCCAGCTATCAAACCCAGGCCTTCAGCATTGCAGGTGGATTCTTTACCATCTGATCCACCAGGGAAGCCCATGAATACTGGAGTGGGTAGCCCATCCCTTCTCCTAGCGATCTTCCCAACCCAAGAATGGAACCAGAATCTCTTGCATTGCAGGCAGATTCTTTACCAGTCAAGCCTAGGGAAGCCCATAGCTATATGGTACTCCAGCAATGATCACCAAACATTGAAGCTCATTTTACACATGGATGTTCAATTCAGTTATGGTTGTGTGTGTGTGTTTGTTTGGTGGGGGATATACTGGTCTCTTAACCTTGGCATCAGAACTGAGTCCCTGTTATACTCCCTTATTTTTAAAATGATTTTATCTAATCTCGGTAACTATTATAAAGATAAAATTGGAAAAAGTTAGTACTGTGAGATAATAGGTCTATGGTCAGTGGAGCATGAGGAAGGTTGTTACTATACCTTTCTTTGTGAATTCACAATGCACGTTAGCATATATCCTCAGCAGCATCTCAGTAATGGAAACTGGCCCTTAAATTCTGTTTCACCCAACAGTTTTGAAATAGATTTGCATACATAACTTTTTATAGCATACTAATTAATAATATTACATTGATATTGTAGAAAGCTTGCTGTTTTAGAAACTATGAACTAGGCAATTAGGGAAATGCTTATCTGTAAAAGTAACTTCCACAATACTATGTTATGGCCACCAGTACTTGAGATCCTTAATGGAAATTATGGTTTATTAAAAATGTTCATTTATTTGGTTTTACTATACTCATACATAGCAGAAGTGTGCATAAGAGACAGCATGGGGCTGGCAAATTTAAAACCTTTATAAAATGTTTTCTTTACATAACTTTCTAAGGGAAAAGATGTAGAGTTAATGTATTTCAATATGACATTTTAGAGGTCTCTTTTAATGTCACTCTTGACAATACTGAAAAATATTGACCAATAATAGAGCCAAGCAGGATTATAATTGGTTGAAAGGTCATATTTAGATAACCCTGAGTTGTAGATTACTATTAACTGTAAGGCAGATAGATTTTTAGTGGTTTCTCATAGAACTCCATCCTTGCCTTTGTCATTCTAAAGATCTTAATTAACTTATATAACAATGTTTGAAACAGTTTTTTCAAACTTGCTTGTGCTATGCAGCTGGAAAGACTATTAAATAAGTTGAATTTGTTGAATTATAAAATAGAAATTACAGAAACTGGGAAAAATAAAAATAGTAGTTGAAGATTTTCAAATGTTTAACAATTAACTCTGAAATCTTTTTTTTTTTAAACTAGTGTCAGTAAAAACAAGTGCACAGTTACAGATAAGGATGCCTCATTTTATTTGACTATAGCATGCATAACTGAATTCTGCACTTAGTATGGGAAAGAGAGATACACTCATGTTAATTGAATGTATGCTACATGTGTACTTTGGGCTAGTGGCCTACATAACTCACCTTTGTCTTCAACAACAAACTAATGAGATCAAAATTACTATTATTAGTATACCAATAAAGAAGATTTAATGAATGGATATAAATAACCTGCCCCAAATCATTCAGTATATAAATATTAGAACTGTCTTTTTTCCCAAGATATATCTATTAGAATTCATTCTGTTATCAGTAGACTATAAAACTATAGGATTCAGGAAGAAAGGGTGAAAAAGGTGATTGCCTTGATCCAGCTACATCTGGTGCTTGTTTTTAAGTCTGGCTTTAGTTGCAGAGGGACATTCATTAATAGAGTAGATCAAGTTCACAGGAGCACAGACAAAATTATTTCATATCATGTGCATTTAATTCAGTTTAGCATTAAAATTCTGTGTATTTTACATAAGAAAAATTTCTGGTAGGATGTTAGGTGATTTAACAAAATTCAAGAATTATTATCTTAAAACTTAGATTACTTTCCTCCTGCTTGCCTCTACAGGGAAAAACTAGGATTAAAGAAGGAAATCTGGAAAGTTGTAGATTTCACTCAACGTAAGAGAATTTTAAAATATNTTCTGGTAGGATGTTAGGTGATTTAACAAAATTCAAGAATTATTATCTTAAAACTTAGATTACTTTCCTCCTGCTTGCCTCTACAGGGAAAAACTAGGATTAAAGAAGGAAATCTGGAAAGTTGTAGATTTCACTCAACGTAAGAGAATTTTAAAATATTGCTGTTTTAATTTTCATCCTATCTCTTATTGTCTTATGATATGCACTGTATTTTTGTCTTGAATATTTTGTTTTTCTCCCTGTATAAAAGATTCCTATTGGTGTTAGGAATTTATATCTGCTTAACCATGCCAATACAGGAGACGTGAGTTTCATCCTTGGTTTGGGAAGATCCCCAAGAGAAGGAAATGGCAACCCCTTCCAGGGTGTTTGCCTGGGAAGCCCCATGGACAGAGGAACCTGATGGGGAACAGTCCATGGGGTCGCAAAGAGTCAGTCAGACAGGACTTAGTGACTAAACAACAAAAACAAACCATGCCTATCTGGTGCAAAAAACAGTACCTGGGATAAAACAGGCACTGAATAAAATTTGTTGAATGAATAAAATCAAACCGGAAATGTTGGGGTTCAGTTTTTACCCTGGCATATAACATTTTCTTTATTAATAAAAAGCATTTTCTTTATTGCTAACTGAAGAAATATTCAAATAATTTTTGAATTTGTAAACTGACAAAAATTTATGTAATTTGATGTCAAGGAACATTGGATACCCTAAAAGTTATATTAGAAATAGTGACCCATAATGATTATTAATCAGTCTTTCTATGGAATAACACAGGATAAGACTCTACACATGAACATCACCAGATGGTCAATACTGAAATTAGATTGATTATATTCTTGCCACCAGAGATGGAAAAATTCTATACATTCAGTAAAAACAAGACCAGGAGCTGACTGTAGCTCAGATCATGAACTCCTTATTGCCAAATTCAGACTTAAATTGAAGAAAGTAGAGAAAACCACTAGACCATTCAGGTGTGACCTAAATCAAATCCCTTATGATTATACAGTGAAAGTGACAAATAGATTCTAGGGATTAGATCTGATAGAGTGCTTGAAGAACCACTAACACAGGTTCGTGACATTGTACAGGAGGCAAGGATCAAGACCATACCCAAGAAAAAGAAATGCAAAAAAGCAAAATGGCTGTCTGAGGAGGCCTTACAAATAGCTGAGAAAAGAGAAGCTGAAGGCAAAGGAGAAAAGGAAAGATATACCTATTTGAATGCAAAGTTCCAAAGATAGGAGAGATAAGAAAGCCTTCCTCACTGATCAATGCAAAGAAAAAGAGGAAAACAATAGAATGGGAAAGACTAGAGATCTCTTCAAGAAAATTAGAGATACCAAGGGAACATTTCATGCAAAGATGGGCTCAATAAAGGAGAGAAATGGTATGGACCTAACAGAAGCAGAGGATATTAAGAGGTGCCAACAATACACAGAAGAACTGTACAAAGAAAATCTTCATGAGTGAGACAACTACGTTGGTGTGATCACTCGCCTAGAGCCAGACATCCTGGAATGAGAAGTCAAATGGGCCTTTAAGAAGCATCACCATGAACAAAGCCAGTGGAGGTGAAGGAATTCCAGTTGAACTATTTCAAATCCTAAAATATGATGTTGAGAAAGTGCTGCACTCAATATGCCAGCAAATTTGGAAAACTTAGCAGTGGCCACAGGACTAGAAAATGTCAGCTTTCATTCTAATCCCAAAGAAAGGCAATGCCAAAGAATGTTCAAACTACCACACAATTGCACTCATCTCCACACTACCAAAGAAATGCTCAACATTCTCCAAGCCAGGCTTCAACAGTACATGAACAGTGAACTTCCAGATGTTCAAGCTGGATTTAGAAAAGGCAGAAAGGCAGAGATCAAATTGCCAGCATCCGCTGGACCATCAAAAAAGCAAGAGAGTTCCAGAAAAATACCTATTTCTGTTTTATTGACTATGCCAAAGCCTTTGTGTGGACAAACAGTTTCAACAAACTGTGTAAAATTCTTCAGGAGATGGGAATACCAGACCACCTGACGTGCCTCCTGAGAAATCTGTATGCAGGCCAAGAAGCAACAGTTAGAACAGGACATAGAACAACAGACTGGTTCCAAACTGGGAAAGGAGTCAGTCAAGGCTTGCCCTGCTTATTTAACTTATACTCAGAGTATATCATAAGGAATGCCGGGTTGGATGAAGCAGAAGTTAGAATCTAGATTGCTGGGAGAAATATCATTAACCTCAGATATGCCGATGACACCACCCTTACGGCAGAAAGGGAAGAAGAACCAAAGTGGTTCTTGATGAAAGTGAAAGAGGAGAGTGAAAAAGTTGGCTTAAAACTCAACATTCAGAAAACTAAGATCATGGCATCCAATCCCATCACTTCATGGCAAATAGATGGGTAAACAATGGAAAGAGTGATAGACTTTATTTTTTTGGGCTCCAAAATCACTGCAGATGGTGACTGCAGCCATGAAATTGAAAGATGCTTACTCCTTGGAAGAATATGACCTAGACAGCATATTAAAAATAACAAACATTACTTTGCCCACAAAGGTCCATCTGGTCAACGGTATGGTTTTCCAGTATCATGTATGGATGTGAGAGTTGGACTATAAAGAAAGCTGAGTGCCAAATAATTGATGCTTTTGAACTATGGTTTTGGCGAAGACTCTTGAGAGTCCCTTGGACTGCAAGGAGATCAAACCAGTCACTCCTAAAGGAAATCAGTGCTGAATATTCATTGAAACACTGTTACTGAAGCTGAAACTCCATTGCTTTGACCACCTGATGCGAAGAACTGACTTACTGGAAAAGACCCTGATGCTGGGAAAGATCAAAGGCACAAGAAGAAGGATACAAAAGGTTGAGATGGTTGGATGGCATCACCAACTTGGTGGACACTAGTTTGAGCAAGCTCTGGGAGTTGGTGATGAACAGGGAGTCCTAGCATTCTACATTCCATGAGGTCACAAAGAGAAACTCAAATGAACTGATATGGAATGAAATTTGAAACATTTTATACATTGTGATTTTATCTATTTCCATCCAACTGTTTCATAGTGATGTGAGCTCTGAAGTTAAACTGCCAAGCATTTTACTTGCTAGCTATGTAATCTTGACCAATTTATACTTTGTGATTAATTTTACTTCAAATGAAAGTATCAATATCTAACCCATATATTTCAGTGTTCATTTCCAGAAAATAAAAAATTAATCTCTTTTTTATTTACATAGCTGCAGTAGTTAACAATTAGAACATTAATTCTAACACCATACTTCCCTGATGACTCAGACAGTAAAGAATCTGCCTGCAATGCAAGATACTTGGGTTTGTTCCCTGGATTGGAACGATACCCTGGAGAAGGAAATGGCAACACACTCCAGTATTCTTACCCGGAGAATTCCATGATCAGAAGAGCCTGACAAGCTACAGTCCATGGGGTTGAAAAGAGTTGAACACGACTAAGCGATTAACACTCATAATACTTATTGAAACTATAGGCATTATTCAAATATTGTCATTTTTATCAGTAACATTTCCTTTATAGCTAATGGAAAAGAACTGTGTACATCTGGGGAATACTGTTTCACCTGTTTTCCCTGCTGTCTCTCCTATCTTCCATTATTGAAAATTGTTTTTAGTGATATTTGCTTTAAAGTTCAGTTCAGTTCAGTTGATCAGTCGTGTCTGACTCTTTGTGATCCCATGAATCACAGCATGCCAGGCCTCCCTGTCCATCACCAACACTTGGAGTTGACTCAAACTCATGTCCATCGAGTTGGTGATGCCATACAGCCATCTCATCCTCTGTCGTCCCCTTCTACTCCTGCCCCCAATCCCTCCCAGCATCAGAGTCTTTTCCAATGAGTCAACTGTTCACATGAGGTGGCCAAAGTATTGTAGTTTCAGCTGTAGCATCAGTCCTTCCAGTTAACACCCAGGACTGATTTCCTTTAGTATGGCCTGGTTGGATCCCTTGCAGTAAGGGACTCTCAAGTCTTCTCCAACACCACAGTTCAAAAGCATCAGTTCTTTGGTGCTCAGCTTTCTTCACAGTCCAACTCAGCTTTAAAGTTAGTGCAAGTCATATTCATCTATATCATTATCTTTCCTACATCATTTGTGTAGGCAATCTATAGAATCATGGATGTAAGCTTAAATGATTTCTCTCTTAATGTTTGAACTTTTCTTAAGGTNACACCACAGTTCAAAAGCATCAGTTCTTTGGTGCTCAGCTTTCTTCACAGTCCAACTCAGCTTTAAAGTTAGTGCAAGTCATATTCATCTATATCATTATCTTTCCTACATCATTTGTGTAGGCAATCTATAGAATCATGGATGTAAGCTTAAATGATTTCTCTCTTAATGTTTGAACTTTTCTTAAGGTGTAGAACAAATTAAATTCTGTGTAAATGTATAATTCTTGTATAAAACTTAGAGACACATGAATACTAAACCCACAAAATGTTGATAAGTAAAATATGGAGTTAAAATTCATTGTAATATGATCATGTAAGTCTCATAATTTTAATTGTTGCTTCCTTTCATTATTTTAAGTGTGGATTTAATTTAGGGTTCTTGTTGGTATTCTCTTGTTAAGTCATTTCCGATCCTTTTGAACCCATGGACTGAAGCATGCCAGGCTTCTCTGTACTTCACTATCTACCTGAGTTTGCTCAAGCTCACGTCCATTGAGTCAGTGATGCTATCCAACCATCTCATCCTCTGTTGCCCCTCTTCTCTTGCCCTCAGTCTTTTCCAGCACAAAGGTCTTTTCCAATGAGTCAGCTCTTTTCATCAGGTGACCAAAGTATTGGAGCTTCAGTTTCTGCATCAGTCCTTCCGATGAATATTCAGGGTTGATATCCTTTAGTATTGACTGGTTTGATCTTGCAGTCCAAGGAACTCTCAAAAGTTTCCAACATCACAGTTCAAAAGCATCAATTCTTCAGCGCTTAGCCGCCTTTATGGTCTATCTCTTACATCAGTGCATGACTACTGGGAAACCATAGCTTTGACTGTATGGACTTTTGTCAGAAAACTGATGTCTCTGCTTTTTAATATGCTATCTGGCTTGGTCATAATTTTCTTACAAAGAGCAGTGGTCTGTTAATTTTGTGGCTACAATCAACATCTACAGTGACTTTGGAGCCCAGGAGAATAAAACTGTCACTGTTTCCATTTTTCCCATCTATTTGCCATGAAGTGATGAGACCAGAGGCCATGAGCTTTGTTTTTTTGGATGTTGAGTTTTAAGCTAGGCTTTTCACTCTCCTCTTTCACTTTCATCAAGAGGCTCTTTAGTTCCTCATTGCTTTTTGCCATAAGGGTGGTATTATCTGCATATCTGAGGTTATTGATATTTCTCCTGGCAATCTTGATTCTATCCTTTGCTTCTTCCAGCCTGGCATTTTGTATGATGTATTTGTATAAGTTAAATAAGAAAGGTGACAATATACAGCCTTGAAATACTGCTTTCTCATTTTTGAACCAGTCTGTTGTTCCATGTTCTAGTTCTTAACTGTTGATTCTAGACATCCATGCAGGTTTCTCAGGAGGTAAGTCATGTGTTCTGCTATTCCCATTTCTTTAAGAATTTTCCACAGTTTGTTCTGATCCACACAGTCAAAGGCTTTGCATAGTCAGTAAAGCAGATGTAGAAGTTTTTCTTGAATTCTCTTGCTTTTCCTATTATCCAGTGGATATTGATAATTTGATCTTTGGTTCCTCTACCTTTTCTAAATTCAGCTTGAACATCTGGAAGTTCNACCATCTCTCAGAGTTCACTCAGACTCATGTCCATCGAGTCTGTGATGCCATCCAGCCATCTCATCCTCGGTTGTCCACTTCTCCTCCTGCTCCCTATCCCTCCCAGCATCAGAGTCTTTTCCAGTGAGTCAACTCTTCGCATGAGTTAGCCAAAGTACTGGAGTTTCATCTTTAGCATCATTCCTTCCAAAGAAATCAGTGGTGAAAGTGGGCACCCTTGTCTTACTTCTGATTTTAGGGGAAGTGCTTTCAAGTTTTCAGCATTGAGGATAATGCTTGCTATGGATTTGTCATTTATAGCTTTTATTATGTTGACGTATGTTCCTTCTATTCCTACTTTCTGGAGAATTTTTATCATAAATGAATATTGAATTTTGTCAAAGGCTTTCTCTGCATCTATTGAGATAGTCATATGGCTTTTATTTTTCAAAGGATCAATCCGGGAATAAGATATAAATTATAAATATATATACACCCAACATAGGAGCACCACAATATGTAAGACAAATGCTAACAAGTATGAAAGGGGAAATTAACAATAACACAATAATAGTGGGAGTCTTTAATACCCCACTCACACTATGGATAGATTAACTAAACAGAAAATTAACAAGGAAACACAACTTTAAATGATACAATAGACCAGTTAGACCTAATTGATATCTATAGGACATTTCACCCCAAAACAATGAATTTCACCTTTTTCTCAAGTGCTCACGGAAACTTCTCCAGGATAGATCACATCCTGGGCTATAAATGTAGCCTTGGTAAATTTAGAAAGATTGAAATCATTCCAATCATCTTTTCTGACCATAATGCAGTAAGATTAGATCTCGATTACAGGAGAAAACTATTAAAAATTCCAATATATGGAGGCTGAACAATACATTGCTGAATAACCAACAAATCACAGAAGAAATAAAAAAAGAAATCAAAATATGCATAGAAACGAATGAAAATGAAAACACAACAACCCAAAACCTATGAGACACTGTAAAAGCAGTGCTAAGGGGAAGGTTCATAGCAATAGAGGCATACCTTAAGAAACAAGAAAAAAGTCAAATAAATAACCTCACTCTATACCTAAAGCAACTAGAAAAGTAATAAATGAAGAACCCCAGGGTTAGTATAAGGAAAGAAANTATGAGACACTGTAAAAGCAGTGCTAAGGGGAAGGTTCATAGCAATAGAGGCATACCTTAAGAAACAAGAAAAAAGTCAAATAAATAACCTCACTCTATACCTAAAGCAACTAGAAAAGTAATAAATGAAGAACCCCAGGGTTAGTATAAGGAAAGAAATCTTAAAAATTATGGCAGAAATAATAAAAAAAATAGAGCAGAAATAAATGCAAAAGAAACAAAAGAGACCATAGCAAAAATCAACAAAGCCAAAAGCTGGTTNCTACACCTAAAGCAACTAGAAAAGGAAGAAATGGAGAACCCCAGAGTTAGTAGAAGGAAAGAAATCTTAAAAATTAGGGCAGAAATAAATGCCAAAGAAACAAAAGAGACCATAGCAAAAATCAACAAAGCCAAAAGCTGGTTCTTTGAAAGGATAAATAAAATTGACAAACCATTCGCCACACTCATCAAGAAACAAAGGGAGAAAAATCAATTCAGTAAAATTAGAAATGAAAATGGAGAGATCACAACAGAGAACACAGAAATACAAAGGATCATAAGAGACTACTGTCAGCAATTATATGCCAATAAAATGGACAACGTGGAAAAAATGGACAAATTCTTAGAAAAGTACAACTTTCCAAAACTGAGCTGGGAAGAAATAGAAAATCGTAGTAGACCCATCACAAGCACGGAAATTGAAACTGTAATCAGAAGTCTTCCAGCAAACAAAAGCCCAGGTCCAGACGGCTTCACAGCTGAATTCTACCAAAAATTTAGAGAAGAGCTAACACCTATCCTACTCAAACTCTTCCAGAAAATTGCAGAGGAAGATAAATTTCAAAACTCATCTATGAGGCCACCATCACCCTAATACCAAAACCTGACAAAGATGCCACCAAAAAAGAAAACAACAAGCCAATATCACTGATGAACATAGATCCAAAAATCCTTAACAAAATTCTAGCAATCAGAATCCAACAACACATTTAAAAGATCATACATCATGACCAAGTGGGCTTTATTAACATTAACAAATTGAAAAATAAAAGCCATATGATTATCTCAATAGATGCAGATAAAGCCTTTGACAAATTTCAACATCCATTTATGCCCTTCTTTTTTATTAAAATGAAAACTCACCCTTTCCAATCTTTTGGCCACTGCTGAGTTTTCCAAATTTGTTGGCATATTTAGTGCAGCACTTTCACAGCAGCATCTTTTAGGATTTGAAATAGCTCAGCTAGAATTCCATCACCTCCGCTAGCTTTGTTCATGGTGATGCTTCCTAAGGCCAACTTGACTTTGGTCTCCAGGATGTCTGGCTCTAGGTGACTAATTATACCACTGTGGTTATTCAGTCCTGAAGATATTTTTTGTATAGTTCTTCCGTGTATTGCCACCTCTTAATCTCTTCTGCTTCTGTTAGCTCCATACTGTTTCTTTCCTTTATGTTCCTATCTTTGCATAAAGTGTTCCCTTTGAATCTCTAATTTTTTTTCTTTTTTTTATATTAATTTTTTTTAAATTTTCACTTTATTTTGCTTTATAATAGTGTATTGGTTTTGCCATACTTTGACATGAATCCACCATGGGCGTACATGAGATTCCAGTCCTGAAAACCCTTCCCACCCCATATCATCTATCTGTATCATCCCCGTGCACCAGTCCCAAGCCTCCTATTTCCTGTAATTTTCTCGAAGAGATCGCTAGTCTTTCCCGTTCTATTATTTCCTCTATTTCTTTGCATTGTTTACTCAAGAAGACTTTCTGGTGTCTCCTTGCTATTTTCTGGAACTATGCATTCAGTTGGGTATATCTTTCCTTTTCTCATTTGCCCTTTTCTTCCCTTCTTTTCTCAGCTATTTGAAATTTTGACTTAATTAACATATTTTTATTTACATAATTAAAGGATACATTTACTAATATACCAAGAAAGCCTTTCACTTGAACACACACATACAGATATATATATTCATTTTATTTATTTATTTATTTATTTATTTTAAAACAGATGACATTGTTAAGATATTGTAATTGCCCTGAAAATGTCTAGTAGAAATCTCAAAATGAGATATAAAATTATTAGATATCAAATGCTATATTTTAATGAACTTATTTTCAATAACTACATCTTTTAAATGTATTTTCAAGGAATTTACTGATAGTCTTGATGGTTTTCCTAATCAAGTTTTAAAAATGTCAGATTTATTGCTTTTTTAAACACTGATCAAAATGTTTCATTGTATACATACTGCTGTTATTCACCTAATAAGCAGCAACAAAACATTGAGTGTTGCCATCATGTATCTGTGTACTTTTAGCCCTTTTGATTGATGATTTTATTTAAATAATGTTTTGACAAACCAGTAATGGCATAGTTCTTAATCCTGTTAGTGCCAGATCATACCTTTCTCCTTTCAGGCCCCATTGGCTTGAAATGTAGTGTGTGATTACATCTAAGTTCTTCAGTTAAAGTTCAGTTAAAGGATAAGATAGAAATATCAACAGAGCTATTATTTTCCATTAGAGTTTTAAACCATAGTAGAAACTGTAAGAAATTGTAATTATGGGAACAAGAAATTGTAAAGAGCTTTCTTCTTTTAAAATTACTTACAAATTTATGTAAATGACCTATTCTGTTTTTTGATACAAAGAACACTGTGTAATACGAATAGGAAAAGTGAGCACATAAAGTGCATTAGTGCAACACATGGCTATATGAAAATATTTTCTTCATTGAAGTCTGAAATCTTGAAATCTTGGTAGTAACTTAGTACAACTGGTGCTAAGGAAAATAACAGAGTCAGTTCTCAGAATTATACTTTCTTTTTTTTGCTTAACTGTTATTCTTTTTATTGAAGTATAGTTCAATTACAGTATTATTTCAGTCATTTCACATAGTGATTTAATATTTTCATAGATTTACTCCTTTTAAATTTATTATAAAATAATGTGTATATATCTCTTTGCTGTACAATATAGTCTTCTTACTTGTTTATTTTATACATAGTATTTAGTTCATATTTCTTAACCCCATAGCCCTATCTTGCCCCTTCCATTTTTCTCTCCCCATTTATAGCCACTAATTTGGTCTCTATATCTGAATCAATTTCTGTTTTGTTATATACATTCCTTTATTTTTTAGATTTCATATAAAGTGATAACAGCATGTTTGTCTTTGTCATTCTCGTTTATTTCACTAAGCAAAATAGTCTCTACGTCTACTCATGTTGTTGTAAATAGCAGAATTGCATTCTTTTATGGCTGAGTATCAGAATGATACTTTCTGATACTTCTGTTGAAGAATTTAAGACCTAACTTCTGTAAATCTAGAACTTCATCATTCATCTTGTGACTCTATTATGCCTTTCTCTTCTGATCTTACTGTGACACATTATACTGCACAACCTAATATTTGCAAAAATATACATAGGTGTGTACACAGAGCAGTAGTGGAACAAGGAGTTTCTGTGAGAAAAGGAAATGTGAAAAAAGGAGGAATAAGACCAACAATGGAGACAAACCCAAGTCCTCAGCATGTGAACAAAAGATTAAAGAATGGATGGAAATATGTAAATGAATGGTTAGATAATGAATGGATGTTAGTAAGTAAATGAGAATAATGAAGGAACAAAATATAGTCACTGAAAACAAAAAAAGAGAAGTGGTAACCCACATATCTTTTTGTCCTTTTAAAAACATGGGCAGAAGAAGAGGGTGTCAGAGGATGAGATGGCTGGATGGCATCACCAATACAATGGACATGAACTTGGGGAAACTTCAGGAGATGGTGAGGGGCAAGGAGGGACATGGACTGCATGATGCATGCTGCATGCTGCAGTCCATGGGGTCACAAAGAATTGGACATGACTGGGTGACAGAACAACAACAAAAATTCTCATATGCAAAAAGTGAAAAAAAGTACAAGCACAAACATATAATGAATTTGAAAATAGGGAAAGTAAGAATGACTGGTCTTGAAACTTCCATGATCACACCAGTGGTAATTACTTTTTCTGAATTTTTATTTCCTAAACCTCATTTCACTCAATCCATGTGTAATCAGCATAAATCAGTATTACTGAATTTAGAACTCTAGAACACATATGTATTCTAAACATATGTGATCTGCATTTAATTATGTAGGGATATATCTGTTCTATATAATTTTCTCCTTCATTTATCTCCATCTTTAAAATGTTTAACTGAACAATTGTTATTATTTTATTCAAGTAATTCCTAGGCCATGTTCTCTCTTTTTATAAAGTTTGTGATAGGTTTCCATAAATAACACATAGTTTCAATTTAAAAAATTTAAAGACAGCCACGTTACTGCTCCTGTTTCATAATACTGTTTTTGTGTCAAAACATGAAAGATGTTTATTAATTTTGGGGGTATCCTTTGAATAGATATAGATTTCTCTCTCCATCATCCATCTATATTATTTAATGGCAAATAGTTGGAATCTGGATACCATGGATTATCCCCATTTTGGGAAAGTTTTATATAGTCTGCATCCTCAAAATTCAGTAGTATTTAAGTTTTTATTTTTGCTAAGTGCATCTACCACTTGACAGTTAATGCATATGAGGCAAATTCATAGGATATTTGACAAAACAGCATTATTGAATTCATAATTGAATTTAGTACCTGTATTCAAAATTGGAGATAGATATAATAATTCCCAAACTAGAAGAAATTATCTGTTTTGTATGTAATGGTCCATTTGAAGAAAAAAAATGACTATTTGCCAACTGAGTAAATATCAGTCAGAATAAAAATATCTGGATATTCATTCTTTTGAAATTTTCATGTTAAAATACGGTGATCTGATGAAATGTCTTCCTGGTTAGATACAGTTCTACAAATAGTCATTTGGAATAACATCAATTTGAGTTATGTATGTCAGTCACCATGTTTTCAAACATTAGGAAGTCAAGGCACCAAAGGTGATTTGGTTTGTCCAGAGTTACTCAATGAACCAATGGAAATACCGCTGATCTCTCTCTCTTTTTAAAAAATTATTTAATTCATTTTAATTGGAAGCTAATTACAATATTGTAGTGGTTTTTGCTACACATTGACATGAATCAGACATGAGTGTGCATGTGTCCCCCATCCTGAACCCCCTCTCACCTCCCTCCCCATCCCATCCCTCAGGGTTGTCCCAGTGCCCCGGCTTTGAGTGTCCTGTTTCATGCATTGAACTTAGGCTGGTCATCTGTTTCTCATATGGTAATATATGTTTCAGTGCTATTCTCTCAAATTATTCCACCCTCGCCTTCTCCCACAGAATCCAAGTCTGTTCTTTATATCTGTGTCTCTTTTGCTGTCTTGCATATAGGGTCATCATTACCATCTTTTTAAATTCCATATATATGCGTTAATATACTGTACTGGTGTTTCCTTTCTGACTTAAGCTTCACTCTGTATGATAGCTTTCAGTTTCATCCACCTCATTAGAACTGATTCAGATGTGTTCTTTTTAATGATCTCTTTTATATTATCTGTTAAAGTGGCTCAGTAGTAAAGAATCTGCCTGCCAACGAGGAGACATGGATTCAATCCCTGGGTCAGGAAGATCCCCTGGAGAAGAAAATGGCAACCCACTCTAGTATTCTTGCCTGGGAAATCCCATGGACATAAGAACCTGGCAGGCTATACCCCATGGGGTGGCAGAGAGCCAGATACAACTTAGTGATGAAAAAGTAGCAATAAAAATGTTGTTTTATGTTTTTTATACTGTTTTTTTTCATGAGGTTCTCAAGGAAAGAATGCTGAATGATTTGCCATTCCCTTCTCCAGTGAAACACATTTTGTCATAACTCTCCACCATGACCCATCCATCTTGGGTGGCCCTACATAACATCGGAGGAGGCGATGGCACCCCACTCCAGAACTCTTGCCTGGAAAATCCCATGGACGAAGGAGCCTGGTGGGCTGCAGTCCATGGGATCGGAAAGAATTGAATTGGACAAGGCTGTGATCCATATGATCAGTTTGATTAGTTTTCTGTGATTGTGATTTTCATTCTTTCTGCCCTCTGATGGGTGAGGATAAGAGGCTTGTAGAAGCTTCCTGATAGGAGGGACTGGATGTGGGGAGAACTGGGTTTTGTTCCGGTGGGCAAGGCCATGATCAGTAAGTCTTTAATCCAATTTTCTGCTTATGGGTGGGGCTGTGTTCCCTCCAAAAGAACTTATACTGGCATGCCACCCAGGACTACTGCAGTTAGAGTCCCTCACCCTGCAGCAGGACACTGTTTACTCACACCTCTGCTTGAGACTCCCAAACACTCAGGCAAGTCTGGCTCAGTCTCTTATGGGGTCACTGCTCCTTTCTCCTGGGTCCTGGTGTGGACAGTTTTTGTAAAAGTAACTGTATCCCCATTCCTTTGAAGTTCTGTAGTCAAATCCCACTAACCTTTAAAGTCAAATTCTCTGGTGGTTACGACACTGAAAGATGATCTTCCCAAGTCAGTAGATGCCTAGTATGCTCCTAGAGAAGAACAGAAAAATAGGTCCAAAAGGAAAGAAAAGGTTAAGCCAAAGCAGAAACAATGCCCGGTTGTAGATGAATCTTGTGGTTAAAGTCCAATGCTATAAAGCGCAATATTGCATAGGAATCTAGAATGTTAGGTCCATGAATCAAGGTAAATTGGAAGTGGTCAAGCAGGAGATGGCTGGAATGGACACTGACATTTTAGGAATAAGTGAACTAAAATGGATGGGAATGGGTGAATTTAATTCAGATGATCATTATACCTACTACTGTGGGCAGAATCCCTTAGAAGAAATGGAGTAGCCCTCATAGTTAAAAAAAAAAAAAAAAAGAGTCTGAGATGCAGTCCTTGGGTACAATCTCAAAAACAAAAGAATGATCTCAGTTCGACTCCCAGGCAAACCATTCAATATCACAGTAATCCAAGTATGTGCCCCAACTAGTAGTCCTGAAGAGGCTGAAGTTGAACAGTTCTATGAAGACTTACAAGACCTTTTAGAACTAACACTGAAAAAGAAATTGTCCCTTTCATCATAGGGCACTGGAGTGCAAAAGTAGGAAGTCAAGAGATACCTGGAGTTATGGGCAAGTTTGGTCTTGGAGTACAAAATGAAGCAGGGTAAAGGCTAACAGGGCTTCCCTGGTGGCTCAGAGGGTGAAGTGTCTGCCTGCAATGCAGAATACCTCGGTTCACTCCCTGGCTCAGAAAGATACCCTGGAGAAGGACGAGAACACACTGGTCATAGCCAACACCCTCTTGCAACAACTCAAGAGGCGACTCTACACATGGACATCAACAGATGGCCAATACCAAAATCAGATTAATTATATTCTTTGCAGCCAAAGATAGAGAAACTCTATGAACAAGAGCTAATTGTGGCTCAGATCATGAACACCTTATTGCAAAATTCAGACTTAAGTTGAATAAAGTAGGAAAAACCATTAGGCCATTCAGGAATGTCCTAAATCAAATCTCTAATGGTTATACAGTAGAAGTGACAAATAGATTCAAGGGATTAGATCTGATAGAGTGCCTGATGAATTATCAATGGAGGTTTGTAACCTTGTACATAAGGCAGTGATCAAAACCATCCCCAAGAAAAAGAAATGCAGAAAGGCAAAAAGATTGTCTAAGGAGGCCTTACAAATAGCTGAGAAAAGAAGAGAAATGAAGCACAAAGGAGAAAAGGAAAGATATACTCATCTGAATGTAGAGTTTCATAGAATAGCATGGAGAAATAAGAAAGCCTTCCTAAGTGAACAATGCAAAGAAATAGAGGGAAAAAATAAAGTGGGAAAGTTTAGAGGTCTCTTCAAGAAAATCAGAGATTCCAAGGGAACCTTTCATGCAAAGTTAAGCACAATAAGGATAGGAACAGTATGGAGCTAACAGAAACAGAAGAAATTAATAAGAGGTGGCAAGAATACATTGAAGAATTATACAAGAAAGATTTTAATGACTTGGATAACCACGATGGTTTGATCACTCACATAGAGCCAGACATCCTGGAATGTGAAGTCAATTGGGCCTTAGGAAGCATCACTACAGACAAAGCTAGTGGAGGTGATGGAATTCTAGCTGAGCTATTTCAAATCCTAAAAGATGCTGCTGTGAAAGTGCTGTACTCCATATGCCAGCAAACCTGGAAAACCCAGCAGTGGCAATGGGACTGGAAAAGGTTAGTTTTCATTCCAATCTCAAAGAAAGGCAGTGGCAATAAAATATTCAAACTACTGTATAATTGCATTCATTTCACATGCTAGCAAGATCATACAAAAATCCTCAATGCTAGGCTTCAGAAGTATGTGAACTGAGAACTTGCAGATGTAAAAGTTTCATTTAGAAAAGGCAGAAGAAGCAGAGGTTGAATTACCAACATCCACTGGATCATATAGAAAGCAAGGGAATTCCAGAAAAGCATGTACTTTTTCTTCCTTGACTATGCTAAAGCCTTTGACTGTGTGGATCACAACAAACTGTGGAAAATTCTTCTAGAGATGGGAATTCCAGATTAACTAACCTGTCTTCCAGGAAACCAGAATGCAGGTCAAGAAGCAACAGTTAAGAAACAAACATGGAAAAACAGACTGGTTCCAAACTGGGAAAGGTGTGTGTCAATGCTGTAAATTGTCACCCTGTTTATTTAGCTTATACGCAGAGTACATCATGCAACATGCCAGGCTGGAAGAAGCAAAAGATGGAATCAAGATTGCTGGGAGAAATATCAATAACCTCAGATACGCAGATGATACCATTCTTATGGCAGAAAGTGAAGAGGAAGTAAAGAGTCTCTTGATGAAGTTGAAAGAAGAAAGTGAAAAAGCTGGCTTAAAACTCAAAATTCAAAAAGCAAAGTTCATGTCATGTATTCCAGTCACTTCATGGCAAATAGATTGGGAAACAATGGAAACAGTGACAGATTTTATTTTCTTGGGTTCCAAAATCAGTGTGGACAGTGATTGCAGTTGCAAAAGTAACAGACCATTGCTCCTTTTAGGAAAAGCTATGACAAACCTAGATAACATTAAAAAGCAGAGACATTATAGAGACATTGCCAACAAACATCTGGCTAGTCCAAGCTATGGTTTTTCCATTAGTCATATATGGATGTGAGAGTTGGACCATGAAGGCTGAGCCCTGAAGAATTGATGTTTTTGAACTGTGGTGTTGGAGAAGACTCTTTGACATTCCCTTGGACTGCAGGGAGATTGGGCTACTCAATCTTAAAAGAAATAAACCCTGGGAATATTCATTGGAAGGACCGATGCTGAAGCTACAATAATTTGGCCACCTGACGTGAAGGTCCAACTCACAGGAAAAGACCTTGATGCTGGGAATGAGGATGCAGGAGGAGAAGGAATGACAGAAGGTGAGATGTTCAGAGGCATCATCAACTCAATGGACATGAGTTTGAAGAAGCTCTGGGAGATGGTGAAGGACAGGGAAGCCTGGCATGCAATGGTCCATGGGGTTACAAAGAGTCTGACATGACTGAGTGAACAACAGCAGCAACCACAATGTAACACTTCAATGTCTAATTGTTCAACTTTATTTATTTTAATGAAGACCACCAAAACATTTTTTGTATTTGTAGTAATATAGATAACCATTTGCAGTTTCATATTTTTTGCATAACTTGTTATTTTTCTCAGTTATTTTAATTTGGTATTACGTACATTTGTTGTTGTTTAGTTGCTAAATTGTGTCTGACTCTTTGGGACACCATGGACCATAGCCTGCCAGGCTCCTCTGTTTATGGGATTTCCCAGGCAGGAATACTGGAGTGGACGGTCATTTCCTTCTCCAGGGAATCTTCCTGCCCCAGTTTTGAACCTGTGTCTCCTGAATTCGCAGCTGGATTCTTTACCACTGAGCCACCCTTACCTTAGCAAAAAAGTGAAGAAATAGTTATTTTCACTGATTTTATTTGAGGATTATCCTTTACTGATGGTTAGTAGGACACCATACTTTTCAAATAATATACTAACAGTGTAGGTTATTCCAAGACTAATATTATCCATTATTCACAAACTCTAGAAAACTTTTCTCACAGAAGTAAACTTCCTGGTCTTGTCCTAGATACTGCAGTATGGCTGGTTTGGGGTCCTGTGGTTCATTGATTATAATGTGTATAAAGCTCCCTACTGATATTTAAACTCATATTATACTATTTGACTTATTTTATACTATTAAAATAGTATATTTAACTATTTTAATATACTCATATCTAGAGTATAAATACTTTAAACCAGGGATGATGAACAAACAACAGTTTACAAAAATGAAAGTAGTTGTAGATAAAGCCTGATTAAAACCTTCTGAATATCTAAACTGAATACTAATTTTTTAATCTTAAAATTTATTTGGTTTCCTTGAATTTTGACTTGAAAGAATTATTTCTGTTTTCTATAATTGTTTGTACTCTCAATAAACATTTATTTTGACTTGATATAATTACCAGTTTGCAATCCTTAATTGAAATAAATTTGTTTATGTAAATCAGTTTAGTTCTTTCCATATAATTATCTTTTAATAGCTATGGTATTTTATAAAAATGTTTTTCCTTTTAAAATATGATTTTGCTATTTTGCACTTATCTAATATGACTTTTAGACTTCTTCACAATAGTTTGTTTTCCAGTAGCTCTTCTTGTTCAGTGGTAATGAAAATTAATCTCTACTTCATTCTATCAGTGATATATTTTGACAATATTAACAAAATCACTAATATATATTTTAATTAAAGTTATTTCAAGTTCTAAATCAAATGAACATTGCCAGAGGTAACATTTTAATTAAAAAGATAGTGATTATTCTCCTAATTATTCAAAAATTAATTTGAATGTTCACATATTTTGTTTGTGTACTTACTAATATCAGGGAATTTTTTAGAACAAAAAAAATAATATTGTGTTTTTTGAAAAGTTATAAAAATTAGGGAAATAGCATGATTTCTGCCCTGTGGAGCTCACAAACTGCAAGAAAAGACAGCTGTTGAATTCATCTGTATGTCAATATTATGAAGAAATGCAGATACATAATAATAGTTTATAGCTCTTTAAAGAAGGTGTAAAATAATATTAACTTATGATCTAGCAAAAGTCTATACTGCATATTATCTGTATTGTCATTTTTTTACTAACCAGAAAAGTAAAATTACCTCAAATTATTTGTGCAAAGTATATAAAATGTTAACTAAGCAGAGCCAATGCTCAAACCAGGACTTCAACCTTAGTGTTAATCTTGACAATAGCAAGATCTCTTGCCCCTGATATTTATTCTGTGTAGTTTGTTTGGGAGTAGAAATATGTCTCATAGTTAGACCTGCATGAGATCCACAAGATATGGGATTTAGTTGTAATAAAATAGTTACATTTACTGAGCATACATTATGTGTCATATTTTGAAAATATTATGGTCATTCCTTGCAATACTCTAAATCCTTTAGACAATGGTGGGATTATTCCTATATTATAGATAAGAATATTAAAGTTCAGTAACTGATAAGTGTTAGTTATTATTTTCAAACCGAAGTTGGCTCTGAAGCTCAAACTCTGCTTTTTTGAAAATTTGTATTTATAGAAACTAATTTATAAAATTAACATGTACTTTTTGTCTCAGAAACCATATTTTTTTGAAATATGCAATTACTCTTAGATTTCTTAAGTTTATGTAGTTTTCAACAAGACAAAAGAATCAGGGATTATAAAGATTTTGGTTTTACTTTTTAAAGCCATACTGATTTTTGAAAGTGTTCCCTTAAGTAGCTTGACATATTGTCTGAAATGTTCAAACTCATTATTAGTGAAGTATTCCAGGAACAACTTCCCAGGTGGCACAGTGGTAAAGAATCCAGCCGCCAATGCAGGAGATGCAGGGGACACAGGTTTGATCTCTGGGTCAGGAAGATCCCTTGGAGTAGGAAATTGCAACCCACTCCAGTATTCTTGACTGGGAAATCCCATGGACAGAGGAGCCTGGTGGGCTACAGTCTGTAGGGTTACAAAGAGTCAGACAGAACTGAGTGACGGAGCATGTTCACAAATTCCAGGAACATTTTTAACCTAGCATTATTTTATCCAGGGGCAAAGAAATTTATCTCAATAGTAAGATATTATTTTATTTTATAGTGGAGAAATAGAATTAACTTGCTAAAGGAATATTAAAAAGCTTGTACTATATAATGTTTTTAAGAAAACTGAGTCCCAGATTGTCTTCCATGTCTTATTTGCCAAAGATATTTGATAAATGCAGGAAACAAACACTGAGGTTGTATAAATGATATATGTGCTGTGTGCTTATGTATACATGTCTTAATGATTTTATTTAATTAATATGTGCCTTTCATTATCATAATTATAGTTATTTACCATTATCAATTTTTAAGCTTCTTCCACTAGTGTGTGTGTTTTCTCAGTCACTTCAGTCATGTCCAAGTCTTTGTGACACTATGGACTATAGCCTTCCAGGCTTCTCTGTCCATGGGATTCTCCAGGGAGGAATACTGGAGTGGGTTGTCATGCCCTCCTCCAGGAGATCTTGCAATAGAGACAGTGAATTAGATGATTTAACATATACAGTGACATAACCTCAGGCATTAGAACCTAATTATGGAGGTAAGATCTGTACATAAAACCACAGAGATAGCATGTAAGTGAAGAAAGAAGAGCATAAGCAGTAATTGTTATGGATATTCAGAGCAAGAACATGATTGTTATAAAATCGTTACAACCCATTACTTTTTTTAACCTTCTTTTTTTAATATATATATTTTTATTTTTATTTTTACTTTATTTAACTTTACAACACTGTATTGGTTTTGCCATACATTGACACGAATCTGCCACAGGTGTACATGAGTTGCTATCATCCCAGCTGATGTCAGGAGCTAAAAGATAGTTTCTCAGAGCAGAAAAGGTAAGAAAAAGTCCAGCAAAACAGGTGCCTCCAGGTGTGGGTGAATTCTAAAGAATGAGCTCAAGTGCAGTAGTGTTGACCTATCAACAATTTAAATACAATTATTTTTACTCTTTAATTTGTTTTCCTGAAGCATGGGGAAACCATTCGTTAACAGTAAAGCATGCTGCTGCCTACTTTTTTAGTTATTTGAAGTGGGATAAAATCAAACAGTAGTAAATTAGAATGAATCACATGATAAAGGTTGAAAAGTAAAACACTTTTTATTTCTTGTAATACAAATAGTCCAAAACCAACATTAGATTTAATTATGAAAAATTAAATCCCTTTGAAATAGCTATGTAAAACATAAAATTTAGAACAATATAATAATTATCATAGATAATATGAAAAGGATCACTTAGTTTATAAATGCTTTCTGTAAATTACTATAGGTTCTTATAAGCTAAAATATTGTTAAAGTTATTTTATAAAAGTCACAAGTTTTCCATAACAGCTCTCTCATTACTAACTAGTGAGAAGGGACAAAAGAGATAATTAAAAGGACAATTACAATTTGTGTGTTTGTGTGTGTGTAACTAAAGGACATTTAAAATTTGTAATTATGCATGTGTGTATAGATGTATGCACATGTGTTTATACATCTTCAGGTTCTCTGTTGTTCAGTTGCTCAGTCATGTCCAACTCTTTGCGACCCCATGGACTGCATGCAGCATGCCAGTCTTCCCTGTCCTTCACCATCTCTTGGAACTTGCTCAAACTCATGTCCATTGAGTCAGTGATGTTACCCAACCATCTTGTCCTCTGTTGTACACTTCTCCTGCCTGTACAGAATAAATAATGGAGGAGCTTAGGTTGTTAGAAAGCCTATCATTGGCTTCAGTCAAGAATCATTGAATAATACAGTTAGAAGTGATCTCTAGTTTGACATATTGTTTACTATTGGAAATCTCAAGATCAAGAGTATGGGAAAATAAATTGTTTATATCACCTGTCTGTATGGAATAAACTGAGAAAGAAAGGAAATGCTCCCTATCATAGGGTAGAGTGATGAAGATAATGTTGCAATAGACAAGTGCCATGGAAATCCATGGGGTAATATCAGGAATAGAGGACAACAAACGCATGGAAATAAAGCTCAAGTGAAAAAGCAAAATGTCACAGGAACAACCTGAGACTCTTAGTATACTCTGCTTGCACATGACAAAAGGAACAAGGCTCATAAAGAAAACAGATCAGTAATTATAAACGATAGAAAAGGAGTTTTGAGTTCTTCCACATATGTGTTGAGGGTTGTGGTTGCCACAAACTGATGTGGCCTGGGGAAATAGGAGTTTCACCAAAAATCATGTTTCAATGGAGCTGCTTCAGGATGTTGATGATGCATTTAAATGTAAATAGTGCTCCATTATTATCTCCTTTAGGAAATTTATCTTATAGATATGCTGGCACCCAAATACAGTTACAAACGTTCATCTGCAGCAGTTTTTAGAATGGCAAAAATTTGAATTTACCTAAAAAGTTAAATAAATAATAAAACATTTAAAAATAGAATGGTATACCAAAAATGTTAAGATGAAAAATCTACATTTACTGATATGGACATATTTCAAAACAAACAAAATTTAACAGGAAGGTAGGGTGCAGAAGAGCAGTGTACATCGTGTATAATCTTTGAAGTGTGAGATGAAAATGTCCTTTATTTGTGTTTTCTTTTACATGCGTGAAAACTGGAATTGGACTTAAGGAACTCAGAATACTTATCATTCTTGGGAAAGACAGATGTAGGCATTAGATAGACGAGTGAGAATGATAGAAAAGAGGCTAGAAATTCATGATTATATAAATTTTTAGTGTTTTCTAGATATTCAATTACATTTTTTGGAAGTGAAATTAAAAGAAACATACTCCATCTTATAAGCATGTTACTAATAGCAGTGGGACTGAACATCCTGTGAGCTTTAAAGGGGATGTAACTACTTGTGTATAAATAAAGGATTTAGATGTTTTCATAAAGTCCATTACAATTAAATATCTATTATTCTTTAAAGTGACTCTCTGTTCTTTTTTATTTTTGACATTTAAAGCTAGTTACATCTTGTTTAGTCAGAGACTAAGCTATTGGTTATCCATTTTTTTCCAGCTGTATACATTTTACTTTTATGAGAAGGGAAATATCAAGTAAACATGCAGATATCAGAAAGGATTCTTGAGTTATGTCATTGAAGTATTACTGATTTAGTGCGACTTTCTTCATTCTATACAGCACAGATTTCACTTTCAACATTTTCAAAATAATGACCCTGAGGACAGCTTGCTGTCTTCAGAATTTTGACTGAACCATAGTTACGTTTGTGCCCTGTTGATTGCTTTCACCCTTCTCATGTTAAACCCATAAGTCCAGACCGCTCAAGTTCAGTTCAGTTCCATTCAGTTGCTCAGTCGTGTCCGACTCTGCGACCCCATGAATCGCAGCACGCCAGGCCACCCTGTCCATCACCAACTCCTGGAGTTCACTCAGACTCAAGTCCATCGAGCCAGTGATGCCATTCAGCCATCTCATCCTCTGTTGTCCCCTTCTCTTCCTGCCCCCAATCCCTCCCAGCATCAGAATCTTTTCCAATGAGTCAACTCTTCGCATGAGGTGGCCAAAGTACTGGAGTTTCAGCTTTAGCATCAGTCCTTCCAATGAACACCCAGGACTGGTCTCCTTTAGGATGGACTGGGTGAACCTACTTGCAGTCCAAGGGACTCACAAGAGTCTTCAGCAGCACCACAGTTCAAAAGCATCAATTCTTCGGTGCTCAGCTTTCTCCATAGTCCAACTCTCACATTCATACATAACCACTGGAAAAACCATAAGGTAGTCTCATCTTCTCCTGCTGCTGCTGCTAAGTCGCTTCAGTTGTGTCCGACTCTGTGCAACCCTATGGACGGCAGCCATGGGATTCTCCAGGCATGCATCTTCTCCTAAACCTACTGAAAATTGCAACCTTTCTACCTCATTAACAACTGTTGAGCCTTTTCCCATGAAACATTATGTATGTTTTCTTTACAAATGGCAGTTATATTGAAAAGATGATGAATATATGACCAGATCCAACATTCATTGTTAAATATATTAAATTGTATTCTCCTTTTCCAATAAAGAAATTTTTTGTAATCTGTTAATTGAGATGTTTCATAAAGTTGCTTTATATAGTTGCAAAATTAAGACTTTCATAATTCTGCATTTCTTGATATAACTTTATTGTGTAGAATGAAATTCTCCAGACCAGAATAATGGAGTGGGGAGCCATTACCTCCTCCAGGGAATTTTCCCAGCCTAAGGATCAAACCCAGGTCTCCCACATTGCAGGTGGATACTTTACCATTTGAGCCACCAGGAAAGACCAAAAATACTTGAGTGGGTAGCTTATTTCTTCTCCAGGGGATCTTCCTGACCCAGGAATTGAACCAGGGTCTCCTGCATTGCAGGCAGATTCTTTACCAGCTGAATTACCAGGGAAGCCTTGTGTAGAATACTAATTGCAACTAATTAGGTTTATATGTGGAATATATATGTGTGCATGTGTGATATGTTTGTATGTATCATTATATAATGTTTTAATTATACAGAACATATTTCATTGTGACTATAATCTCAGAGCTGGAAAAGATCTTAAGGAAAAGTCTTGACTATTTATATCATGTTGTAGAAACTGAAACTTAGAATGAATAAATATATAGTCATAGATGTAGTTACTATAAGTATTGCAACTAGAACCCATTGTCTCATTTACATATTTAAATAACAGCTTTATAGAGATATGATTCACATACCATAAATTTACTCTTTTAATGGTTCAGTGTTCACAAGTTTGTGCACTCATCACAATTGTCTAACTTTAGATCATTTTTTTTTACCACTCCAAAAAGAATATCCATACCCATTAGCTGTCAATTTCAAATCAATTCAGTTCAGTTCAGTTTCTCAGTCGTGTCTGATTCTTTGTGACCCAATGAACTGCAGCACACCAGGCATCCCTGTCCATCACCAACTCCCAGACTTTACTCAAACTCATGTCTATTAATTCGGTGATGCATTCCAACCATCTAATTCTCTGTTGGACCCTTCTCCTCCCACCTTCAGTCTTTCCCAGCATCAAGGTCTTTTCCAGTTTTTGCATCAGGTGGCCAAATACTGGAGTTTCAGCTTCAGCAGCAGTCCTTCAGTGAATATTCAGGGCTGATTTCCTTTAGGATGGTTGAATCTCCTTGCAGTCCAAGGGACTCTCAAGAATCTTCTCCAATACCACAGTTCAAAAACAACAGTTCTTTGGTACTCAGCTTTCTTTATAGTCCAACTCTCACATCCATACATGGCTACTGGAAAAACCATAGCTTTGACTAGATGGACCTTTGTTAGCAAAGTAATGTCTCTGCTTTTCAATATGCTGTCTATTGGTCATAGCTTTTCTTCCAAGGCAAATGTATTTTTATTTCATGGCTGCAGTCACTATCTGCAGTGATTTTGGAGCCTAGAAATATAAAGTCAACCACTGTTTCCCCATTTATTTCCCATGAAGTGATGGGACCGGATGCCATGATCTTAGTTTTCTGAACGTTGAGTTTTAAGCCAACTTTTTCACTTTCATCAAGAGGCTCTTTAGTTCTTCTTTAGTTCTTCACCAGCCATAAGGCTGGTGTCATCTGCATATCTGAGGTTATTGATATTTCTCCCGGCAATCTTGATTCCAGCTTGTGATTCCTTCAGCTCAGCACTTCTCATGAAATGGCAACCCACTTCAGTGTTCTTGCCTGGAGAATCCCAGGGACGGGGGAGCCTGGTAGGCTGCCATCTGTGGGGTCGCAGAGTCGGACACAACTGAAGTGACTTAGCAATCTGCATATAAATTAAATAATCAGGGTGACAATATACAGCCTTGACGTACTCCTTTCCCAATTTGGAACCAGTCTGCTGTTCCATGTCCAGTTCTAACTGTTGCTTCCTGACTTGCATACAGATTTCTCAGGAGGCAGGACAGGTGGTCTGGTATTCCCATCCTTTTCAGAATTTTTGACAGTTTGTTGTGATCCACACAGTCGAAGGCTTTGGCATAGTCAATAAAGCAGAAATAGATGTTTTTCTGAAACTCTCTTGCTTTTGTGATGATCCAGTGAGTGTTGGCAATTTGATCTCTGGTTCCTTTGCCTTTTCTAAATCCAGTTTGAACATCTGGAAATTCACAGTTCGTGTACTATTGAAGCTTGTCATGGAGAATTTTGAGCATTTCTTTGGTAACCTGTGAGACGAGTGCAATTGTGAAGTAGTTTGAGCATTCTTTAGCATTGCCTTTCTTTAGGATTGGAATTAAAACTGACTTTTTCCAGTCCTGTGGCCACTACTGAGTTTTCCAAATTTGCTGGCATATTGAGTGCAGCACTCCACCCCTTCCTTTAGTCTCTTGTCACCACTGATCTACTTTTAGTCTTCATGAATTTCCTTTTTCTGGACATTTCATATAGATAGAATCATAGTATATGTGGCCTTTTGTCACTGGTTTCTTTCATTTAGTAAAATGTTTTTAAGGCATCCACATTGTCATATTATGTTTTTTATTGACAAAGAATATTGCTTCAGATTTCCTAGGTGGCACAGTGGTAAAGAATCTACCTGTCCAGTGCAAAAGACTCAGGTTTGATCATTGTGTTGGGAAGATCCTCTGAAGTAGGAAATGGCAACACACTCCAGTATTCTTGCCTGGAAAATTTCATTGACAGAGGAGCCTCAAGGGCTACAGTCCATGGGGTCACAAAGAGTCAGACACACCTGAGCACACACACACAACACAAACACACACACACACAATAGGGACTTGCCTCTTGTGCTGATCCATTCATCAGCTGATGGGCATATAAATTGTTTTTCCCTTTGGGGCTATTATAAATAATGCTGCTATAAATATTTGTGTATAAGTTTTGTGTGGATTTATTTGTTTGCTTTTCTTGAGTTTTGTAATACTTTTAAGAGTTGGATTGCTGGATTTTGCAATAATAGTGTTTTTAACATTTTGAGAATTGCCAAACTGTTTTCCAAAATGGCTGCACCATTTTCCATTCCCATCACCAATGTATGAAGGTTTCAGTTTCTCCATATCTTCNCCTTAGAGAGCAGTGACCACTGCTTGACTTTCATCTCCCCAATTTCTCCTTGTTTCTCTTTTGTCCCTCTCTAACCCAGAGCCATAAAGAGAAGATGACTCTGGGCAACATAACTAACAGTTGAACTAAGTAGACAAAAGAATAAACCTGCAAGATACTGTTTCAAACATTGGGGATTCAGTAGTGAGTAAACAATACAGAAAGTGTTCCTGACTTTTTACATATTACATCCTAGTGGTAGAGTCAAAATAATTGAAAAAGTGTTTTATTTAATTTCAAACAGTGGGAAGTACAACAAATAATTATGCTGTATAGAGAGTTGGTTGTAGTGAACTAATGGTAGAAACATGGAAACAGAGACTTTTGCAGTAGTTTAAGTGAAAGATAATGATCACTGCAGCTGGTGACTGCAGCCATGAAATTAATAGATGCTTGCTCCTTGGAAGAAAAGATATGACCAATCTAGGCAGCATATTTAAAAGCAGAGACATTACTTTGCCAACAAAGGTCTGTTTAGTCAAAGCTTTAGTTTTTCCACTACTCATGTATGGATGTGAGAGTTGGAGTATAAAGAAAGTGGAGCACTGTAGAATTGATGCTTTTGAACTGTGGTGTTGGAGAAGACACTTGAGAGTCCTTTGGGCAGCAAGGAGATCCAACCAGTCAATCCTAAAGGAAGCCAGTCCTGAATATTCACTGGAAGGACTGATGCTGAAGCTGAAACTTCCATTATTTGGCCATCTGATGCGAAGAACTGATGCTGGGAATGATTGAAGGTGGGAGAGAAGGGGCTGACAGAGGATGAGATGGTTGGATGGCATCACCAACTCAATGGACATGAGCTTGAGTAAGTTCTGGGATTTGGTGATGGATAGGGAAGCCTGGCATGCTGAAGTTCATGTGGTCACAGAGTTGGACACGACTGAGTGGCTGAACTGAACTGAATGATCACTCAAACTGGGAAGACAGACCAGCCATCTTTGGGGTGAGAAATGGTCATATCCTGAATATATTTTATAGGTAGAGCTAGGTAACCAAATTTGCTGATCAACTGGAATTAGTTGTTAAGAAAATGGAGTTAAGGATGATGCTAATGTTTTTGAGCAAATGAATGTAATTTTAGTGATATTTGCACTGGTGAGGAATGATGGGGAATAAGAGTTTGAAAGAGAAATTAAGATCTTTTGAAAGAGTAGAGATATGTTGATTAAGCTATCACACTGAAGAGAGTTTAGAACATGGGAGAGGTGGAACTTGAGATGTATATTTTGGAGTTATGTGAGTCAGTCCATAATATATTTAAAGATAGAAATACTGGAAGAGATCAGTTGGAAAGATGGTGTAGATTTTTAAAAGTGTATAGATGTTATATACTGTTTCATATGCTTACACAGAGTGGGTAGTGCTTCTTATCCATAATCTTACTATTAATATAAAATCTTTTCATTTACGAACATCTGAGCTAATTTTCAATCATAAGTTCAACACTCTTGAAAAAATTTAAACATACAAAAGTTAGGTGCAGGAGAGATGCAGGGTTGTTAAATTATGAAGCCAAAAGTAAATTTGCCTGCCATTTTTGAATAGAGATGAGCTGAAGATTTGTTTTCAGTAACTAAAACAAGAGGAGCAACACAATTAAGATAATTAAATTATAATATCTTTAATATTCACAAGTGTAGAAATAGATGAAGAGAGACTAAAAAGGAAAAATTGTTCTGGAAATAACTGGGAAGTGCCTGTAGCGTTTGGGTTTTTGGTGACATCCCATTACTGAAATGAAATTCAATAGAAACAGTTCTACAGGAACCCAAGTAGTCGGATACAAGTTCATAATTCTTTAGTAGTACATATTGATTCATGATAAAATTCATTTATTTCAAGTAATCTTCCATGAAATTCTTTCAAGCAGGATTCAATAATGATTATAGAGAAAAGAGTTTAAGGCTCTCCTCTCTTCAAAAGACCTGCATTTCTTTTTCTTCCTGTCCATCTTGGAGATATATATTAGACTATATATTCTATTTTTCCTCTATTCTTTAGGGTGTTGTATGTAGTACTGGAACATGCATGTGTTCTAAGTCACTTTAGTAGTGTCCAACTCTTTGGGCCCCCATTGGCAGTAGCCCATCAGGCTCCTTTGTCTGTGGGATTCTCCCCATGCCCTCCTCCAGGGGATCTTCCAGACTCAGGGATTGAACCTGTGTCTCTTATGTCTCCTGTGTTGGCTGGTAGGTTCTTTATCACTAGTGCAACCTGGGAAGCCCCATGCATTACTGGACAACAGTTCAAATACTCTGTCATCCTAGTATGATATGGCAAGAAGACCAACTCCCTTTTGTTGAAGTAAACTGGCTTTTAAAATTAAATTGCAAACTTGATAAACTTTTTGATAGTTAACTGCTTATGATAATGATTAGAGTGATAAACTGGAAGTAATTGCCTATGACCAATGACACACTAGCAAAAACATATATATAATTGGAAATACCTATCATATAGTTTTAAAAAGACTAAATGACACACACATGTACACCCATGGCTGATTCTGTCAATGTATGGCAAACCAATATAATATTGTAAAGTAAAAAAAAAATTAATTAAAAAAAAGAAGACTAAATGAAATAGAAACAACCACTCCCCAACATACGCACAACTTGATGAATATGTAAAGAAAGTCTCAAGGCCAATGTATGAGTTAATGTAACAGTCTTATTTTCTTGTCATTTCTACGTGGTAACAATATTATTTTGAACTAAATGAAATCACAGGACACATTTCTAGCTATTCTAATATTTCAACAAAAAAGTTTTCACAACAACAAAATGGACTTTTATACTTTTACAGGTAAGAAAAGACTCAAAAGTTGCTTGTAAAGAGATAAGCTAATAAGTATTGTTAAGTACTTACTAGAAATAAAACAACTTAATGAATGAAAATAAAACAATTCCCATGACTACCTACGTTGAGTTTTAAATGGTAAAATTAAGTTTTAAGTTGTTACTAAACATTTTAGAAAGACATCTAAATTTTCAGTTGTGCTGATTTTAGCAGAATCTTTGAGGTTATATTAATAATTACAAGATTTTTTTTTGGCTACTAAGCAAAACGAGTGTCTTATATCAAGTAGTTTAAATATAATTTTCTGTAGAAAAAAAGTAAGAAAGAAGATTTTTTTTTCACATGAGTATGATTATTAAGTCAGCAACAGCAGATTCAACCAAGAAAATTCATCCTTGAAGAGTGCTAAAGGTTGACTGATTTAGATATGGCAATTAATCACTTTATTATTTATAGTACTTTAGGAACAGCTCACAGTACATTAATCAGGAATAACTTTTACTTAATTAACAAGACTGCCAAAAGATGTCAAACATGAGTGCAAAAACACAATTGAGTAAATATATATACATATATTAGCTAAGGACTGATAATCACAAAGTGAAAAATTTTAACTTGCATCTAAATCATTCACCTGCTTGAACTCTTATGCTTTCACTGGATAGTTTATGATTTAATACTTTTTTCTAGGGTTGATGGCTCAGATGGTAAAGAATTTTCCTGCTGGGGTTTGACCCCTGGGTCAGGAAGATTCCCTGGAAAAGGGAATGGCAACCCACTCCAGTATTCTTGCCTGCAAAATTCCATGGACAGAGGAGCCTGGCAGGCCATAGTCCATGGGATTACAAAGAGTTGGACTTGACTGATTGTTAGACACTTTCACTTTCTTTCCTGGGGTTGGAGAGTAGCATTTAAGATACATCAGATAATTTATGTTCTATGGAGTTTCAGAGCTTCCCTGGTGGCTCAGCTGTTAAGAATCTACCTACTAATGCAGGAGATGTGAGTTTGATCCCTGGGTCAGGAAGGTCCCTGAAGGAGGAAATGGCAACCCACTGCAGTATTCTTACCTGGGAAATTTGCATGGACAGAGATGCTGGCAGGGTACAGTCCACGGGGTTGCAAAGAGTAGACATAGTGACTAAACAACAACAACAAATAAAGTTTCAATTTGGATCAGCCCTTCTCCAGTATGTTTGTAGCTTATTCTGTATAGGCAGCTGTTTTCCTTCATGGATTGAGTAGATCTAACCAGAGTTAGATACCCTGGTTTAAATTATAGTTCTGTCATTTCCCAGCTGTGGGTCTTGAGGCAAAGTTAATCCACCACTTTGTACCTCTGTTTTGTAATTTATAATTAGCTGTTCATAATGTCACCTAATTTATAAGGTGGGTATGAGAATTCAGTTAGTATATTTAAAGTATTGAACCATGATTAACAGCACAATAAATACTACCTAATATTTTCATTTGTATTATTGTGATCAATACTGGTGCCCTCTACCTTCTCTAGCTTTCTTTAGACCAATTTTCCTTAGCCTCTGAGACATGCCGTGTGTGCATGTGTGCTAAGTCATTTCAGTCTTGTCTGACTCTTTGCAACCCTGTGGGCTATAGCCCTCCACAGCTCATCTGTTTAAGGGATTCTCCAGGCAAGAATACTGGAGTGGGTTGCTATGTTCTCCAGGATTTATTCCCGGATCAGGGAATGAACCTGTTTCTTACGTCTCCTGCATTGGCAAGTGGGTTCTTTAACACTGAACTACCCGGAAAGCCCTGAGACATGCCCTAGACCCATCCATTTTCTTCACCATCTCACTTCAGCAACTATTGAGCAGCTGGGCAAGTGTTGTATGCATAGTACATATACAATAAATGCTTAATGATATAAACATACAATTCAGCTTTCTATTGAACTTATACTAATATATGTCTTACATATAGTTGCTTAATATATTTGATGAATTTCATGTTTTCCAAATTGAGGCTGGCTTTTTATGAAACTATAACTAATGATGAGGCCCCAGAACACTCACTAGTGATCAGCATTGAAATATGTAAGAGTAGTACAGATTCCTAGGACTTGTATGTGTGGAGTGTGTGTGACTGCATGATACACAAAGAGAGAGCATTAGAATGATGACTGAAAGAGGAAAATGGAAGTCAAAGTGGACAAAGTAAATACCGAGTTGAAATAGTTAAAAAAATGTGGCATAGTTGAGAGTAACAGAGAACTTCAGATGTCTAATAAACCTAGTGTACCCATTTTACATGAAAGCAGTAATCCAAGAGCTAATGGTAAAAGGCAGGATTACAATCATAGAAAAATCTTCAGACATATATTTAGAAGTGAATTCAGAAGATAGTGTTTGTTATTTGCAACACCTTAGACACTCAGATGAGAGCAGTAACGTGGAAACGGTTCAATACTTTTTGAAAAGGAAATATGACAGTAAAGAACAAAAATAAATGTATTTTCTTTGATTTTTAAATGGTACAATAGCCTAATATTTAGAGTTAAAAGACTTGACTATATATTATGTATGTCTGTACTTAGTTGCTCAGTTGTGTCCAATTCTTTGCAATCTTGCAATCCCATGAACTATACAGTCTGTCAGGCTCCTCTGTCCATGGGATTCTCCAGTCAAGAATACTGGAGTGGGTTGACATGCTCTCCTCCAGGGGATTTTCCGAACCCAGGGATCAAATCCAGATCTCCTGCATTGCAGGCAGATTCTTTTACCATCTGAGCCACCAGGATGCTAAAGAATCCACCTGCAATGCTGGAGCCCCAGGTTTGATCTCCTGGAGAAGGGTATGGTTCCCCACTCCAGTATTCTTGTTTGGAGAATTCCATGGACAGATGAGGCTGGTGGGCCATAGTCCATGGGCTTGCAAAGAGTCAGACATGACTGAGCGGCTAACATTATGTATAGCCCACCTTATTTTTCCACCTTGTCTTTCCAGTGATCTTAAGCTCTTATTTATGGACCAGAAGGGGTCATTCTTATTTCCTCTCTTCTCTCCTTGTGTAATATGCTCAGAGAGCATAACGTCACCTCCTAAGAAGCTTTTTGACGTTAACTGACAAGGAAAAAATATTTAGCCGGAAGCTAATTAACAGCTTATGTGTTTTAGAATGGAGGAGGGTGGACACAACTGCCTGTGTTCCTTTCTTGATAGAGGTTTTGATAAATGATATCTTAACTCACTGGATTTGTATTCTTTCAATCTTACCTACTGGGAACTCACTCCATATTGAATAGCTAGTTGATGGACTTGATTCTGATTTTGGGCTTTCGTATGTTTGACCTACTATTGATTTGAAGTCTTACTAACTTCATGAATTGTGTTCTGATAGAAAATATCCCAAGGATGTTCTAGATAAAAATGTAGATTTTCATTCTTATATTAATCTTATTTTCTCTAATATCAATTCCAGCTTCTTTAGTGCCTTTTACTTTTTAGAACCCTCATATAGTACTTACACTGTATTATGAAGTTAAATTGAAAGTGTTAGTTGCTCAGTTGTTTCCAACTTTTTCCAAATCCATGGACCATACTCTGTCCATGGAATTTCCCAGGCAAGAATACCGGAGTGGGTAGCTCTTCCTTTCTGTAGGGCATCTTCCTGACCTAAGATCGAACCTGGGTTTCCTGCATTGCAGACAGATTCTTTCCCATCTGAGCCACCATGTATTGATCTGTTATGTTACCCGCAGCCTACCCCAAACATATTTTTTTTTCAAATGAATGAAGAAATGAGTGGAGTAGGAGAAATGGCCCTATAAGGTTGCAAAAACATACATAGTTTTGGTGTATTATGAACTATATCAGAACCCATTTTATTGGTAGAATATGTTTTGTTGTTAAACGCTCGGTTTTCGTGGTATGTCTCAAATAAATGAGGCATTAGAAAGATAAACTAAGAAAAGCTGACACAAGGATGTTCCTTAAATCCTCTATCTTATCTTTCTTTATATAATCACATAATTAAAATCTTAAGAAAATATAAGAGACAATCACTAGAAGATTATTTTTTTTTAAAGTAAGAAATAGTACATTAGTATTCCCCGCCCCCCCCAATTATCTTGGTTCCATTCGATTGTTGAGTTTAACTAACTGAATTAAATGAATGCTAAAATGAATTTTAAAAGTACAAAGTTTTATAATAAATGATTTAATTTTGCTTATTTTCTTATCTCAATGAATGTAAATTTCTTGTGTGTATTTTCTAGTCTAACTGATTAATAGAAAATATTTTAAAGTCTTACCAAAAATCAAGCCATTGTGAGTGAAGTAGTGGTCTGCTTGTGCTTCCTTGGAGATTAGGATTATTATTTTGTTTTAAATATTTGATTAGTGCTAATAAAAGAGAATGTTTTTGAATAACATAGTGATTGACATTTATTTCCTAAGTTTCTAAGCAATTTACTGGAGGCATTACAATAAATTCATCTCAGTTCTTATTGTCTTATCTTCTCTACCTTCCCTTAGCTTCTGACATTTCCCTTGATAATTTTGTTTATTACAGTTTCTAAATCTTTAACATAGGAAACAAAGGAAGAGAGCGTATATATCATAATTTACTTCTTCTTTTGGACAGTTGTTACATACACATATATTTTCCCATGATTTTAATGAAATACAATACTTGTAATAATTTTCTTTTTATTTAATGTTTTTACTTTGTGTATTATATTGTGTGTGTTAGTTACCTAGTCATGTCTGACTCTTTGCAACCCCGTAGACTGTAGCCCCACTGGCTCCTCTGTCCATGGGATTCTCCAGGCAAGAACACTGGAGTGGGTTACCATTTCCTTCTCCTGTATTATATTGTATCTATTATCTTATTTACTAATAAGAACAGGTAAGCGAACTAGGTTATTATTGTTTACCACTTTCTTTTTCAGGGAAAAACATGCATGTCAGAGATACAATGTGAAGCCAAGAGCCACATTTTTTTGGCTTTTACCGTTATTTTACTGTGCTGCTTCTGTGATGCTTAAAATATTTTAATTTATCATCTCAGTCATTAACTTATATCCTTCCTTATTAAGTGACTTACAAATATTAAATGAATATTAAAAGATAGAGCAAACAAGTAAAAATAAATCAGTGGCTTCAAAAGTGGAACCTAAAATGAGATGAAAAATTTCTATCATATGCTTACTGCAGGTGGGTTATGGGTTTAGCTATCAGTTTTTTTTTTTAGCAGCAAAATTCAAAATGGAAATGTAATCAGTTATACAATTTATGGCGCCCATAAGATAAAAACAATCAATTATTCTTTGAATTGAAAAATTGTACACAGTAATAATATTAGATGAGAAATTATACAAGTAGAGTGGCTCTCCCAGACACTGTGTAATAAAATAAAATTGTTCTTAACATTCTTCCAGAGATTCCACAGTGACTCTTGTACTTTTTCTTGTATAACCTGTGTTGGCATCATACTAAAATATAATCAGCAGAAGCAATTTATGGAGAAGATTGTAAAGTTAAATAGATGGGTTTCTTGGTTGGATCAAGGAGTGGAAGTATCTTTAGGACTTTGGGTAGCCTTCTTATTCCTCAAGCAAGCTTCCCTAACTGATAAACTATCAATATGCATAAGTTAACTTTATATTCAGAATTATCTTATTTGCCTTGTGCCTCTAATGAACTTAGGTAAAATCAAATTCACAGGACTTAAAAGCAGTAAGGTAAGCAGTAAAGACCAAAAAAAAAAAAAAA
>SJYV01009304.1:319845-333885 GCA_006410875.1 Neotragus pygmaeus | reverse complement strand
CAATACTTACTTTGCCACATTGCAGTGAAGATTAAATGAAGTTAAAGTAGATGTGAAGAGAAAGTAGAAAAGTATATAGATGATGAAATATTAAAGAGGTAAAGATTCTTACTGTATATAGAAGTAAAGTTCTTACTGTATATAGAAGACCACATGTATCTGGCTGTATTGCCTATTAATATAAATGTGAATTATTTTCCATACATACTGTTTATAAGATACTATTTTAGAGACTTCAATACTTAACTTTTTACATATAAGAATTGAGTAGAAATACATTTTGAAAATTGTAAGGACAATTGTGTAGGGTTAACAGGTCATATGTCCTAATAATAGTTAAGGGGTCAGAAGACGATTGCCATCGTCTGATTTTCTGAATTATTTCATTTTTAAATAATTCATTTTAAATTGCATTAAACTAAAAAATGTGATTCACCACAGATGACAGGCTGAGGCAAAAACGATGCGTTTTTCATAGAAGTCTTGTCAAAGTTATGTGGCAGCCTGGATGGGAGGGTTATTTGATGGAGAATGGGTACATGTATATGTATGGCTGAGTCCCTTTGTTGTTCACCTGAAACCATCACAGCATTGTTTTTTAATTGGCTATACCCCAATACAGAATAAAAAGTTCAAGTGTTAAAAACATGATGCATTTTTGCTCTTTAACTGATGCATTATTTTAATTCTCAGTCTTTAATTCATTTGGAATCTAAATATTACAAATTGAGGATAAATGTATTTTATTGATATGCGCTTGGAAATAATATTATACACATGTTTTTTTCTTTCATACATGCAGCTGGGACTTTACTGTTCTTATTTTCAGCACTTGTTTTCAACATCTCTGTGGTTTTGTGTTGTGCTCTAGCAGATATGTGGACTGAGAAGAATTAGAAATGGTGACTAAGCTAGAAGAGTCAAATGGAGAACATTCAACACAGGGAATTTGTGAAATGTTCTTTATCTGAATATGTGCCTTGGGGTATGTATAACAGGCATTGTTAGAAGTTGATGTTGATGCATGATTTTTTGTGCTGTGCTCTGTGAAGCAAAGTATTATAAAGAATGTAAAGACTGAATGGATTTTTCTATTTGTTTAGTGACAAGGCAGAAGGACTTTGTGTGTATATATCTCAACTTCCTGTTGTGGACGAGCCTTTACTATTGATGGACAGAGCTGGGTTTTCAATTTGGTAGTGATAACAGAGGATCTCCTCAAACATTCAAAGATTGAGAACTGAAAGAACCTAGTTTCTTTTTAACTATTGGTAGTCATTCTCCATGAAGCAAACATTATTCTGAAGAAAGAATTACACTGATGTTTTAATATCCTATTATCTCCAATGTTTTTGTGTAATACTTGATGAAAGTTTGATTTAGTTTGGTTTAGCGTAGATTCCAAATACTCCAGATTTTGGATTAAGTTGAGCTAAGGTGAAATCATGATAAATTTATTGAAGATCTCTCAGAGAGCTGGGTGATTTTTGAAATCAGTAGACCAGTTGTCTTATTTTACAGATGAGCATCCAATCCCATCACTTCATGGCAAATAGATGAGGAAACGATGGAAACAGTGAGAGACTTTATTTTCTTGGGCTCCAAAATCACTGCAGATGGTGACTGCAGGCATGAAATTAAAACACATTTGCTCCTTGGAAGAAAAGCAATGACAAACCTAAACAACATATTAAAAAGCAGAGATGTTACTTTGCCAACAAAGCTGTGTATAGTCAAAGCTATGGTTTTTCCAGTAGTCATGTATAGATGTGAAAACTGGACCATAAAGAAGGGTGAGTGCCAAAGAATTGATGCTTTTGAACTGTGGCGTTGGAGAAGACTCTTGAGAGTCCCTTGGACTGTGAGGAGATCAAACCAGTCAATCCAAAAGGAAATCAACCCTGAATATTTGTTGGAAGGACTGATGCTGAAGCTGAAGCTCCAAAACTTAGGCTACCTGTTGTGATGAGCCGACTCATTAGAAAAGACCCTGATGCTGGGAAAAATTGAAGGCAGGAGGAGAAGGGGATGACGGAGGATGAGATAGTTGGATGGCATCACTGAGTCAATGGACATGAGTTTGAGCAAGCTGCAGGAGATGCAGGAGGACAGAGAGGCCTGGTGTGCTGCCATCCATGGTGTTGCAAAGAAGTGAACAGGACTGAGTGACCAAACAACAACAAGTGAGAAAACCAAAACCAAAAATGTTGCTCAAAAATACTAATGACAAAAGTTCTTATTTTAATATATAGTATGAAATATTCAATACATTGAAACATTGTGGTGAAGAACAAATGTCTAGAATTATTAGCTCTATATCACCTTGAAAATCATAGTAATTTTTATTACTTTGCATATTCTTTATGTCTTTATTCCTTTTGTTATGCCTGTTCATTAGGCCAAGCATCCCAAATTTCCTCAAACACTGAGGAGAAACGTGTATCCAAGGAGTAAGAGACTTAAGACAGAATGAGTTAGGGTAAGGAAGTACAAGATATGGGTATCATTGACAAAGCTGATTTGATTCTGGTGACATTTTGTTGCTAACCAAGCTTGTGTGCTGATGCTCCTTATTTGTAAAGAAGTTGCAGCACTTCCTAATGTATCTAAAGACAAATTTCATTCAATAATTGGTGTAAATATGTTTAGTCTCTTTGATGTCATTTTCACCATCATGCTTAGAAATTTAAAACTGAATCTTTATTTTTTTTCTTTTAACTGATTTATAGATGAGAGTAATCTGTCGTATATAGGAGGTGTCTTTTCTTCTTTATGATCTGTAATTGTTGAGAAAAATTTTGTGAAGAAATATTTTGCTTATTATTTCCCCAGTATGAGGATATTGTTTAGTCACTAAGTCATGTCTGACTCTTTTGTGACCCCAGGAAGTGTACCCTGCCAGGCTCTTCTGTCTATGGAATTTCTCAGGCAAGAATATATAATTATGTAAAAGAATGTCTATTTTTTCGAGAGGTATTGGGTAGATCATATAGGATGTGTATGTATGTCTGTGCTCAGTTCTGATATCAAAATGACTGGCTCTAAACCCCAGCTCCACCATGCATGAACTCTCAGTGTGGCCTTGTGTCTGTGGATTGAATTCCAGCTCTTCCATACACTAGATGTGTAACTTGGGTGAGTTACTGAGTTTCTCTGAACCCTCAGCTTTCTCACCTTTATTTGTTGCTNATATATATATATTATATAGTAGCTCTTTTTATTTTTTTAAGGAACCTTCATACTGTTCTACTTAGTGGCTGTACCCAATTTACATCCCTACCAATACTGTAGGAAGGTTCCTGACAGGGTTAACGAGTAGGGATGCCAGAGGTCACCAAGAGGCTGGAGGAAATAAAATGCAAGTAACAGACTTTTTTCTTTCTTTCCTTTCTCTGTTGAGAACACCCGGTTCTTCCCGAACTTAATTTTTCTCAAACGTTGAGCTAACCAATGCATTTTTCTTACGGAAATGTTTTTCTTAAACTGTGTTAATGAAACTATGTATTTGCTTTGGAATCTGCCTTTCTTCAAATCAGTCCCGCCTGACACTAACTTTTTTTTCTTTTCTTTTCTCAAATCCTGGGCTGATAATGGCTCAACAAACCAGTTCATGTCAATTGTTTTATGGCCAGGGATAACACACCTCTTGCCATCCTATCTCAAAAATGCATAATGTGGAAGAGAGGCCTGGTGAAACTCCCTCAGCCTTGAGGTGTTTCTTTTATTTGATTATAAGCTTGCTAATAGACATAAAATAGACCCCATGGAGAGTAGTCTATGAGGTTTCTCTGTTCATTGGATTTTCCAGGCAAGGGTACTGGAGTGAGTTGCCATTTCCTTCTCCAAACAGACATAAAACGCCTTGCTAAAAACTAGCAAGGGGGCACTTTTTCTGTCCCCTTCTTATGTCTATGTCAGGAACTTTCCCTATCTCTTTCATACTTTAATAAATCATTGCTATACAAAAAGCTCAGAATGGTCAAGCCTCGCCTCTGGCCCCAGATCGAAATCCTCTGTGGAGGTCACGAATCCTGGCGTAGCACGTGGCTCACACCACAACCTTTCATTCCCTTCTCTCTACACCCTCTCCAGAGTTTATTGTGTGGATTTTTTGATAATAGCCATTCTGGCTGATGTGAGGTGATACCATTGTAGTTTTCAACAGAATTCTTAAAATAATAATAAACCATAACTATCAAAAAGTAAATGAGGACCAAATCTAGCTGAAAATAATGTACAGAAACACAGTATCACATCTGTGAAAAAGATAAATGTGTTTTGTACAATGAGTAACAAAAATGTGCTACACCTCTCATGAGATCTTGTGTATCTAAATCAGAGCAGATGTTAGTTCTCTTCTTCTTTTATATCAGATTATAATTTATGAGAAATATTTGATAAACTGAATCCTATGTGGAGCAGAATAAACCAGAGAGTGAGACCATGTGTATCACAATGTATGAAGACTTGCTTATGGTGCTAGGAGCTTTGTCCTGGAGAATAAACAATTTTTACTGTTCTTCTAAATACTAGCAGAGTTCTCTTGTAAAAGGTGCTTTAACGTTTCTACAGCACTGCAGAGGAAAGAACTAGGATTCATCAATGAAGTTGTAATGAGGAAGACTTTAAACTTACTGTGAGGAATAAGTCTGTATGATTGGTTCTGGAATGGGGTGCCTTAGGAAACAGTGAATTCTGCATTACTGCACATACCTAGTAATAGGGTATATTTTTCCAGGATATTGTCATAGAGGGGTTATGTCAGAATAATCTGATAGACTGCTTTCTTTTAATCCTTAAATTTCCTTTACCCCTTGTGATAGAATTTGTGTTGAATCTGACACTATTTGGTGTGGTTTTGGGGAACCTAGGAATCACTGTACTATGTGAGAAGATATTAAGATGCATCTAGAACTTCACATAGAAGGTTTTCTGATAAGTGAGGATTTGGTACTGGCTTCTGTGTCTTCATACTGAAAAGAACATTAACATACTTGTGGATATTGCTGTCTGTGAAAGCATACCCCAAATTTGTAAACATTACATTAAATTCATTTTCCAGGATTTGAAATAGCTCAACTGGAATTCCATCACCTCCACTAGCTTTGTTCTTAATGATGCTTTCTAAGGCCCTCTTGACTTCCCATTCCAGGATGTCTGGCTCTAGATGAGTGATCACACTATCGTGATTATCTGGGTTGTGAAGCTCTTTTTTGTAGNTTTGAAATAGCTCAACTGGAATTCCATCACCTCCACTAGCTTTGTTCTTAATGATGCTTTCTAAGGCCCTCTTGACTTCCCATTCCAGGATGTCTGGCTCTAGATGAGTGATCACACTATCGTGATTATCTGGGTTGTGAAGCTCTTTTTTGTAGAGTTCTTTTGTGTATTCTTGCCACCTCTTCTTAATATCTTCTGCTTCTGTTAGGTCTATACCATTTCTGTCCTTTATCGAGCCCATCTTTGCATGAAATGTTCCCTTGGTATCTCTAGTTTTCTTGAAGAGAACTCTAGTCTTTCCCATTCTGTTGTTTTCCTCTATTTCTTTGCACTGGTCGCTGAGGAAGGCTTTCTTATCTCTCCTTGCTATTCTTTGGAACTCTGCATTCAGATGCTGTATCATTCGTTTTCTCCTTGCTTTTCACTTCTCTTCTTTTCACAGCTATTTGTAAGGCCTCCTCATACAGCCATTGTGCTTTTTTTTGCATTTCTTTTCCATGGGGATGGCCTTGATCTCTGTCTCCTATACAATTTGGAAAGCTCAGCAGTGGCCACAGGACCTGAAAAGATCAGTTTTCATTCCAATCCCTAAGAAAGGCAATGCCAAAGAATGCTCAAACTACCGCACAATTGCACTCATCTCACACGCTAGTAAAGTAATGCTCAAAATTCTCCAAGCCAGGCTTCAACAATACATGAACTGTGAACTTCCAGATGTTCAAGCTGTTACATCTTGAGAAACCTATATGCTGGTCAGGAAGCAACAGTTAGAACTGGACATGGAACAACAGACTGGTTCCAAATAGGAAAAGGAGTACATCAAAGCTGTATATTGTCACCCTGCTTATTTAACTATATAGAGTACATCATGAGAAATGCAGGGCTGGAAGAAGCACAAGTTGGAATCAAGATGGCTGGGAGAAATATCAATATGCAGATGACACCACCCTTATGGCAGAAAGTGAAGAGGAGCTAAAAAGCCTCTTGATGAAAGTGAAAGAAGATTGTGAAAAAGTTGGCTTAAAGCTCAACTTTCAGAAAACTAAGACCATGGCATCTGGTCCCATCACTTCATGGGAAATAGATGGGGAAACAGTGGAAACAGTGTCAGACTTTATTTTGGGGGCCTCCAAAATCACTGCAGATGGTGACTGCAGCCATGAAACTAAAAGATGCTTACTCCTTGGAAGGAAAGTTATGACTAACCTAGATAGCATATTCATAAGCAGAGACATTACTTTGCCAACAAAGGTCCATCTAGTCAAGACTATGGTTTTTCCAGTGGTCATGTATGGATGTGAGAGTTGGACTGTGAAGAAAGCCGAGCACCGAAGAATTGATGCTTTTGAACTGTGGTGTTGGAGAAGACTCTTCAGAGTCCTTTGGACTACAAGGAGATCCTACTGGTCCATTCTAAAGGAGATCAGTCTTGGGTGTTCTTTGGAGGGACTGATGGTAAAGCTGAAACTCCAATACTTTGGCCACCTGATGTGAAGAGTTGACTCACTGCAAAAGACTCTGATGCTGCGAGGGATTGGGGGCAGGAGGAGAAGGGGACAACAGAGGATGAGATGGCTGGATGGCATCGCTGACTCGATGGACATGAGTTTGGGTGAACCTTGGGAGTTGGTGATGGACAGGGAGGCCTGGTGTGCTGCAATTCATGTGGTTTCAAAGAGTTGGACATGACTGAGTGACTGAACTTAACTGATTAAAGTCACAATTACCTTTATACGAATAATTCTTGGAGGACAAAAATAATATTATCTATGTTAACCATCAGTATGTGAAAGTGCTTTCCTTTGGGAGTGGGCAACATACTTTTAATTTAATAAATATGAAAATACTAAGTGTTTGAGCTGACCAAAAACTTCAGGAATGCATGTAACAATTAATTAAATTTTTTTCAGTGCAGTATACTGTTGTTTTTAAGTTGATCAGTCATATTTCACTGTTTGCAATACCATGGACTGCAGCACACTAGGCATCCCTGTCCTTCACCATCTCCCAGAGCCATTCAAAATCAAGTCCATTGAGTCCGTGACGCCATCCAGCCATCTTTCCCTCTGCTGTCCCCTTCTCCTCCCTCCTTCAAACTTTCCCAACATCAGGTTTTTTCTAATGAGTCAGTTCTTCACCTCAGATGGCCAATGTATTAGCATCAGCCCTTCCAGTGAATATTGAGGATTAATTTCCTTTAGGATTGACTGGTTGGATCTCCTTGCAGTCCAAGGGACCTTCAAAAGTCTTCTCCAGCATCACAGTTCAAAAGCATCAATTCTTTGGCACTTAGCCTATTTATGGTCCAGCTCTCACATCCATACATGACTGTTGGAAAAACCATAGCTTTATCTCGACAAGTGTTTGTCTGCAAAGTAATGTTTTTGCTTTTTAATATGCTGTTCAGGTTGGTCATAGCTTTTTTCCCGGGGAGCAAGCATGTTAATTTCATGTCTACAGTCCCCATCTGCAGTGATTTTGGAGCCCAAGAAAATAAAGTCTGTCACTATTTCCATTGTTTCCCCATCTATTTGCCATAAAGTGATGGGACCAGATGTGATGATCTTAGTTTTTTTTTAATGCTGAGTTTTAAGCCAACTTTTTCAATCTTGTCTTTCACTTTCATCAAGAGGCTTGATGAAAGGCTCTAAGCTTTCTGCCATAAGGGTGGTATTACCTGCATATCAGAGGTTATTGATATTTCCCCTGGCAATCTTGATTTGAGCTTGTGCTTCATCCAGCCCAGCATTTCTCATGATGTACTCTGCATATAAGTTAAATAAACAAGGTGAGAATATATAATCTTGGTGTATTTTTTTCCCAATTTTCAACCAGTCTTTTGTTCCATGTCAAGTTCTAACTGTTGCTTTGTGACCTGCATACAGGTTTTTTCAAAAGGCATGTGAGTTGTTCTGGTATTCCCATGTGGTAATTAAAGAAAAACATTTCTTCTAACATTCATCCTTTCAAAATGAAATTCTCACAAATTGATATTTTAGGGCTAAAAAATTCCGTGCATAGTTTTGAATATCTAATTTTGGTTCATTTATTAAAAACTATTACCCTTCAGCATATCCTTTTTTTTTGGGGGGGGGAGTCTTTGTTTTTATTTTTAATTTGTTTAACTTATTCCTTTTGGGGTTTCCAACTGTGCAGTATAAAAATAATCTTGAACAACTACAGTGCAATGGAATATTAACAAGGATAATACACTGTGTTATAACTTTATAGAATCCTTCTGGAGGCTGTGTGTGTATGTATGTACATACATATATGCATATACATATATAAAAGATATATATATATGCACACATACACATGTATTTCCTTTTCAACTCAAACAATCTTAAATGTTTGTATGGTATATTACTTTTCTCTGTGTTCTTTGATACCTATATTTTATCCACAGGCATATGTTCCTGCTGGTTGTTCCAGCTTTTCATTGGCTACTATGCTACCTACTTAAAGTGTCCTCTTTTCACTGAAAAACCCTACCATTGCCTTTTAATATTTATTTCCAAATTTTCTTCTTTGCTCTGATTTAACTGTCAAGTTTTCTGAAAGAAAATACTTAGATACACAAACCTTGCTCTTTCAACAGTGTCTCTTGTGCAATGTAGTTATTCAAGTAATATATCATGGAACTACAGCCCAATCTGGTAAAATGGGTTTCTGTCTTACTGCCAGTTCTTTGAGAAAGTTTCATAGCATGTTCTACTTCCTCTCAAGTGCATGCATATGTACTAAGTCGCTTCAGTCATGTCCAGGTCTGTGTAACCCTATGGACTCTAGCCTACTACTCTCCTCTGTCCATGGGATTCTCCAGGCAAGAATACTGGAGTGGGTTGCCATGCCCTCCCACCAGGGATCTTCCTGACCCAGGGATCGAACCCATGTCTCTTATGTCTCCTGTATTGGCAGGTGGGTTCTTTACTATTAGCACCACATGGGAAGCCCCCTCTCAAGTAGAGATGCCACTTATACTATGAGGATTAACGAAAAAAGAATTTCCCTTTGATCTTCTTTTTAAACACCTTTACAGTCTCTATAACAACAAAATAAATGGTGACAGCCAGAATATATTCTAAAAATTTTGCACAGTTGGACAGTTTATTTACATAATTGATACATTTTTGAGGTCACTTGTTTGCTATTTAAACAATTAAGTAAATATTTTTTCAGAAATGTGAAGAAAACTTTTTCAGACAAATCTATAAGAAATTATTAGAAAAAATAATAACTAGAATCTGGATTGGCTTTACAAAATGAAAGGTTGCCCACACTGCAGGCAGATTCTTTACTATCTGGGCCACCAGGGAAGCCCAAGTTATGCCAGATATACTTATACATTTATATTTGTTTGCCTGTGATAGGATTGTGATTATTAGGCAACTGTAGTCAATGTCCTGTATCTGGACTTTAATAACCATCATCTAGTAAAAACATCTAATTTTTATATAAGAGTTTTGTATAACTGATATTTCTAATTATTTCATATTTCTTAACTCATTTGATCTTGTCAACAGTTCTATCATCTTAGTAGATGATAGTACTTTCTTCATTGTATAAACTCAGGTCAACAAGTAGCAGACATGTAGTTTTAATCACAGATTGTCTGGTCCTGGAATTCAGGTATTTAACCATAATATTATACCCCAGTCAGTTGAGGGAGATGGAATATCATGGAGATCTTTGCCTTTGTGCTCCGTAATAGTAGTGCGTGTGTTCTTAGTTATATCCAACTCTTTGTGACCCCATGGATTGTAGTCTGCCAGGCTCCTCTGTCTTTGGGATTCTCCAGGCAAGAATATTGGAATAGGTTGCTATTTCTTAGGTCAAGATATTCCTTACCCAGAGATTGAAACATGTCTCCTGTACTGCAGGTAGATTCTCTACTGCTGTGCCATCTCTATCAGCATATAGAAGTAGAGAAAGCTTCCTTCAGTTAAAAGATTCAGGGCTCTTTTCTCTTATTTGTTTCAAATCTTCGAAACAGCCATGAAAACATTGAGGGAGACTAGATCAAACTTGCAAGTTAACGCTGAGAGAGATAAAAAGGTGATATGCTGAGTGACAGATTTGGGATACAAAAAGAGCAATGGGATAAATCTTACAATAAATATAGCAGGTATAAATATATGGTACTGTGCTTAAATCCAACAGAACATGAAATAAGAACAGCATAAGGAAGAGCTGACTTAGAAACAAGCCAGGTTCCTTAGGGATTTTAATAGAGACTAGTCCCCAAAAAAGTAAACTTAAATTTCTATAGGCTGCATTAATGTATTTTGCTTGATTTATTGAGTAGTCTTACTTTGGTTTGGGCATAATTATGAATTTTTTCCCAATGAATAGTTTCATCTCAGATAATCATGCTCCATTTTGTTATTAACATTCAGTTATAACTCTGGTCTCAAGTTTGGTTTAAATTGTGTGTTCTTCCATCTTTCCTGTGTGACTTTATTTATTTTATTTTATTTGTTTTTATTTACTTTATTTTACTTTACAATACTCTATTGGCTTTGCCATACATCGACATGAATCCACCTGTGTGACTAAACTGAGAAAATGATAGCTTAAAGTGGAAAGGAGGCTGATCATAGGCTGACTCTGAGATATATATCCCTCTCTTTCTTTTTAAGGTATAACTACTCCAGTGTATTTGGTTAGAGAAGAGAGATAGAAAGTGTTGTGTGTCTTTACTAAACAGTTGCTACTATAATTCTTTTTTACTTTGTTAAGTTTTGCTTGGCTCTCTCCTGAGCATCAATGTGAATTCTTTGCCCTGACTCCACCATAGAGTTATCTGATATGGGAGATCCAATCTGAATCTTAGCTAGGCTTCATTGAAACAAATTCATAGCTGTACCCTCAATATCTCCTTGGTTTGGGGGCCTTCTCATTTATTCTTTAGTGACTCTACTTCTGTTTAATGTGTTCACTTGACTCTTGCAAAGTGACCTATAATGTCTGGTAAATATTTAGGCTGCTCCACTGTAGCAGGAGCTTCCCTGGTGGCTCAGTTGATAAAGAATCCACCTGCAATGTGGGAGACCTGGGTTCGATCCCTGGGTTGGGAAGATATCTGGAGATGGGAATTGCTACCTACTCCAATATTAAAGCCTGGAGAATTCCATGGACTGTATAGTCCATGGGAGTCGCAAAGAGAAGGACATGACTCAGCAACTTTCACTCACTCACACACTGTAACCCTTTGTAAAGGTTACTGGACCATTTGGGTGAAATGTGAAGGACAGAAATCTCTTCATAAAGCAGAGGTTTCCAAATTTTGCCTGGTGGCTTTCTTTAAGTATAGTTGATTTACCATGTTAATTTCTGCTGTAAAGCAGTGATTCAGTTGTATATATCTATTCATTCTTTTTTATGTTGTTTTCAATTATGGTTTATGCCAGGATATCAAATATAGTTCCCTACATTATATAGTAGGACCTTGTTTGTCCATTGTATATGTAATAGTTTGCACCTACTAACCCCCCCCAATTCCCAATCCATCCATGCTTACTCCTTGACAGCCATAAGTCTGTTCTCTGTATCTGTGAGTTGGTTTCTGTTTTGTTGAGCAGTTTACTTGTGCCCTATTTTATATTCCGCATATAAATGATATCACACAGTGTTGATATTTGTCTTTCTCTTCCTGATTTACTTTACTTAGTACAATAATCTCTAGTTGCATTCATGTTTCTACAAATGGCATTATTTTGTTCTTTTTATGGCTGAGTAATATTCCATTGTTTATATGTACCACATCTTCTTTATACATTCATCTGTCAATGAATTGGAATACACCATCACACCATGCACAAAAATAAATTCAAAATGACTTATAAACATAAATATAAGACAAGATACCTAAAACTCCTAGAAGGGATCATGGGCAAAGTATTCTTTGACATAAATCTAACCAATGTTTTCTTAGGTCAGTCTCCCAAGGAGGTAGAAGTGAAAGCAAAAATGAACAAATGAATCTTAATGCAAGCTTTTGAACAGTAAAGGAAACCCAAATCAGACAGCCTATGGAGTGGGGGAAAGATTTTGCAAATGATGAGACCAACCTGGTAACTTTCAAATTAATGCAGAGTCCTAGATTTATTCTTGTACTATCCCTTTTTTCAGTTCCTTTTAGCAGATCTGCTGTAGAGTCTGAGAATGTTTTGTTTATTCATTTCTTTAAAGCATCTCAACTATTCAGTAGGGCTGAGAAACACTAAATGAGATTATCAAACAGTACTTGCAATCCTAAGAGTTGATATATTATTTTCCTTAAATGAAATACTTTTATAATAGTGGTATTATATTTAGTATTTAAAAGCAACCATAAGTATATACTTCAGATATTAATGCATTTAGTTTGCAAAAATAACTTTACATAAAATATATTGCAGTTCATATGTATGTAATGATATGTTTCTTCAGTCCTCAAAAGTAGATTTGTTTTGTTGATGTGATTTCCTTCTGTCAGTAAAGTAAAAGAATTAAAGGGTTAAGACCCTGTAGAGAAAAAAAATAAAATTATCTTTAGAAGTGTTTATGGTAATATCGCCCTAGGCAAACTGTTGGCAGACTAGCTAAGGGCAGATTGCATACATCTGTGTGAGTAAAATCAGCTGAAGAGTGTCAAGTGCTCTTCTGAGTCACGGTAGAGTCCCTTCATGTTTATTTTCCAAACCAAATATTAGTTTCCATTTCCATCAGCCCACACAGTCATATTATTTTCCAATCTTTCCTTTATAAATAGATGGTTTTCACAGCACTTAACTTCTTGTTGAAAAATAATCAAATAATAAGTGCATTTCTCATACTTGGGGACTCCATGGCCAAGTAAACTTACATGGAATTTCTGGTCCACAGACATGTTCAAATAAGTCTCCTCTGGGGAATGGCAATGTTGATTTTCATTTTTAGTGAATTAGTTTTAATGCAGATTTGTTTTACTATAACCTTAGTAAATTATACCCTGATCAATTAGAAAAATGTTATATTAGTAATTAATACAGTATGAAGACCAACATGTACAAAAATTTAAGTGAATGCAAGAGAACTTAAAAATGAGAAGTTTGTAAAATGTATACAATTGTTGAAATCAAATAAAACATGTAGTAAAGACCGCATGAGGTATAGTTGAGTACATATGAATATAAACACACTTAAAATTTTTCTTAAAATTATTATTGCCTCACAATAAGAATAATCAACATAATAAAGAAATATTATTCTCAGTCCCATTTATGCTTAATCATTGCCAACAATGCTAAAGAATGATCAAACAACTGCACAAATGCACTCATCTCACACACTAGTAAAGTAATGCTTAAAATTCTCCAAGCCAGGCTTTGGGAATTCGTGAACCGTGAACTTCCAGATGTTCAAGCTGGTTTTAGAAAAAGCAGAGGAACCAGAGATCAAATTGCTAGCATCCGCTGGATCATGGAAACAGCAAGAGAGTTCCAGAAAAACATCTATTTCTGCTTTAGTGACTATGCCAAAGGCTTTGACTGTGTGGATCACAGTAAACTGTGGAAAATTCTGAAAGAGATGGGAATACTAGACCACCTGACCTGCCTCTTGAGAAATCTGTATGCAGGTCAGGAAGCAACAGTTAGAACTGGACATGGCACAACAGACTGGTTCCAAATAGGAAAAGGAGTACGTCAAGGCTGTATATTGTCACCCTGCTTATTTAACTTATATGCAGAGTATATCATGAGAAATGCTGGTCTGGAGGAAGTACAAGCTGGAATCAAGATTGCTGGGAGAAATATGAATAACTTCAGCTATGCAGATGACACCACCCTTATGGCA
>SJYV01009304.1:207430-319347 GCA_006410875.1 Neotragus pygmaeus | reverse complement strand
CCTGTCCAACTTTTTGTGACCCCATGAACTGCAGCACGCCAGGCCTCCCTCTCCATCACCATATCCCAGAGTTCACCCAAACTCATGTCCATTGAGTTGGTGATGCCATCCAGCCATCTCATCCTCTATCATCCCCTTCTCCTCCTGCCCCAAATCCCTCCCAGCATCAGAATCTTACAATAAATCAACCCTTTGCATGAGGTGGCCAAAGTATTGGAGTTTCAGATTTAGCACCCAGGACTGCTCTCCTTTAGAATGGACTGGTTGAGTCTCCAAGGGACTCTCAAGAGTCTTCTCCAACACCACAGTTCAAAAGCATCAATTCTTCAGTGCTCAGCTTTCTTCACAGTGCAACTGTCACATCCATACATGACCACTGGAAAAACCATATCCTTGACTAGCCAGACCTTTGTTGGCAAAGTTATGTCTCTGCTTTTGAATATGCTATCTAGGTTGGTCATAACTCTCCTTCCAAGGACTAAGCGTCTTTTAATTTCATGGCTGCAGTCACCATCTGCAGTGATTTTGGAGCCCCCCAAAATAACGTCTGACACTGTTTCCACTGTTTCCTCATCTATTTCCCATGAAGAGATGGGACCACATGTCATGATCTTAGTTTTCTGAATGTTGAGCTTTAAGCAAACTTTTTCACTCTCCTCTTTGACTTTCATCAAGAGACTTTTTTTAGTTCGTCTTCACTTTCTTCCGTAAGGGTGGTGTCATCTGCGTATCTGAGGTTATTGCTATTTTACCCGGCAATCTTGATTCCAGCTTGTACTTCTTCCAGCCCAGCATTTCTCATGATGTACTCTGCATATAAATTAAATAAGCAGGGTGACAGTATACAGCCTTGATGTACTCCTTTTCCTATTTGGAACCAGTCTGTTGTTCCATGTCCAGTTCTAACTGTTGCTTCCTGATCTGCATACAGATTTCTCAAGATGCAGGTCAGGTGGTCTGATATTCCCATCTCTTTCAGAATTCTTTGCAGATCCACACAGTCAAAGGGTTTGGTATAGTCAATGAAGCAGAAATAGATGTTTTTCTGGAACTCTCTTGCTGTTTCCATGATCCAGCAGATATTGATAATTTGATCTCTGGTTCCTCTGCCTTTTCTAAAACCAGCTTGAACATCTGGAAGTTCACGGTTCACGTATTGCTGAAGACTGACCAGCCTAGACAGCATATTAAAAATCAAAGATATTACTTTGCCAACAAAGATCTGTCTAGTCAAGGCTATGGTTTTTCCAGTAGTCATGTATGGATTTGAGAGTTGGGATATAAAGAAGGCAGAGCGCCGCAGAATAGATGCTTTTGAAGTGTGGTGTTGGAGAATACTCTTGAGAGTCCCTTGGACTGCAAGGAGTTCCAACCAGTCCATCCTAAAGGAGATCAATCCTGGGTGTTCTTTGGAGGGACTGATGTTGAAGCTGAAACTCCAGTACTTTGACTACCTGTTGAGAAGAGCTGACTCATTTGAAAAGACCCTGATGCTGGGAATGATTGAGGGCAGGAGGAAAAGAGGATGATAGATGATGAGATGGTTGGATGGCATCATTGACTCGATGGACATGGGTTTTGGTGAACTCCGAGATTTGCTGATGGACTGAGAGACCTGGTGTGCTGCGGTTCATGGGGTCGCAATGAGTTGGAGAGGACTGAGAGACTGAACTGAACTGGAATGATTGCCAACCTTCTGGAGCCTTAGTTTCCATTTTTTTATTCTATGATATTTATTGGCAAAGATTATTGCAGTCTTAATACCCATCTACTACATAATCCCTCTATCAACTGACATTATAACATTTTCCATATTATTACCTATAAAAATAATTACAAATTATTGTTCAACATTTTATTAGATGACATGTTTTAGTTGGTTATTTTTTCACAATTACATATGGTTAACTGTCAGGTTTTACTATATATGGGACTGTTTTTGGGGTCTATGCTGCTGCTGCAGCTGCTAAGTTGCTTCAGTCATGTCTGACTGTATGGGACCCCATAGATGGCAGCCCACTAGACTCCTCTGTCTCTGGGATTCTCCAGGCAAGAATACTGGAGTGGGTTGCCATTTATCCCTAGGATATTACCATATTTTAGAATATTTGCTTACAGTGTTGCCAGAAGGATAGGTAAACATTCAGTTAAAAAACTTATTATTTGGTGCTCATTTCTTTAATTTATGGTAAATGATGCTTCACTGTTTCTCAGTTTGCAAAATGCTAGTTATTGGGTTTAGAAGAACTTACTATTGAAAATTTATTTCAAATGTGGAGAATGCATTTTTATTTGTCTTGTACAAAATTTCTTTGTGTGTACTCTTCCTTTTTTATAATAGGAATTTTAGTATTTTTTTCTGATCTTTTATATAGGCTCTTTATAAAATAACTTTTTATTTGTCATAACTGCAAAATATTATGCCTATTTATTCTTATCTTTATTGATGTATTATATTTAAGATTTTACTTGTAGTATGATCTAATCTTTCTATATTTTCTTGCTGGTATGTATAACTTAAGACAATTTCATTGATATATCAGAATTTATATATAAATTTACAAGTTTTATATAGATTTATAAATGTTTCATTAGCTCTTTCCTACCATTATATTTAGTTTTATAAGTCACATCTGCAGAGCACCAAAAGTTAGTGGAAATAATTTAGTCAGTGAGGAAAGCTCTTCCTTGTGGGGAAGCACCTTTATCAAAGCATTTGGATCAAAGTGGGCTTTGAGTCTCAGAGAAAGCAATTAGATTAAAAGAAAATGAGGATGTTGGCTCACAGTATGAGCATGTGAAACATAATTCATGTTGATTCAAAGTTTTTAATCTTCTATCACTGGGTATCAAATATGTCATATAAGAAAAATAACCAGCTTTGTTTACAACTTGCTAAGTTTGGTCACTATTCCTTATAAACAAAAGTTAAGTTCTTCTCATATTAGAAAATAAAGTTGTTTTAGATTCATTAAACACACACGCATACATCAGACTTCATCAATGATAAGTTTACATTGCTAACAATGTCTTATACTTTGACCTACTGTGCCTATCTTGGCTCTTGATATGTGCACAGTTTAAAATTGTACAATGTGAATGGTTGGATTCCCTGCAGTAGAATGTGAGAAGTCATTAAGCATGTCTTCATAATGCCTTTAGGAGTGCAAAAGGCATGCTTACTAGTTGAAAAAGAAATAGAAAGAAAATGATATGCTCTTGAAAGAACAGGCAAACACAGCTCAATGAGCACTGAAAATCAATGAAGTAAATCTGGTCTGTCCCTTAAAATGAACAAGGTGAAAATGGACCATTTTTTGCCTTCATTGATTTTCACTGCTCATTGAATTGTGTTCGCTTGTTTTTTAGTTGTGCTCTATTCTCTTATTTTCTTTTTTCAGCTTTACTTTTGTGTTTTATTTCAAACTGTGATTGTTCTGAGGTAGGCTTTGATGGAGGAATTTTAGCTCGATAAGACCATTTCTGCTTACTTGAATTTATCTAGATGTTATCCTTACTTTTCATACTTTTTAGTGGTATTTTTTCTGAAGAATCTTCTGTAAATATTCTCTTTATTTTGATACGCCAGATTTTTATGGGTGAAAACTATTCCTATAAAATTGAAAGTGAAAAATAAAATTATTTTTATTTATTATAGGGTAACCATTTAAATGGAGAAGGCAATGGCACCCTACTCCAGTAATCTTGCCTAGAAAATCCCATGGGTGGAGGAGCTTGGTAGGCTGCAGTCCGTGGGGTCACTAAGAGTCATACACAACTGAACAACTTCACTCTCACTTTTCTCTTTCATGCATTGGAGAAGGAAATGGCAACCCACTCCAGTGTTCTTGCCTTGAGAACCCCAGGGATCGGGGAGCCTGGTGGGCTGCCAGCTATGGGGTCACACAGAGTTGGACACGCTGAAGTGACTTAGCAGCAGCAGCAGCAACCATTTAAATAAGGAATGTTACTATTCAATCCACATATAAAAAACCTGCTACAGGCATATGTTCAGCACCATATATACAATACACCTTTGTAGCTGTCTAGTACTGTAGTTTATATAGGTGCAGGGAATCTGAAGTTGCAAGTTCTGATTTTTGAGAATTAGAAAGATGGATTTGGAATAAAATGACTCACATGATTTTGAAACTGACAAAATGTATAATAGTCCAGATCACAGCACTCCTAGCTAATTAATGAATAAATATTTGAGTCAGATTTATGAATTCTGGGTGTGTCATAAAAGCAGGTTCTTCTAAGTATTAGTGATATTCATTATGTCATCAATATTTGTCTAGGTTCACTCTGGATTTAGGAGGAATTCATCTAGAGATTTGAAGGCAGGAAAATTGGACGCCAATATTTTGAAAGATAAAACTGAGGGAAATAAATTATTTGACCCCTAGGCATTTACAGTTTTTTAAAGTATATAAATCATTTGCTATGTATAGACAGATACATGCAATAGAATTGTAATAAGGTACAGACAATTCCTGATTTTTTATGGATGTACTCAGGGTAGAAATAATAAATTATGTTAAAATATAGAGTTTGATAAATGCACAATAAAAGTAGAGTCAAATCCTATCCATGTTATGAAGAGAAGAAATCCATTCAGAAAATTTATGGCCTACACAGGAGTTCAACTTTGATTTCAGGCTTAAGTGGTAGCTTTTATTGGCAATCTGGAACATTCTTGGCAGAGAAAAGACAGAGTTAATTCACAGAAACTAGGGTATTGAAGAGTATTTTCTCAGAATAAATTTATTTGACCCAAATGTAAGAATAGCCCAGATATAAGAATTTATTTTACAGTGAACTCAGAAAATGAGGCATTGGACGGGTGTAGAAAGATGCGTTGGAGGTGTCTGGACTTTAATATAAACAGAGATGAAACACTAAGGCAAAGCCAGGATTAGGCTATCTCGTATTTTGCTTACTTAGTTGTAACTATGTTGTTCTATGAATGTGTGTTCTATGAATTAGCACAAATATGTGCTAATCATATTTGAATTTCTTTATGTTCATTCAATCAGTGCTCATTCAGTTCATTATCCACTCATAACTATTATAAGCCATAAGGACCCAGTAGTACAAAAGATATGTTCAGTCTCCTCTCATGGAACTTATACTAATAGAAATCTACTTTTATATATATTTGGCTACTAAACATAGATGCCCTAAAAGTGAATGTTTAAAGCACATCTGAAAATGTTCTCTATTACTAGTATCAACATTGCCTGATTATTATACTTTGGTTAGCAATATTATCAAGAGTAAATTAACTGTTGTCCCCTCAGACTATTAACGCAGGCTTTAAGAAGGGTTCTGTGTGATTTTAAGCATAAAAATGAGAGTTATACACATAAGTGACTTCTCTGGTGATTCAGTTGGTAAAGAATCTGCCAGAAATGCAGGAGACTGGGGTTTGATCTTGGATTGGGAAGATGTCCTGGAGAAGAGAATGACTACCCATTCTGGTATTCTTTCCTGGAGAATTCTTTAGATAGAGAAACCTGGCAGGCTACGGTCCATGGGGCCGTGAAGAATCAGATATGACTGAATGACTATCACTTTCACTTTTCAGTTTCCACATATAAGTAGAGTGTATGAGAAACACATATATGAAGTAAATAAGCATGCCATGTTTCATAAGTTGTCACCTACCACATTCACGAGGTTTACAGACCTGTATTTATACATATCTATTAATCTTTTTATCTGTTTATCTACTTATGAATACATGATACATGTAAGTAAGCATACATGCATGCTCAGTTGCTCAGTCGTGCCCAACTCTTTGCAACCCCATGGACTATAGCCCGCCAGGTTCCTCTGTTCATGTAATTTTTCAGGCCTTTTTTTTTTTTGGCCATTTCCTACTCCAGGGGATCTCCCCAACCTGGGATCAAACCCATCTCTTGTGTCTCCTGCAGGTGCATTGAGGCACGTTCTTTACCACTGTGCCACCTCGGAAGCCTGTGAGTATATGTGCATGTGTGCAAAGTCACTTCAGTTGTGTCTGACTGTTTGTGACCCTGTTGATTATTACCTGCCAGGCTGCTCTTGTCTATGGAATTCTCTAAGCAAGAATACTAGAGTGGGTTGCCATGCCCTCCTCCAAGGGATCTTTCTGACCCAGGGATTGAAACTGTGTCTTTTATATCTCCTGCATTGGCTGGCGGGTTCTTTACCACTAGTGCCACCTGGGAAGGCCCCATATGTGAGTATATATACATGGATATTGTTCTCTAAAATGCAAATTCCATATTCTAATTATTTATGCAAGAGATTTATTGGGTAAATTCTGTAAGGGAAAAAGGGAAAGAATCCAGAAGAGGCAGGGAGGAATAATTAGACAGTGATGCAGGTATGATCCCTGTGAACAAAGATGGGAAAGACAGAGAGAAGGAAGAAAGGTTGGATTAGCAGTCTTGGATTTAGCAATGTTCTTAGAAAATTTCAACCAGGCCAGTGAGGAGTCCTTGTACCAAAGTTGCTTGTCAGAAGGAGCCTTATTTCTTTCAGGAATTAGCCTGACTTAGTGATCCTGTCCTGCTCAATCATTAGCTAAGAATAATCCATGAGTAACACGGCCTTAGCAATAATGCAGTGGTCGATTATAGCGCACTGCAGTTGGGGCTGTTGGTCAATTATCGTTTGAACAGTGGGGAACTTGAGACATGCATTTTCATGGATAGCACAAAATACAGAGGAGTGAGTATAAAGAGCAGGCAGAATTGGCATTAAACACAGTAATAAGTTTGATCAGAATCGTACATGTTTCTTGATGTAAATTTTTTGAAACTTTAGGAAACTAAATGTTGATTCTCCACAGAAATACAGTAAAGTGCATCAAGAGCATAGCTAAAAATATATTATGTTTATCTCTGAAATATGTTATGTGAATCTTGTTGTTGTTTAGTTGCTAAGTTGTGTCAGACTCTTTGCGATCCTGTGGAGTGCAGTATACCAGGCTTCTGTGTTCTATCCTATCTCCTGGTTAAGTTTGCTGAATGTGATGTATATGCAAATGCTGTAGTTACATATAGCACGGGGGGCATTCACATCAAATCTGCACTTCTTCATTGTGTCTGGATCACTTTTCAAATATTCAAATTTTTGTGTTACCCAAACTTACTAAACACAACACTGGTATTAAAAATAAATCCTTTCTAAAACGTTGAGTTTTAAATGTCATTTAATATATTTTCCTAAATGGTTGAGACTCTACTATGCTTCTAACCAATATTTGACAGCTTCATGATTACAGAATGAAAATTAGCGTGACCTTTTATACTACTTTAAATATTTATTAATTAAAACAATTTTAAGGGAAATTACTTCTCAGTTTTACTCAGTGAAACAACTAGAAAAAGCCTAATAAAGCTCATTTCCTTGAAGGACCTGGAATTTATATGAAGGAAAAAATAATGTCTCATTTTAAAAATTTGGAGTAATATTTTAATTCATTTATTCAATTAGAATTCATTGAGTTTTACAGGCAAAATACTTCTCAGCTACTAACTTTTAGGTGAATAACAGAAACATTTTCCTGCTCTTTTAAAACTTGTATCACAATATTATTTAAATCAAAAAACTTATTTTATGATATTCTTAAATTCCTCAAGCAGGCAGAATGGATTATTTGATTGCAATTAGGAAGCATGTAGGAAGGAAAAGTACAGGATGTCAGAAAGCATATATAATTCAGAAACTTGACCTAGTGTTGAGCCAGGAGAGCTGTTCTTGAGGGAGTGTTATTGGAGAAGAAATCTGGAGAATGAGGAGACAGCAGAAAAGGAAGTGGTCCAGGAGGAGTGTTCTAGTGAGAGGGAAGAGGAAAACCTAAGAAAACCCTTGAGGAAGTGAAGAAGACCACTGTGACTGGGACTCTGCGAGCTGGCACTAATGACATGGGAAGTGAGGCTGGAAAGAGAGTTAGGGGGTCTCTGTGCCTACGACTCTTTGCAAACCTATGAGCAGTAGTCCACCAGGCTCCTATGTCCATGGGCTTTTCCAGGCAAGAATACTAGAGTGTATTGCCATGTCCTCCTCTAGAGGATTTCCCCAACCCAGGGATTGAATCTCTGTCTCCTGAGTCTCCTGAATTGGTAGGTGGATTCCTTACCACTGAGTAACCAGGGAAGTCCAATGTAGGTCATGGGGAGTGGTCTCTGAACGTGTCCTAATGTAACTAGTTAAAAATAATCTTCAGGTGAATGTTATTCTACTTTGGGAGCCTTAAACTTTAGGTCACTTTTTGATGCCAGAATGTAATAGTAAATTATACTCTTTTTCCTGGTGGCTCAGAGGTTAAAGCGTCTGCCTCCAGTGCGGGAGACCTGGGTTCGATCCCTGGGTCGGGAAGATCCCCTGGAGAAGGAAATGACAATCCACTCCAGTATTCTTGCCTGGAGAATTCCATGGATGGAGAAGCCTAGTAGGTTGCAGTCCACGGGGTCACAAAGAGTCGGACACGACTGAGCGACTTCACCTCACCTCATGTTGCCTGTGATCTTTTGATTAAATCACAGAGATTTTAATTTTCAACCAAAGACAAACTGCTGCCACCTCATGCATTTAAAAAAGAATCTTACTGAGCAGTTTTTTAAAGATTGTATCCTTTTTGTAAGTCGCTTATCTTACTTATTTGGAGATTATTTACATTAGTTGGTAGATGATGCATCAGAAATTTAGAACTGTCTCTCATCTTTCCAAGTTCCTAAATTATATTGCAATGGAAAGTTTTCTTTCTAAAAGTGCTAAAGGTGTTTCTCAATGGAAGCATTAAAATGAACTTTTTTGGCAGGTCTCCCAGAAAGAAATCATCCCTCTAGCATTTTTGGAAATGAGTAGGGAAAAAATTATAAATAATCTAAAATAAACTCACATTAGCGGCTTATATGAAATATTATGCAGTGTGTATTGAGAACCACATTTTCTGCCTTTATACTTTTAGGATTTTCTATAAGAATGGGAAAGTTTCCCATGAGAAATTTGGCATTGACGTCAAATTCTACACTGAAAAATCTTGAAAAATCATGTATCATCTTGGAATCTATTTTTTTAAAAAACAATTTTAATTGGAGGATAATTGCTTTACAATGTTGTGTTGGTTTCTGCCACACAACACATGGGGGGCTCCCCATGTTATGTAGAGGCTTCCTGCTAGCTATCTATTTTACATGTGTTGATATATATGTGTCAGTGCTGCTCTCTCAGTTCATCCCACCCTCTCCTTCCCTCACTGAGTTCACAAGTCCATTCTCTACATCTGCATCTTTATTCCTGCCCTGCACATACTTCATCGGTACTATTTTTCTAGATTCCATATATATGCATTAATATATGATATTTGTTTTTCTCTTCCAGCCTTACTTTGCTCTGTATAACAGGCTCTAGGTTCATCCACCTCGGTTCCACTTTGAAATCTATTTTTATAGTAAGACCTAATAAGTGGGAAGATATTAGAGTTTGATTAGATCATTGTTTCCACACCACATTAAAAATTACAATATTGGTGTCTACTGAATACATTAGGTAGGGGAGAAGATGAAATTCTGATGAAAATGGTGGAGATCTCCAAAAGCCACCTTACATTAATGAAACAGAAAAGGTGTGTGTGATGTGATTCTAAAGGAAGTATCTATTTTGTGAGTCACTTTTGGAATCTGTCATATACTAGCACTTATACCTTATGTGTGGAATAACAATTTATAAATTACGTGGATATGTAACTGTACAGTATAGGGAATTGTTGCTGTTGTTCAGTTGCTAAATCACGTCTGACTCTAAGACCCCTTGGACTGCAGCATGCCAGGCCTCCCTGTCTTTCACCATCTTCCAGAGTTTGCTCAAATTCATTTCCATTGAGTTGCTGATGCCATCCAACCATCTCATCCTCTGTCACCCACGTCTTCTCCTACCCTAAATCTTTCCTAGCATCAAGGTCTTCTCTAATAAGTTGGCTCTTGGCATGAGGTGGCCAAGGTATTGCAAATTCAGCTTCAGCATCAAGTCTTTCCAATGAATATTCAGGGTTCATTTCCTTTAGGATTGACTGGTTTGATCTCCTTGCTATTCAGGGGGCTCTCAAGAGTTCCTTGAGAGACTCTCCAGCACCATAGTTCAAAAGCAGTTCTATGGCACTCAGCCTTCTTTACGGATCAGCTCTCACATCCCTAGATGACTACTGGAAAAACCGTAACTTTGACTAGATGTTTGACTGGATGTTTGTCAGCAAAGTAATGTCTTTGCTTTTTAATATGCTGTCTAGGTTTGTCATAGTTTTTCTTCTAAGGAGCAAGTGTCTTTTAATTTCATGGCTTGTCACCATCTGCAGATTGTGGAGCCCAAGAAAATAAAGTCTGTCACTGTTTCCACTTTTTCACTTATTTGCCATAAAGCAATGCTTAGTTTTTTGAATGTTGAGTCTTAATACATTTTCCATTTCTCCATCTCTGTCCTGACTTCTTATGGTAACTCCCTAAGCAATCATCTGATTCCTTGTGTCTACCTATTATCTAAATTATGCACATACGTATTGTTCTTTTAAAATCATAGGAACATCCCATAATAATTCTCTTCTTCATTATATGGTAGGGGATAATACATCTTATCTTCGGCCTCTTTTTCTTGGCTTATTGTCCACATTTCCTGTGACTGGCATGAGCCTCTTACCACATTGTGTATATATTCCATGTTTTCTTTCCTTCAGGCTTTTGATTGTATTATTCTTCCTGCTTGTTATTTTCTCTTCCCTCTGTTTATTCCTTCTGTTACCTCAGTTTATAACTTCTTTAAAGCTAAGTTCAGATAATGTGAACTCCATGAGACTTCCTTACCTATATGGAAAGTAATTGTATTTTTTCTCATCTGATATATTCTCTCTGATATATTAACTATACTTCCCTTATAGCATTTATCACAATTCACATTACAGTATTTATCTCTCTCTGCTGCATTATAAGGAACTTAAAAGTGAGGATTATATCTAGGTCATTTAGCTCAATGCCTTGCATAGTACATATACATAGAAAAGATGAAGTATAAAATCTATTAATTTCATTTGCATCAAAGACAATGCAGGCTTTATCCATATATACAAGTCAGATTGAGCATTAATCTCACATGAAGGAGGAATGTCTCATTAATATTAATTACTTATTTATTCATTCATTAAATGATTTTTTCCCCGAGGTTCACTTGTTGATCATCAGTTGCGTGCTAGGAACATATTAGTAGTTTGTGAATTCAAGACTGATATGAAAATTTAGCAGAGTTTTTCAAGAAATATGGCATTTTATTTTAAGAGAGAAGGCATAAGAGCTTATGCAGAAAACGTAAAAGAAGGTACAGTCAAAATTTAATCATGATGGGTCTTTATCAGTATGTATATCCAAGTTTATATTGAACTCTTGCCCCTTAATTGTTAAAGAAATTCGTCTATTACAAGTTGTCATTGCTACAAAATGAAAATAATAATTTCTGCCATTATAATACCAATCTTGCAGATAATTTCAGCACCTAGTATAAATGAGACCATTTTTCAGTATGAGTTGATAACATAAAGCAAAGTGATGAAATGTTGTGAACTGTGTAGTTAGAATAGCCTGAGTGCTTTTCTTTCAACACAACTGGCATTTGAGTTATGTGTGCCAAGAAATTCTGGCTAAAAAATGGTCATTTTTTTTCCTTTTTAGCATGAGACAGAAATGTTTGAACCTTTAGGTTTTGTTTTTTTTTGATTTTATTTCCAAAATAAACACTGGGGGAAGCAAATTTTTGTGAAACTGTTAGTCTCTATGATATACATAGTGACAACAGAATGAAACTGAATCAGAGGACTCAAGTTCAAGTGTTGAGTTAGCAGTTGAATTAAATTTGTGATCTTTATCAAGTCTAATTTCATCATATCAACCTTAAAAACCTTCATTACAAAATTTAGGGATTAGTCTTTAGCATTAAATTTTAAGCGCTCAGAGGAGTCTTACTGGTTCACAGAGTCCCTTTAGGAATTGCTTGCCAATAAAAAGAAGCCTGGTGTGCCAAGTACCACCACTTTTAATATTTGTTTTTGTCTTCTGTTTTCATTATGTGTTATAATTCTCTTCACAATACATTCTGTGGCAGAAACAAAAAATAATTACATAAAAAGAAAAAATTCCCTGGATTGGATTATTTCTAGATTTCACACATCAGTAATCTTACATTTTACCTCTCTGTGGAGCATGGATAGTGACCGGTAAAAATAATTATCACTTTTTTCATTTTCTTTACTCACCAAACATTTATTTCTTTTAGAAGTTTGCTACATGTCAAGGTTTGTGTCCAGTGATGTGGACATTCCAAGGCCACAGAGTTCAAAATTTATTGGAGAAGATATACACATAAATAGCTAAGGAAAAAAAAAATCCTTAGATAAGTGATAAGGGTTACTCCCAAACTATGGATAAAGTGACTTGAATCATAACTTGAAACTATATGCTTTATATGTTTCACGAATCTGGCAGGTACAGAATCCATAATAGCAGACTGACACAAAGTATGTTTTAATTCTAGTGTTTTCATGTTTTGTTTTGGAACTGAAGCACTTTTTATTTCAGAACCATTGATTTTAAAGTGAAGAAATGGTATCTTTGAAACTTTTTATTTAAAAATCATCCCAACTTATTAATGCATTTAGTGATTTTAATACAAAATGCCATTTTTAAAAAACCTTTGCCAAAAAAAAGTATTAAAGCATACTACTTAAAGTCCATAGGCTATAAGAAGCTTGGAGATCATTATAATAGAAGGATAAAAAAGGAAATGTTCATGGTTGCTATAAATTATTCAAAATATAAATATCTATGTCAAAGTCCAAGTGACATATCCATTAAAACATGAACACTATTAAGTGTATTGTAGTTTGGGATAATTAATGTAGTTCCAAATGGTAATGATTAAACATCTGAAAACACTGCTTATGATCTTCAGTATTAACTTGAATAACCTCAAAGTGAAAAGTAGTACTGCATGAAAAAAGAAATATAAATACACATTACCTCTAAACTTTGAATTTAGTCTACCAAAAATATAACAATATACCTTGCTTAGCACAAATTTTATTTGGCAGTAATTGAAATACGTATTTGCTTGTGATGGTTAATTTTTTTGTGTTAATGTAAAGAGGCTATGGTACTCAGGTATTTGGGCAAACATTCTAGATGTTTCTGTGAAGGAATTTTTAGATGAGATTAGCATTTAAATCACCAACTCAATGAACATGAATTTGAGCAAACTCCAGGAACATAGTGAAGGACAGGGAAGTCTAGTGTGCTGCAGTCATTGGAGTTGCAGAGAGTCAGACTTAGTGACTGAACAACAACAACATTTAAATCAGTAAATTAGGAATAAAGCTGATTATCCCCTGTAATGTGGGTGGGCTTCATCCTTCAATCATTTGAAGAGTTTAATAGAAAAAGATTGACCTCCAAAGAAGAAGAGGGAATTCTACTAGCAGATATGTTTAGGCTCAAATTACAAGTCTTCCTTTTTTTTCCAGCCTGCTAGCCTATCNTTAAAGCATCTGCCTGCAATGCAGGAGACCTGGGTTTGATCCCTGGATCGGGAAGATCCCTGGGTCGGGAAGATCCCCTGGAGAAGGAAATGGCAACCCACTCCAGTATTCTTGCCTGGAGAATCCCATGGACACAGGAGCCTGGTGGGCTACAGTCCACAGGGTTGCAAGGAGTCGGACTGAGCGATACTTACAGTTATAGCCCGCTGCTCACAAGTGAGGTCAGGGAGCTCCCCGAGAAAGTGAGTGGGGATTGTCCTGCAGACCCTCCTCACAGGGCAGAGAGGATTCTAGAAGGGCTTCAGAACCAAGGTGCATGATGGAGGGAAAGACGTGCACTGAGGTTGAAAAGCATCAGCCTTGGACAGCGAGCAGGTGGGCAGCCGCGGACNGAGTGGGGATTGTCCTGCAGACCCTCCTCACAGGGCAGAGAGGATTCTAGAAGGGCTTCAGAACCAAGGTGCATGATGGAGGGAAAGACGTGCACTGAGGTTGAAAAGCATCAGCCTTGGACAGCGAGCAGGTGGGCAGCCGCGGACATCCTGGCATTCCTGCAGGACTTCCAGGGAGTTCTCACACCCGCTACGGACTCCCTGCAGTTTCACTGGTAGACGTGCCTCCCTTCCGCCTCTAATACGAAGTGTCCTTCATCGAGTGTTTGCCATCTCATGCTGGGCACTTCGGCAGGTGCTGCCTTCATTCCTTCAGCTGAGACCTACTGAACACTGACTGCATGCTAGCCCTGGCGATGCGGCAAGGAAATTCCTCACAGCAGCCCTGTCCAGAGTAGGGGTGAACCCATGGTTACAGAGGGGCTGTAGAGCTCAAAGACGAGTGACTGGCAGAGACACGCATCTGAGACCTACACTGAGACACGGCAGAGCTGGGTTTCACGCAGGCCAGTCTGACTTCAAAGCCTGGTTTCATTCCCTGCTCAGCAGGATTAGAAACAGGCAAGAAGTTGGTGAAGGGGAGACAATGTATGTGACCCGCCTATAATCTTTTGGTTTGTCCCGGAGGTTCTATTCAAGTTAATCATAATTTTATATGCTGATTATCGTCTGAGACAATGCTTTTATGTAAAAGCAAATCCACGAGGCCCGCTTCCTGCCGCACAGAATGTGGTGACTCCATATCGCCACCTGGTGGCAGAGCCTTCTCATAGCGGGAAGAGAGATTTTGAAAAGCAAAGACAACCAGACAACAGCTGCGTGAGTGGGCGGGACTCCTTGTTGGAAGTGGGAATCCACCGGCTCTAGTTCATCTCTGGACCCGCCCGGCTGGCACTGAGCCGCTTCAGCTCTCCGCACAGCAGATCCGTGGTTGTGCAGCTCCTGCATGGACTGGTATTCCTGGAGAGCCCCTCTAACAACAGACGTTCTCAGACTCTTCTCTCTCTTTTAAAAAATTATAGCTGTATACATATTTATTTGGCTGCGCTAGGTCTTTGTTTTGGCATGTGGGATCTAGTTCCCTGACCAGGGATCAAATTCAGGCCCCCTGCATTGGTAGTTCAAAGGCTCAGCCACTGGACCACCAGGGAAGTCTCTCTTATGTTGCATTAAACTTGAAAAAAAAAAANTGGAAGGAAAATTATGACCGACCTAGATAGCATATTCAAAAGCAGAGACATTACTTTGCCAACAAAGGTCTGGCTAGTCAAGGCTGTGATTTTTCCAGTGGTTATGTGTGGATGTGATAGTTGGACTGTGAAGAAAGCTGAGCACTGAAGAATTGATGCTTTTGAATTGTGGTGTTAGAAAAGACTCTTAAGGGTCCTTTGGGCTGCTAGGAGATCCAACCAGTCCATTCTAAAGGAGATCAGTCCTGGGTGTTCTTTGGAGGGACTGATGCTAAAGTTGAAACTCCAACACTTTGGCCACCTCATGCGAAGAGTTGACTCTTTGGAAAAGACTCTGATGCTGGGAGGGATTGGGGGCAGGAGGAGAAGGGGACGGCAGAGGATGAGATGGCTGGATGGCATCACCTACTTGATGGACATGAGTTTGGGTGGACTCTGGGAGTTGGTGAGGGACAGGGAGGCCTGGCATGCTTCAATTCATGGGGTTGCAGAGGCAGACACCACTGAGTGACTGAACTGAACTAAGTGTTTTGTATACTGGGATAAACTGTTAGGTGGTGTGCCCATATAGTGGTCCTGTCATTTGAAATATCTGTTTGTTCAGGTTTTATGTTCCACTTGTCCTTAAACATATGCTTATTTTTTTAATTGTCAGGAGACCAAAGTTAGATCCCTGGGTTGGGAAGATCCCCTGGAGAAGGGAATGGCTACCTACTCCAGTATTCTTGCCTGGCAAACCCCATGGACAGAGGAGCCTGGCAGGAGACAGTCCATGGGGTCGCACCAAGTTGGACACCACCTGGTGACTAAAGGCCACCATCTCTTACACAAGAATCATTGTGTTTCTTAAGATACATCTTGGGAATTCTCACTTCTTTCATTTTCCTATTTAGTTCTTACCTAATTATTAAATTTGGTTACTTAACAGTTAATGTTCTGATGTGTGGAGACATGTGATGAAACAGCCAGTGCTGTTTGCTGTCATATGTCCTTATTTCCTATGTTGTAGTCATTTTCCTGCATGTTCCTGGTCAAATAGCTATTCCAAGAAAAGGTATATCTCCTTCTGATTTCCCTTAACAATTTAATGCAGGAAATTGACCACATAGCCATATGTCTCATATCTACTGCCTGGAAATACACCATGTCCATATTAGGACTTTATGGTCAGGGGTAGTTTTCTCTTGGTTTGACAGGGATCTGTCTTACCCAGTCCAAGATAGGCTGTTAGAGTTTGTGTATAAATGATTTATTTTCTGTTAGTAGCCCTGTATTTTATAGGGCAAGCTTTTCAAGCATATCTATTCTTAGGCCACAGAAAATTCCTAGTCCAAAACTCAATCAGGTAAAATTTGGGGTCCACAGTGACTACATTGCAAATTCTTGTAAGTACAGATCCTTGAGTGTTTATTTGGAGTTCTTATGTGTTAATGAGCTAATGTGTTTGGTGCTAATGTGTTACAAATTCTGATAGCATTTTTTACATAACCAAAAGCTGCTTTGAGACTCTTAATATCTAATTTCCCTACGTTTTCTAGTTATTTCATAGATGGGCTTTAATATTATCCCCATTTGAAGTATGTGCTGTTTCTAGTGTTCAAACCATCCTATCATTTCTGAAATTATTTTGCAATAGAAGTTGGTATGAGGTCTATCTTGTTTATAAAGGAGTCTGATATCTTCCTACCATCAACAAACCTAGTTATGCCTAGAGTTTATTGTAGTTTGGGGTCTTTGGACCTTCCCTGGGTTTGGACCTTCCATCCGCAGAGTGTAATGAATTTATTTAACTCTAACCTGTATTTCACGTTTGGCATGGAATATGGTATGTCCCATAGCACCAACTGATACTAATTATTACAACTTTGGTCAGGTTGAGGACTCTACCAAATTTTTTTTTTTTTTTGGCAAATTATGCTCAGACACTGAGATTGTATTTGCTAATAGTTTATTTAATACTGGTTCACTATGGGAATTATGCTTTATAATAACATTTCTCAAGCCGGTGGCATATAATATTTCTTTTAATAAGTCTATAAAGAAATAACATCCCAACTTCCCCTTTCCTCTACGTCTCTTCAGTTGAAATGGCTGCCTTCCCCCATTCAAATAATAAATCATTTTCAGGTACTCATCGCCATCCTATTTTCAAACATTCATAAAATAGACTTTCCTAAGTTGTTGAAAATGTGATCTTCCTCTCATCTCCAGATTTACTTGCTAGAATCTCATGTGTGTGTGTGTGTGCACTCATGGTCATGTCTGACTTTTTGCGACCCTGTGGCCTGTAGCACACCAGGCTCCTCTGTCCATGGGATTCTCCAGGCAAGAATACTGGAATGGATTGCCATTTATTTCTCTCCGGGATCTTCCCAACCCAGGGATCAAACCTGCATCTCTTGTGTCAGCAAGTGGATTCTTTAACCACTAGAGTCACCTGGGAAGCCCCGTAGACTGTCACAGGAAGAAACAAAGTCATGAGAAAGGGAGTGAAAAATAGCTTAGCTATGGTTGCAAGTGCTTTCACCTTGCCGTTCTATTAGTAGGAGCTCACTTCCAGTAGGAGACATTTTCACTATTTTCCCTTTCCTATCCTAAACCTAATTCAAACAAAGGTTTCAGAGCATCTCAGTTCAGATAAGAAAAAGTCTGTTATCATTAATGTTAAACATAAAGTGATCGCTTTCTATGCCAGAAGGGTTTTAGTAGATATATCAACTTTTTCTGTACCTGCTTTCTAGTTTATTTGAATTAGGATGACATATTTAATTATTTCTTTTTGATAACAAAACAATATAATGCCTATTAACACTGTGTTTAAATTTTAAGAATATCAGAACTCCTCAAAAATAAAAGGTAATGTGTAAATCCATATATCATATTCAATTCAACCACCATTTGATAGCATGTGTTGGGCTCCAAGGAATACAGAAAGAAAAAGACAAGTACATTGATCTTAGAGAGAGAAAAAGACAAGTACATTGATCTTAGAGAGCTGGGGGACCTAATAATGTAAGCACATGAATATTAAAGGGATTGTTTTATTTAAGAATAAGAGTATGTATAAAATATAGCTATTGCACAGAAAGGTGCCTAATTCTCATAGGAAGCTAAGGAAAGTGCTTCATAGAAATAAATTCTCCTGTGCACTTTTGAAAGATAAGTTTGAATATTTGTCAGAAAAGGAATAGAAAGTAAAGTAAAGGAAATATCAGGCAGAGAGAACACATAAAAGCTTTTAAAGATACAGAGACTTTACTCATTTTAATCAATAACTTTTCGCTAAAGAACATTTTGAATTAGATTAGATATGTGCAAAAACAGGAAAATATCATAATCCTAGTATGAAGTCTCATTTCACCAGATTATTTAATTTATTTGCACATTGGTATTATGGAGTCCATTTGAAAAATATTTACACAGAGGTATTATAATTTGCCAGCAGCAAGAAAAGAGCAATAGGAATGTGAATGATGCACTTTCCTTGTAGTTTCACCGAAATCTTCATTGAGGAAGAGGTTACATTGGATCTTTTCTTTTAGAAGTATCCAATTAAATGTTTATTTCCAGTTCATAAAGCATCATAATCTTATTTATTTCAAAATCCTGTTTGATATGCCCTTCTGTTTAGTCTTAGTATTAGGTGTCAATGGAATGAATAATGAGGTTGTGAGATGTTACTTCAGAGATTATTTCAATTTTCTAATTACTTCCAATAATCAATTAATAATAAATAAATAAATAATTGTTATAACATCGACTTCATGTATTGGAGAAATCCAATGAGAAGGAGGGCTAGTCTAGTTGATACTGGATCTGGAAAAGAGATACAGGAAAAGGGCACAAATAACAAAATCAAACAAAAACCAAAAACCACAACAAAAATATAGTATTTTGGAGAATAACACCAAATCCATCAGCTTTAATATCCTTATAATTTTTATTTTCTATGAAGGCATATTAACAGTTAATGAGAGATGTATGAAGGTAATAAAGCCTGAGGAGGCTTAGTCACGAAGAAACTTACTTGCTCTCTGAATTATTTTCACAATATTAAAGGCCCAGATTATTTTTATAAGATGAAATTTTGAAAATGTAACCATGTAACTAAAGGAAACATTGATTTTCTGATAATCTAGGAGATACACTTGTATATACACAAAAGCTGTAGAATATTCGAAGCCTTACTGAAAGCATGGACAGATATGTCATAGATTAAAATTTTACTTAGAATTTATAAAATTATAAATGCAGATGTCAAATTTTTTTAAACCAAGTAAGAGAATAGGAAAAGATATTTTCCTTTTGGTATTTCCAAAGGCTCTAAGTAGATTTCTTGAGGTTTAATTTGTTGTGGGTCTTGAGTTTGGGAGATACTTTTCTCAGAATACTGAAGTTCTCTCCTTTTTTAATCAGCTAAAAAATGAAAAAAAAAAATCCCAAAGAAAACTTCCAACAGAGTTTAAAATAGAGAGAGGCAAACAGTTTTCAATTTAATAGTAATCCTGAATGGAAAAGAATAATTGATGCTTTTGAACTGTGTTGTTGGAGAAGACTCTTGAGAGTCCCTTGGACTGCAAGGAGATCCAACCAGTCCATTCTGAAGGAGATCTGCCCTGGGATTTCTTTGGAAGGAATGATGCTAAAGCTGAAACTCCAGTACTTTGGCCACCTCATGCGAAGAGTTGACACATTGGAAAAGATTCTGATGCTGGGAAGGATTGGGGACAGGAGGAGAAGGGGACGACCGAGGATGAGATGGCTGGATAGCATCACGGACTCTATGAATGTGAGTCTGAGTGAACTCTGGGAGATGGTGATGAACAGGGAGGCCTGGCGTGCTGCGATTCATGGGGTCGCAAAGGGTCGGACACGACTGAGCGACTGAACTGAACTGAACTGAATGGAAAAGAACTTTTCATATCTGGCCCAAGATTACTTCAGGTTTTTAACTAAAAATAATGCCAATGACTAAATCTGTAAATAGATACATTGGTCAGTGGAACAGATTAGAGAACCCAGAAATTACATCTATGCATATATAGTCAATTAATGACAAAGGAGTCAAGACTATACAATGGGGAAAGAACAATCTACTCAGTAAATAGTGTTGAGAAAACTGGATAGCCATATGGAAAATAATGAGACTGGACTACTGTTTTTTGCCATATTAAAAAAATTAACTGAAAATTAATTAAGAACTGGAATGTGAGAGCTGAAACCTAAAATTCTTAGGAGAATACATAAATGGTATGCTCCTTGACATTGGTCTTGGCATTGATTTCTGGGATCTGACATCAAAAGCAAATGCAACCTAAGCAAAAATAAACAAATGGGATTACATGAAACTAAAAACTTTCTGCACAGCAAATAAACCATTAATTAAATGAAATGGCAGCCTTCTCGATAAGAGAAAATATTTGCAAATCATATATCTGATTAATGGTTAATAGTTAAAATATATGAACACTTCATGTAACTCCAAAACAAAACAAAAAGCAAGCAATCTGATGAAAAATATGCATGGAATCTGAATAGGTATTTTTTTTTCCAAAGAAGACATTACAGATGCCCAACAGGTTCATGAAAAGATGCTCAATATCACTGGCCACCAGGGAAAGAGAGATAGCACCTCGCATCTTTTAGAATGGCTATTATCGAAAACACAAGAAGTAACAAGTGTAGGCTAGGATGTGAAGAAACTCTTGTACACTGTTAATGGGAATGTAAATCAGTTCAACTATTATGAAAAACAGTATGCAGTTTCCTCAAAAAGTTAAGAAGTTCTGCCATATGATCTAGCGGTTCTGCTTGTCAATATTTATCTGAAGAAATTTGAATTAAAGTGAAAAGACACCTCCACTCCTGTGTTTTTTACAACATTATTTACAATAGGCAAGAAACAGACATGATCTAAGTTTCTATCTATTGGTTAATGGAAGAAAACAATATGATATGTGTGTGTGTGTGTGTGTGTGTGTGTGTGTGTGTGTGATGGAATATTATTTAGCCATGAAGTGTGAAATTGTGTCATTTGTAATAATGTGAATGGACTTTGAGAACTTTATGCTAAGTGAAATAAATCAGAAGAATATACAAACTGTATGANAGTTCGTGTGTGTGTGTGTGTGTTTGTGTGATGGAATATTATTTAGCCATGAAGTGTGAAATTGTGTCATTTGTAATAATGTGAATGGACTTTGAGAACTTTATGCTAAGTGAAATAAATCAGAAGAATATACAAACTGTATGATCTCATTTATATGTAGAATCAAAAAAATCTGAAAAAGAAAAAACAAAACTCAGCTCATGGATATTCAGAATGGATGGTGGCCTGAGCCAAGGGTTCACGGATAAGCAAAATGGGTGAAGGGGATCAAAGCATATCGATTTCCAGTTATAGAATTAATAATTCATGGGGATATGATGTACACCATGGTGACTACAGTAAATAATACTGTATTTTAATTTGAGGGTAACTAGGAGAGTGAATTTTGAAGGCTCTTATAACAAGAAACAAATGGACTTATGTGTTGTGAAGGAAGTTATCTGAACTATTGTGATCATTTTGCAATATATATAAATATCAAATCATTATGTTGTGCACCTGAAATCAATAGGATATTATGTCAATTATACCTCAATAAACAAGGATAAAAAATACTGATCAGTAACCATTAAAATAGTGTAAACCTTTCATTCATTTCTGTGGAAGATATAAATTTATTTTAGGATTGTCAATGCAAGTCCTTAACTCCTTTTAATACAGACTATGCTTTGTGAAACATTTCTAAATATAAATAATTGCTTAGATTTCTTAGAAAACCTAACCAAGGAGCAAAGTCTATCCTAAAACTGAAATATATTAGAAATAGTAAAAGGGACTTTAATCAAGAACTGGCTGAAATATTTCAGAATTACCTGTATAACCTGAGTAATGTTCAAGGACACAGAGCAGAACTACTAGTGTCTCATAGGTGAGCAGATTTTACATTTATTGTGTGTCAGCTATATAAAGGCATTATCTCCTTAGCACAACAAACTAGATATGATTTTTCAAATTTTACAGATATAAACATAGTGGCCTGAAACAGACCAGCCTTAGGGATTATTTGCTACAGTGATCTTAACTGCTTCATAAGGATACTGCCCAATTTTGTGAGACAAAANCCTTAGCACAACAAACTAGATATGATTTTTCAAATTTTACAGATATAAACATAGTGGCCTGAAACAGACCAGCCTTAGGGATTATTTGCTACAGTGATCTTAACTGCTTCATAAGGATACTGCCCAATTTTGTGAGACAAAAGCCTCCTGAGAAATCTGTATGCAGGTCAAGAAGCAACAGTTAGAACTGGATATGGAACTACAGACTGGTTCCAAATAGGAAAAGGAGTACGTCAAGGCTGTATATTGTCACCCTGCTTATTTAACGTCTATGCAGAATACATCATGAGAAACGCTGGGCTGGATGAGGCACAAGCTGGAATCAAGATTTCTGGGAGAAATATCAATAACCTCAGATGTGCAGATGACACCACCCTTATGGCAGAAAGGGAAGAAGAACTAAAGAGCCTCTTGATGAAAGTAAAAAAGTAGAGTGAAAAAGTTGGCTTACAACTCAACGTTCAGAAAACTAAGATCATGCCATCTGGTCCCATCACTTCATGGAAAACAGATGGGGGAAACAATGGAAACAGTGACAGACTTTATTTTGAGGGGCTCCAGAATCACTGCAGATGGTGACTGCAGCCATGAAATTAAAAGACACTTGCTTCTTGGAAGAAAAGTTATGACCAACATAAACAGCTTATTAAAAAGCAGAGACATTACCTTGCCAACAAAGATCCATGTAGTCAAAGCTATGGTTTTTCCAGTAGTCCTGTATGGATGTGAGAGTTGCAGTATAAAGAAATCTGAGCACTTAAGTATTGGTGCTTTTGAACTGTGGTATTGGAGAAGGCTCTTGAGAGTCCCTTGGACTGCAAGGAGATCCAACCAGTCCATCCTAAAGGAAATCAGTCCTGACTATTCATTGAAAGGATTGATGCTGAAGCTGAAGACCCTGATGCAGGGAAGGATTCAAGATGGGAAGAGAAGGGGATAACAGAGGATGAGATGGTTGGATGGCATTATGGACTCAATGGACATCAGTTTGAGTAAAACTTCAGCAGTTGGTGATAGACAGGGAGGTCTGGTGTGGTGAATTCCGTGGGGTTGCAAAGAGTCGGACATGACTGAGTGACTAAACTGAACTGAATACTTTCTACATATGCAATGTTTCTGGAACATTTTAAAGTGCATTATCTAAGCCAGAAAGAAAAACACCAATATAGTATACTGACACATATATATGGAATTTAGAAACATAGTAATGATGACCCCGTATGTGAGACAACAAAAGAGACACAGACGTATAGAACGGACTTTTGGCCTCTGAGGGAGACGGAGAGGGTGGGATGATTTGAGAGAATGGCACTGAAGTATGTATACTATCATGTAAGAAACGAGGCGCCGGTCTATGTTCNTATACACAATGGAGTATTACTCAGCCATTAGAATGAATACATTCGAATCAGTTCTAATGAGATGGATGAGTGAAGTAAGCCAGAAAGAAAAACACCAATATAGTATACTGACACATATATATGGAATTTAGAAACATAGTAATGATGACCCCGTATGTGAGACAACAAAAGAGACACAGACGTATAGAACGGACTTTTGGCCTCTGACGGAGACGGAGAGGGTGGGATGATTTGAGAGAATGACACTGAAGTATGTATACTATCATGTAAGAAACGAGGTGCCGGCCTATGTTCAATGCAGGATGCTTGGGGCTGGTGCACGGGGATGATCCAGAGAGACGATGTGGGGTGGGAGGTGGGAGGGGGATTCAGGTTTGGGAGCTCGCATACACCTGTGGTGGATTTATGTCGATGTATGGCAAAACCAATACAGTATTGTAAAGTAGAATAAAGTAAAAAAATAATAATAATAATAAAAAAGTAAAGTGCATTATCTAATATGTTGTAACTTTGGTTACAAATCCTGATGTAAATAATAAATCTAACAGTAAGTTCAAGCCAGTTCCAAGGGAAGATATTATATTTCCTGGAACATATGAGAACTTTGCCTCTTGTATGTAGAAGAGAATAATGTAAGGACAAAAGGACATAATAGAAAGGCAATGAAATGTCATGTTAAAAGTGAGCTATTTCATAATTATTGTGTGGTTTTGATATAAGGTCAAGATTGTGTTGATCTGTAGAACATTCTGTCCCTTTAATTTCCCAGTCTTAACAATTAGGACTAACTGTCTATGAATCTGAATAAGGTTGAAGACCAACAATCTTCTGGAGCTTTTTTACTTTATAGATGATTGAACTGAAAACTTGAATGACTCAGTAATTTAACCATAGTCAGTAAACCTATCACTGGGAGAAGGCAATGGCACCCCACTCCAGTACTCTTGCCTGGAAAATCCCATAGATAGAGGAGCCTGGTAGGCTGCAGTTCGTGGGGTTGCTAAGAGTCAGAAATGACTGAGCAACTTCACTTTTACTTTTCAGTTTCATGCATTGGAAAAGGAAATGGCAACCCACTCCAGTGTTCTTGCCTGGAGAATCCCAGGGACCGGGGAGCCTGGCGGGCTGCCATCTATGGTGTCGCACAGAATTGGACACGACTGAAGCGACTTAGCAGCAGCAGCAGCAGTAAACCTATCATTACATAACCAAAACTAGAACCAAGATTTCTTAATGCTTTTACCCATTGTGCATATTCACATCCTATGCAGAATAAGCAGAAGATAATTGTAAAATTTGTATTTTAACTCTGACTAGTAAGAGTGATAAATGACCAAAGGAATCAAACAAAATAATTTAAACGTGCATTTGAACAGTTCATTAGGGTATGAGTGATATACAATACATTGTATGTGTCTAAATTGAACAATTTTAACACATTTTGAGATATTTATAACTATAACCACAGTCAAGATAATAATACCTTTAAAACTGTGTTTTGTCTCTTTTTATTCCTCCATCCTGTATTTCCTGTTTGCAACTTTATTCCCAGGCAAACCTTGGTTTCCTGGTGGCTTCCCTTGTGACTTAGATGATAAAGAATCCATCTGCAATGTAGGAAACTTGGGTTTGATCTCTTGGTCAGGAAGTTCCCTTGGAAAAGGGAATGGCAACCCATTCCTGAATTCTTGCCTAGGTTATCCCATGAACAGAAGAGCCTGGCAGGCTATAATCCATGGGGTCACAAAGAGTTAGACATGACTGACTGACTACTACACAAATGTTGGTAATCTTTTCACTATATTAATATGTATTTTCTAAGGATGTAAATATATAGAATCATAAATACATTGTCCATTTTTGGCTTTGCTTCTTTAACTCAGCATAATATTATGGAATCTATCCATGTTTCTGTGTTTATCAATAGCTCGTTACTTTTCATTGCTGAGTAAGGTTCCATTATATGGATATACCGTATATTTTTCTATTTGTCGTTCTATGCTTTGCTTTCTTGTTCAACTTTCTTTTGTATTAATTGAGCATTTGTTTTATGATTCTCTTTTGCCTTTAGGCTGACTCAGTTGTTGACTTTGTTGCATTATTTTAGAGATGGCTCTAGGGTTTATTTGTGGTTGTTCAGTTGCTCAATTGTATCCAACTTTTTGTGGTCCTATGGACTAGACTACAGCACACCAGACTTCCCTATCCTTCATGTTCTCCTGGAGCTGGCTCAATCTCATTTCCATTTAGTCGGTGATGCCATCCAACCATCTCATCCTCTGTCATTCCTTCTCCTCCTGCCTTCAGTCTTTTCCAGCATCAGGGTCTTTTTCAATAAATTGGATCTTCATATCAGGAGAGTGAAAGTGTTAGTTGCTCAGTCATTTCCAACTCTTGGCAAGTCCATGAACTGTTGCCCACCAGGCTCCTCTGTCCATGGGATTTTTCAGGCTAGAATACTGGAGGGGGTTGCCATCACTTCTCCATGGGATCTTCATAACCCACGAATCAGAGTGGGTTGCCATTCCCTTCTTGAGGGGATCTTCCTAACCCAGGCATTGAACCCAGGTTTCCTGCATTGCAGGCAGATTCTTTACCATCTGAGAAACTAGGAAAGCCCCTTCACATCAGGTGGCCAAAGTATTGGAGCTTCAGTTTCAGCATCAGTCCTTCCAGTGAATATTCAGTGTTGATTTCCTTTAGGATTGACTGATTTGAATTCCTTGCCATCTAAGCGACTCTCAAGAGTCGTCCCCAACACCCCAGTTTGAAGGGAAATAATGACTCTGCTTTTTAATACACTGCCTAGGTTTGTCATTGCTTTTCTTCTAAAGAGCAATCATCTTCTAATTTCATGGCTGCAGTCACCAATTGCAGTGATTTTGGAGTCCAAGAAATAAAGTCTGTCATGTTTCCCCGTCTGTTTGCCAGGAAATGATAGGACCGGAGGCCATAGTCTTCATTTTATGAATGTTGAGTTTTAAGCGAGCTTTATCACTCTCCTCTTCCACCTTCATCAAGAGGCTCTTTACTCCTCTTTACTTTCTAAGGTCACTGTCATCTGCGTATTTGAGGTCATTAATATTTCTCCCTGCAATCTTGATTCTAGCTTGTGCTTCATCCAGTCCACCCTTTAACATGATATATTCTGCATATAAGTTATATAAGTAGAGTGACAATATACAGCCTTGACATACTCCTTGTCCAACTTGGAACCAATCCATTGTTCCATGNTCTCCCTGCAATCTTGATTCTAGCTTGTGCTTCATCCAGTCCGCCCTTTAACATGATATATTCTGCATATAAGTTATATAAGTAGAGTGACAATATACAGCCTTGACATACTCCTTGTCCAATTTGGAACCAATCCATTGTTCCATGTCCGGTCCTAACTCCTGCTTCTTGACCTGCATACAGGTTTCATGCTGCTATTGCTAAGTCTCTTCAGTCGTGTCCGACTCTGTGTGACCCCATAGACAGCAGCCCACCAGGCTCTGCTGTCCCTGGGATTCTCCAGGCAAGAACACTGGAGTGGGTTGCTATTTCCTTCTTCAATGCATGAAAGCGAAAGTGAAGTCACTCAGTTGTGCCTGACTCCCAGCGACCCCATGGACTGCAGCCTACCAGCCTCCTCCATCCATGGGACTCTCCAGGCAAGAGTACTGGAGTGGGGGTGCCATAGGAGGCAGGAAAAGTGATCTGGTATTCCCATCTTTTTAAGAATTTCCACAGTTTGTTGTGATCTACACAGTCAAAGGCTTTAGAGTAGTGAATGAAGCAGAACTAGATGTTTTCTGGAATTCTTTTGCTTTTTCTGTGATCCACCAGTTGTTGGCAATTTGATCTCTGCCAGAAGAATTGGTTCTGCTTTTTCTAAATCCAGCTTGTATATCTGAAAGTTATTGGTTCACACATATTGAATTCTAGTTTGAAGGATTTTGAGCATTACTTTGCAAGCAGGTGAAATGAGTGCAATTATGTGGTAATCTGAACATTCTTTGGCAATGCCCTTCTTTGGGATTGGAATAAAAACTGACCTTTTCCAGTCCAGTGGCCACTGGTGAGTTTTTCAAATTTGCTGCTGCTGCTGCTGCTAAGTCACTTCATTCATGTCCAACTCTGTGGGACCCCATAGACCGCAGCCCACCAGGCTCCCCCATCCCTGGGATTCTCCATGCAGGAACACTGGAGTGGGTTGCCATTTCCTTCTCCAATGCTTGAAAGTGAAAAGTGAAAGTGAAGTTGCTCAGTCATGTCCGACTGTTTGGGATGCCATGGACTGCAGCCTACCGGGCTCCTCTGTCCACGGGATTTTCCAGGCAAGAGTACTGAAGAGGGTTGCCATTGCCTTCTCCCCAGATTTGCTAGCATATGGAATACAGCACTTTCACAGCATCATTTTTTAGGATTTGAAATACCTCAGCTGGAATTCCATCACTAGCTTTGATTGTTGTGATGCTTTCTAAGGCCCACTTGACTTAACACTCCAGTATGTCTGGCTTTAGGTGAATGATCACACCATCATGTTTATCTGAGTCATTAAGATCTTTTTTTGTATAGTTCTTCTGTGTATTCTTGCCACTTCTTCTTAATGTCTTCTACTTCTCTTAGGTTTATAGCATTTCTTTCTTTTATTGGTCCTATTTTTGCATGAAATGTTCCCTTTGTATTTCTGATTTTCTCAAAGAGATCTCTAGTCTTTCCCATTTTATTGTTTTCCTCTATTTCTTTGCATTGTTCACTTAAAAAGGCTTTCTCATTTCTCCTTGCCATTCTCTGGAACTTGCATTCAGTTAGGTATATCATTCTTTTTCTCCTTTACTTTTCACTTCTCTTCTTTTCTCAGCTATTTATAAGGCTTCCTTGGAGACAACCATTGTGCCTTTTTGCATTTCTTTTTCTTGGGGATGTTTTTGAGCACTACGTCCTGTTCAGTGTTATGAACCTCAGTCTGTAGTTCTTCAGGCACTTTGTCTATCAGATCTAGTCCCTTGAATCTATTTATCACTTTCACTGTATAATTGTAAGGGGTCTGATTTTTATCATACCTGAATTGCCTAATGATTTTCTCTACTTTCTTCAATTTGCAATAAGGAGTTCATGATCTGAGGCATAGTCAGCTCCAGGTATTGTTTACAGAGCTTCTCCATCTTCAGCTGCAAAGAATATAATCAGTTTGATTTTGGTATTGGCTCTCTGGTGATGCCCATGTGTAGAGCCATCTCTCATTTTGATGGAGGAGTGTGTTTGCTATGATGAGTGTATTCTCTTGACAAAACTCTGTTAGCCTTTTTCCTGCTTCATTTTGTATTCCAAGGCTAAACCTGCCTATTACTCACAGGTATCTTTTGACTTCCTACTTTTGCATTCCTGTCCCTTATGATGAATAATACAGCTCTCTCTCTCTCTCTCTTTTTTTTTGGTATTAGTTCTAGAAAATCTTATAGGTCTTCATAGAACCATTCAACTTTAGCTTCTTCTACATTGGTGTTTGGGACAAACACTTAGATTAGTGTGCTATTGAATGGTTTGCCTTAGAAACAAACCAGGATCATTCTGTCATTTTTGAGATTGCACCCAAGTACTGCATTACAGACTCTTTTGTTGACTATGACCAGGGTTTATAGTGTTTATATTTAATGTATCATAGTCTACCTATAAGCAAAATTATGCCACTTCAAAATAGTGTAAGAACCTTATATCATATTCATAATTTTCTTCTCCTGGCCTGAGTGTTGTTGTTGACATACATTTTACTTCTATATATTTTATAACCCTATACTACATCATTTTCATCTTTAAGTGATCAATTGTTTTTTAAAGACCTCTACATAATATGGGGCTTCCCCAATAGTTCAGTGGGTGAAGAATTCTTCTGCAGTGCAGGAGACCCAGGAGACATGAGTTTGATCCCTGGTTTGGGAAGACCACCTGGAGGAGGACATGTCTACCCACTCTATCATTCTTGCCTGAAAAATCCCATGGATGGAGAGCCTGGTGGGCTACACTCCAGAGGGTTTCAAAGAGCCAGTTATGACTAAATGACTAGGCACAACGGCCTATGTAATATGAAAAACGGTGTTATATTTATCCATACATTTACCATTCCTAGATCTCTTCATTCATTTGTGTTAATCCATATTTCCATCTTGGATCATTTCGTTTATACCTGAAGTTCTGCCTTTAGCATTGTTTGTAATATAGTTCTGCTGGTGATGATCTTTTTAATCTTTTGTAGTCTGAAAATGTCTTTATCTTTCACTGTTACTTTCTTTGAGCAAGAATATCACTAGTAGACAGATTTTTTCTCAGTTTTTAAAAAATGTTGATCCATCGTCTGCTGGCTTGCTTTGTTCTGATGACAAATCAGCTTGTTTCCATATCTTTGCTCCTTTGTATATAATGTCTTTTTTTCTCAGTTTTTAAGACATTATCCTTTTTGTTGTTTTCAAGTAATTTACTTATGATATGCCTTGCTTTTATTCTCTTGATATCTCTTGTGCTTGGGGGTTGTTAACCCATGGGACTTGTGCTTGGAGTTTGTTAACCCATGGGACTTTTTAAATCAATGTATGCATAGTTTTCTTTGAATTTAAAAAAAAATAATGAACCATTTTATTTTTCTGCTCCTCCTTTCTTTTTCAACTACATGAGTATTAGACTTTTTGAAGTTTTCGTCTATTTTACTGATGTTCTATTTCATTTTATTATTTTTTTTCTCCCCATGTTTCCTTCTGAGAGGGCTTACCTGGTGGTGCAGAGGTTAAAGCGTCTGCCTGCAATGTGGGAGACCTGGGTTTGATCCCTGGGTCGGGAAGATCCCCTGGAAAAGGAAATGGCAACCCACTCCAGTATTCTTGCCTGGAGAATCCCATGGACGGAGGAGCTTGGTGGGCTACAGTCCATGGGTCGCAAAGAGTCGGACACGACTGAGCGACTTCACTTTCTTTCTGAGAGTTGTTGGTGGTGTTTCTTCAAGTTTACTTATTTTTCTTCTGCAAACTGTTTTGGGTACTCTGTGTCCTCTTAGGAAGTATTCCATTTTAGCCTTACGAACAGTCTGTGGTCTCAGCAGCCTTATGTATACCTTGGTGAGTGGTGTGTCTACACTGTTTGTGTTTCCTTCTCCTGTTTTTGATACATTTATTCACACATATGCTGTGCTCAGTACTCTGCCGAGTTCTTTAGGGAGGAATATTAAGGGAGTATACTAGACTCTCTTGTCCCCCTTCCATTGCTGTGGCCTAGAAATTTTCTTGAGGCTGTGTAAGCACAGGTAATTGTTTGGCTCACTTTGTTTCTTGTGTCTCAGTTATTTCTTTCCTTTATTGCCTGATAACCAATAAGTTAAAAACTTTTGTTTCATGTTTTGCTCATTTGTTAGTTATTTTGGTAGATCAATAAATCTAGTCCTTGTGACTCCATCTTGGCTGGGAGTGAGAGTGCCTCATGCATATGTATTTTTCAATAACAATTTTTTTATTATTGGAAAATTCTTCCATTATTTTTGAGGCTGTATCATAAAAATGTCATTTCCAAGTTCTAATTGTTAATGCAATGTGTATTCATGAATAATAACATTATTATATTGTACACTTAAAAACCTTTTAAGAGAATAGAATGAACACACACACAGTGAACATAAAAAGTCTATTGGTGGTAATGGATATGTTTATTACCTTGATAGTGGTGATGGTACCATGGATGTATGTACATGTCCAGACATGTATTAAACACATAAATATTATATTAACTATACCTCAGTCAAGCCGAAAAAAAGAAAAAGAGTAAATACCTATCATAGTTTCCTAGAAACTCAGTGATAATTTAACAATTTCATCTTTGAGTTTTCTCTATAAATATATGGCTTTATATATTTATTGCATTAAATACTTGTATACAAATTAACCATATTAAAATGTCTCTTTTAATGACACATATACTAAAATAAATCATTTATGAATACATTTACTTATAATTATTTCATTTTTTGAAAAATAGTAGTAAAATAAGACTCACTATTAATTTTCAAATGTACTGTTCCAACAAGAATTTATTAAATGCTTGTTTAGTGGACATATGCTTCTTACCATAGGACATATAAAAAACAAAAAAATCAGAACATATTTGCTCCAAAAAGTTATTAGTGATGATGGTGGTATGAGATTTAGATAAAGTCTTACAGTTGCCTCTTATCAGGGAGATGTTATCTAGGGTGCTTCAGCTTTATACAGGAATTTAATATGATGATAAATTTCTTTTCTATTTTAAATTTCCTTTAAGAAACTCAGCATTTCTTTTCATTAAACATAAGATATTATTCTAAAGGTTTTAGAAATATTTTCTCATTTAATTATAATAATTCAATGTAGTAAATTCTTACATTATATCTAGATTAGAAAACTGTGTAAAAAAGAATTAAATAATGACCAAGACCCTACAGCAAGTAAAATCTTATGATATATTGAAATATAGTGGTCAAGCATCCTAAGTATTGCATTGGTTTACTTGTCCAATCCTGCTCACTGGATAAAAATGATTAAAATAATAAAAATATTTCATTAACAGTGAATAAAAGTTTACATATATCATATCCTATTTACATTATCATAAGTAAAGACATTTGATAGACTTTTCTAAACATCATAGTACTGAAATCTGTAGTTTCACAATGATTGTATGCATCATTTTATGTATCTAATTACTTTGCCAACATGTAGCCAAATATAGATTTTGAAATATTCTATTATACAATGATAGTTTTAAAAACACATCAGTGAAGTTAATTTAGGAATGAAATGCTAGTATTCAGTCTCTATAAGGCTAATAAAATTGATAAACTTTTTTGAGCTGATTAAATGAAATGTGATCATTTAATACTCTGTCTAATGTAGGAGGTATGTGCATGCTCAGTGGTGTCTACCGCTTTGCCACCTCATGAACTATATAGCCCACGAGGATCCTCTTTCCTTGGAATTCTAGGCAAGAATACTGGAGTGTTTGCCATTTCCTACTCCAAAGGGAGGAAAGGGGAGCCTGAAGATACAGAGATGGCTAAAATACATGATTAATCTGAGAGAGAGAGAGAAGAAAGGAAGGGAAAGGAAAGAAGGAAAGGTAGTGAGAAGNGAACAGGCCTTTGACTAGGGAGGGAAATAGTGTCTACCCTCCCTTCTTAGGGAATAGCTGCATTAATGCAAACTTCTATTAACCTTTACAAAATAGGCTGAATATATGACTGATTAAAATAATAACCTCAATGATATTTATTCTCTCCTGATGTATATCTTACTCTTTACATAATGATAACTCAAACATCCAGTATTTGCATTTTGGAGGAGAAAGTCTCCAAGAAATGATGTAGCTGTGCTGGAATTTGCTCCACGGAAATATGTTGTTAGTGAGTTAATTACCTGAGGAATTGTCAGAGGAAGATTTTTATCTGAGCATCATAGATTTCAGAAGTAGAAAAAACGTGGGAGATTTATATTTAAATCATCTATTTAAATATATTTAAACATATTACATATATTTAAATAATCTATTTTTATAGCCTCAAAATGAATCTCAGGGGAGCCCACTGTATCATACAATATTGAACACTGTCATTTGGAATTTGAATTCAGGCATCCTTCTCCCATCTTTAACCTGGCTTAGCTTGTGTCCTTCCCCTATTAAGGTAAAATGTCCATAAATACAGATTATTAAAAATGTAAGTGAAATGTAGGTTCACATTTATTTATTGCCAGACTATATTCCCTTTATAACCTCGTATCACTTTGCCACAGACACAGAAAATATGCTGAATAAATAAACTAGCATTGGGAATGCATCACAAGTTGCTAATCCGGGGTGGAGATGGGGAGGAAGAAAGGATGTGCAGTATGAGATGTGAAAGGAAGGGATTGTAAATCAGCCTGTATTCTTGGTTAATATTTGTAGGTGTGTTTGAAGATAACTTAGATCGTCTGGGACGGTTGTCACTCTACGATAGGTCTTTCTACACATTAAAATCAAAAAGAGCTGTCAGTTCTCTTCATTGACTTCTTTGACTCTTTTGTAGGATTGTCTTCATTGACACAGCTATANCTCCCTATTTTCTCCTTCTCAACAATACACTCCCTGACAACAACACACCCCCCGACAACAACACCCCCCCTCCTTCTCAACAACACACTCCCTGACAACAACACACCCCCCAACAAGACACCCCCCTCATTCTCAACAACACACCCCCCGACAACCACCATCCTACTCTGCTTCTTTAAATTTGACTATTTTATTTTCTGTTGTTCAGTTGCTAAGTCATATCTGATTCTTTGCAACCCCGTGGACTGTTGCATGCGAAGCTCATCTGTTCTCCATTGTCTCCTGGAGTTAGCTCAAATTCATGTCCATTGAGTCGGTGATACTATCTAATCATCCCATCCTCAGCTGCCCCCTTCTCCTTTTGTCTTCGAAATTTCCCAGCATCTGGCTCTTTTCCAATGAGTTGGTTCTTTGCATCACTGGCAAAAGTATTGGCGCTTCAGTGTTAGCAACAGTCCTTTCAGTGAATATTCAGGGTTCATTTCCTTTAGGATTGACTGATTTGACCTCCTTGCAGTTCAAGGGATTCACAACAGTCTTCTCAAGCACCACAACCCAGCAGCATCAATTCTTCAGCACTCAGCCTTCTTTATGGTCCAACTTTCACATCTACAGGTCCTGTCCAACTTTCACATGTACAGGACTACTGGAAAAAAACATAGATTTGACTGCACGCACCTTTATCTGCAAATTAATGTCTGTGCTTTTTAATATGCTGACTATGTTTGTTATGGCTTGCTTTCCCAGGAGCAAGTCTCTTTTAATTCCATGGCCGTAGCCACTATCCACAGTGATTTTTGAGACAAAGGGGAGAAAAAAATCTGTCACTGCTTCCACTTTTTGCCTTCCATTTGCCATGAAATGATGGGACCAGATGCCATGATTTTAGTTTCTTTAATGTTGAATTTCAAGCCATCTTTTCACTCTCTTCTTTCACCCCCATCATGAAGTTCTTTAGTTTCTTGTCACTTTCTGCCATTAATGTGGTATCTGAGGTTATTTATATTTCTCCCAGCTTATCTGAGATTGTTGATATATCTCCCAGGAATCTTGATTCCAGCTTGTGATTCATCCAGTCTGGCACTTTGCATGGTATATTCTGCATATAAGTTAAATAAGCAAGCTGACAATATACAGCTTTCTTGTACTGCTTTTCCAAGAAGTACAGCAGTCAGTTGAACCAGTCATTTGTTCCATGTCTGATTCTGTTACTTTTTGACCTGCATACAGTATTCTCCAGAGACAGGTAAAGTAACGTGCTACTTCCATCTGTTTAAGAATTTTCCACAGTTTGTTGTGATCCACACACTCAAAGGCTTTAGTGTAGTCAAGAAAGCAGAAATAGATGTTTTTCTGGAACATTCTTGTTTTCTCCATGATTCAGCAAATGTTGGCAATTTGATCTCTGGTTCCTCTGCCTTTTCTAAACCCAGCTTGTACATCTGGAGATTGTTGGTTCACATAGTGCTGAAGCCTAGCTTGAAAGATTTTGAGCATAACCTTACTAACGTGAAATAAGCACAGTTGTATTATATATAGTTTTAACTGTCAAGTCCAGCTCAGACAAGCAGGGTTTTCAAAAGCTTGATGTGGTGGGAGAATGAGAAACAAGATGCAAGAGTTCATTGAAAGGCAAAGATCAAGGGACCAGCACCACTCCAAGGTGAAGGTGCTGAAACTGAATCCAGGCCAGCTTTATAATACTCTCAGCCATGAAGGAAGGAATATGCAGGGAATTAAGCTGTAATTCATGTGGCCTTCAAGGCAAAAGAACAAAGTGATCATTAACCACTGAGTAACTAACAAACAGTAATCAATATCAAATCAGTAACTAAGACTAATATTCTTATCTGTAGATTTTCCTCTAGATACATATAGCATGTGACTCTGAGAAGCCAGTTGGGAAACAGTCTGGTGTCCATTTTCTGACCCCAGGATCATATCTGGGTTTCAAGATTATGAACTGTTCTCTGAATTTGTTCCAAGAGTCTTATGCCTTATAGCATCCAGTTTGTCAATAAATTCCTTTTGCTACCCTTGCCAGGGCCTGCTTTTCTGTTATTCTTCCTGTTTCCTACATTAACATTGTTTGCCATTGCCCTTCTTTGGAATTCGAGTGGAAACTGAGCTTTTCCAGTTGTGTGGCCACTGCTGAGTTTTTCAAATCTGATGATATTTTGAGTGCAGCTCTTTAGCAGCAGCATCTTTTATGCTTTTCAATAACTCCACTGGAATTCCATCACCTGCATTAGCTTTGTTCATAGTAATGCTTCCTAAGGCCAAATAACTTCATGTTCCAGGATGTCTGGCTCTAGATGAATGACTATAGCATCATGGTTATCTCAGTAATTTTATATTTTACTTATAAGTAAAATTATGCTGGATTTCTGTTTTTGTCTTGCTTATTTTGCTCAACATAATATCCTCCAGCTTCACCCATTCTGTCACTATATATCTCTTTATCCATTTATCTATGGAAGGACCTTACCTTGTTTACATGTCTTGGCTATTATAATAATATTGTAGTAAGTTTTGGAGTGCAGTTGTCTAATTTTGCAATACTGATTTCAGACCCTTTGGCTATATATACAGAAATGGGCTGATAAATCATACAGTGGTTCTATTTTTATTTATTTTTTGTTCTCTTCATTTTTTTCTTTCTGCTTTTTATTTTGTTTATTTTCTTTTTTCCCCCCATAATGGGCACCCTAATAGGTAAAGAAATATCTCCTTGTGATTTTGATTTCTCTGAAGATTATATCTCTATGAAAATCCTGATGGCATTGTGTACAGAAATTTAAAAAATAATCCTAAAATCCATATGGAAATAGAAAGGAATCCAAATCATCAAAATAATCTTTAGAAAGAAGAATAAAACTGGTGTTTTCATGCAACCTGATTTTAAAGCATATTACAAAGCTACAGTAAAAAAAAAAAAAAAAGAAAAAAAAGGTACTGGTATAAAGAGACACTTAGAGCATTGGAACAGAATGTAAAGCCCCAAAATAAATCGTATGTATACAGTCAATTTGATCTTTGACTAAGGTGCTAAGAATATACAGTGGAGGAAGGATTATCTTTTTAATTATGTTTGGGAAATTGGATATATGCATGCAAAAGAATGAAATTTCATTTGTCTTATATGATATACAAAAGTCAACTCAAGACGAATTTAAGACTAAAAGCTAAGACCTGAAACTGAAAAACTCCTATATGAGGAAAACTTTCATGAAATTGGTCTTGGCAATGATTTTTTGGATATAACCCCAAAAGCACAGGCAATGAAAACAAAAATAGACAACTGGGAGTACATCAAACAAAAAGTTTTCTGCAGATCTGGTCACTATCTAAAATATGTAAGAAACTACAACTCATTAGCAAAGAAGTAAATAATGCAAGTAAAAATAGGGAAAGCACTTAGCAAACATTTCTCTAAAGAAAGTTTAAGTTGGCCGCGAGGTACTTGTAAAGATGCTTAACAGCTGTAATAGACTTTTAATGTTTTGTGTTGTAAGGACACAGCTCAGACAAATGGATATAAAGCATAATTAAAGCATAAAACTATTATTGATTCCTTTTGCTAGATTGTTTTACATTCATTTCATGTAAACTATCAAATTTATTGACATGTATTGTTTATAGTCTTTCATTCTCATCCTTTTAGTGTCTTTGGTATCTGTAGTTGTATGTTATCTTTTATTATTGATATTGGTTATAGTGTAGCTTCTCATTTTTAATGCTCCATCTGGTTAGAGGTATGTCATCTTTATTGATCTTCCCAAGTTACACTTTTAATTTCATAGCCTTTTCTTATTGTTTTCTGTTTATTTTTTCTCATTTTATTTGTTATTTCCTTCTTTCAAACAGGTTTAATTTGAATTTAATTTGCTCACTTTTTCTATTTTCTTAAGGTGGAAACAGGTCTTTATTCTTATCTTTGCATCTAAGCATATATTATGTTACATTTTATAGTTGCCTTATTTTTACATTTTGGTGCTCTTCATTCTTTATGAAAGTGACTCAAATTTCCATTTTTTTCATACTTCTTATGCTGAAAAATTTCCTTAGCATTATTGGAAAAGGTTTTCTGGCATTTAAATCTTTCAATTTTTGTCTGAATATGTTTTCAATCCCATTTTATTTTTAGAAGATGTTTTTACTCGGCATTAAAGCACTGAATTAAATTGATTTTCTTTCAGTGCTTTCAACATATCCAAGATAGCACTGCACTGTCTTTATGCTCCTAATAAGTGTGCTCTGTAATCCTTGCTTTTTGTTCTTCCATATGGTATATTCCACCCCACCTCCACCTCCCTCAGCCAACTTGTTTTCAGCATTTCCTCTTTTTCTTTGATTTTCAACAGTTTGTCAGTGTGGCCTCTAGATATTTGTGTGTTTTTAAAATTTTTTGTTTGTTCATTTTTCTCTTGTTACATTGTGATATCTGGTATTGTTAGACTGGTGTTTTTTGTTTCTTTGATTCCTGGCTATCATTAACTGTGTTAAATTCTGGTCATTATCTGTTCATATATTTACTTTGCCTATTTGCTTTTCTCCTTTTGAGACCCCAGTTTCATATATACTAGATAGACCATTTGATATTATCTCGTAGCTTATAAGTGCTCCATTCAGTTTTTATTTATTCCTTTTTCCCTTTCAGTTTATAAAACTTCTTTTGATCTGTCTTCAGGTTCACTGCCTCAGCTGCATCTAGTCTGTTGATGAATCCATTGATGTAACTTTTGTCTCTGATATTTATATATAGTTATTGCCTGATTTCTATACTTTTGATAATGTTTAAACATTATTTTACTCTATTTAGGTATAAAAAGTTGCAAGAGAATACTTGTCCCAATCACCAGTAGGAAAAAGCTGAACAATTTACAAAATCAAAAGTTTTATTTAGCCCATCAAAGAGCAGAAGTCACAAGGCAAACAAGTAAACCTATTCCCTAGCATGTCAATTTGAAGTTTCTCAGATACCCTGTCACAAGGGAACTTAGTATTCACTCACAGCAGTCTTCATTGGGTGATTTTGAGGCCTATTGGTGGTATGAGAGAACACTAGAGAGATACTTCAGTGGTATTGGAAGGAATGAAGTAATTGACTTGCTTCTGGCAGACAGTTGTGAAGTTCCAGCCACTTCTAGACTCTCATACAAAACTTCTAAAGTCACTGGGATATGAGAAACAAATTCACTCCTAGGAATAAGGCAAAACTCCATTGTTTCTGAAGTCAAAATATATGCAAATCCGTTTTGACTCTAGGGAAGGGATAGGAAATCCTATTGCTTCCTGGGACCCAGTCAAAGACCCATTCATGCTGGGTAAAGGTAGAAGAAAATTCCAAATGAATTACTCCTTGAATGAGTATTGAGGAATCATGTCAGGCTCATGCATTTGTACTGAGAGGAAAAGGCCTTTTCTTTGGGGGAAGGTCTACAAATTATCTTTCAATGAAGACTAATCACAAATAAAAGCAAAGTTTTTGACTCCTATGGGGAGCAAGGATAGATTTAAATGCTAAGAATCTCCAACCAAGAACACTCAGGAGCACAGAAATTGTCTTAAAATCGTTAGTAAGCCAGGGCAGCAGAAAAACCACCCAGTTTACACCATGAGTTCACCTATAGTTATCTTTCTCATAGTACTGTTGTGATGATTGTATTAGCCATTAGATATAAAGCATAGTAACCTGGGTTCAATCCCTGGGTTGGGAAGATTCCCTGGAGAAGGGAATGGCAATCCACTCTGAGAATTCCATGGAGAGAGAAACCTGGTGGACTACAGTCAATGGAGTACCAAAGAGTCAGACATGACTGAGTGACTAAGTTTTTCAGTTTCTTTTTTTTTAATATAAATTTGTGTGTTTTAATTTGAGGCTAATTACTTTACAATATTTTGTTGATTTTGCCATACATCAACATTAGTCCACCACGGGTGTACACGTGTTCCCCATCCTGAACACCCTTCTCACCTCCCTCCCCATACCATCCCTCTGGGTCATCCCAGTGCACCAGCCCCAAGCATCCTGTATCCTGCATCGAACCTAGACTGGCGATTCGTTCCTTATATGATATTATACGTTTCATTGCCATTCTCCCAAACCATCCCACCCTCTCCCTCTCCTACAGAATCCAAAAGACTGTTCTATACATCTGTGTCTCTTTTGCTGTCTCGCATACAGGGTTATCGTTACCATCTTTTTAAATTCAATATATATGCGTTAGTATACTCTAGTGGTGTTTTTCTTTCTGGCTTACTTAGTGCTTGGGTGGGTAAGTTCTCAGAAAATGTTATTACCAATAAAAGTATTCCAAATGGATAAATTAAATATGGAGTAAATATGGTTACTTTTACTATTCCTATTACTACAAGTAATAATAATAAAAATGAGGATTTGGGATTTTGATTGTACTCTAATATCAGTAACTGCATGTGTGCTCAGTCATATCCAATTCTTTGTGTCCTCATGGATTGTAGCTCAGCAGGTTCCTCTCTCCATGGCATTTTCAGGCAAGAATACTGGAGTGGATTGACTTTAAAAAGTACTTTAACTTAAAATTAAAAAAAAAATTGTATGTACATTTTGGGCTTCCCTGGTGACACAAGCAGTGAAGAATCTGCCTGCAATGCAGGAGACTCAGATTCATTCCCTGGGACAGGAAGATCCTGTGAAGGAAATGGCAACCCACACCAGTATTCTTGCCTGGATAATTCCATGGACAGAGGAGCCTGGTAGGCTACAGTCCATGGGGTTGCAAAGAGCTGGACATGCCTGAAGCTACTAACACTTTTGGTGCATAGAATATATATTTTATTTAATTCTTTAAAAAATTATTTGCTTCCTTTTTACAATAAGTCTTCTGGATATAGAAAGAATAATGGAAATGAGTTATTTTAATGAAAGTCACGTAAAAACTTTGCTGACCAAAGATTTTAAATGGATCTTGGAGTTGAAGTCTTTGTTTTTGGAATAATAATTCCATCGTAGACTTTTCCCATTTTTCACTTGCTCCTTTCACAGTTGGCATTGGGGATATAAGGAAAAGGCTTGTATGACATTGAACCGTTAGGAAAAAGGAAGAACTCCTACATTGTTCCTCAGGCTAGTCCTAGGGTATGTACAAATTTAAACAAATCTGGACCTAGCAAGGAGAAACTTAATTGAAAGGGTTATTGCACTTAAGGAGATGAGGACTAATGTATTGGTGCAGGGATGCTCTTGTAATAGGGGTAGGGGACTATTGCAGTATGGAAAATCTACAAATAGATCTGCAGGTGTATCAAATGGCATCAGAAAAAATCTTTTCTTTGGCAGGGAGGAGTATATAGGCTAGAAATAACTGGATGTGGAGAAATGGGATGAGTGGTAGTGTGATAGGACAGTTATCAGTGAGTATTTTTCCCTGAGGTTAGCCAGTTCTCAAGAGAGACTATGAAGAAGGAGTTTTTCAATATTGCAATGTTGGGTAAACATCCAGGAACCTAGGGAAGGAAACATACCTGACTAAAGTTTAGTCAAGTTGGTGGGCATTTTGTCCAGATTGTTCAGTGGGGATGAACAGTTTACCTAATAATTTAGGAGGTAAAGAATAAGAATTTCGAGAGTCTTTGTCTGCCCTTGTCATGGGTACGTAGAGGTTCGCCGATGAATCTGGTATGGGCTTTCCCTGTGTCACTAGTGGTAAAGAATCTACCTGCCAATGAAGGAGATGCGAGAGATGTGGGTTTGCTCCCTGAGTTGGGAAGATCCCTTGGAGTAGGAAATGACACCTCACTCCAGTATTCTTGCCTGGAAAATTTCATGGTCAGAGGACCCTGATAGGCTACAGTCCAGTCCACGGGGCCACAAAGAGTTGGATCTAACTGAGCTACTGAACACACAGCAACACATGAATCTTATCTAAGCCTTTCAAGGAAAAGTTTTCTTTGTAGTTAACCATTTCTGGAAAAAAAGACTGTGGAAGACAAGTGCCTCAGCCACAGAGAATTTATAAATCAGATTGGCCAATCATTACCTCAGCTAACATACCACCAAGGAACTGAAGTGTGCAAACCAGAAGAACTGACTGCCTGACCTTTCTTATTATACTCTACCAATACATCATGAACAAAAGTGTTGGGGCTAGTTCACCCTATGCCATAATTTTTCCCACAATATGAGTTTTGGAATGGTGAGTATCTTCCTTTTGTTTTTCATTATGTTTTTTTTCCCTCCACTTTTATTGAGATATAGTTGGCATATAACATTATACTAAAGTGTACAGTATAATGATTTGATATATGTAGCATATATTGTGAGATGATTATCATGAGTAGTTTATTTAAATCACATTAAAATATTTTTTCTCTGCATATTAATACTCAAAACATGTCAGAAACATATTATTAGAGCCACCAAAAGCATATTCAGATACTCACTAGTTAGTCAAAAGTTTCAATTTCATGCAAGTCTTTCCCAAAATTGTTGGTTTATTTTGATTGGCACAGATGAATATATCCATGTATAACAGTAGAAACAAAACTCTGCTATTGGAGGAATGGAACTATCTTTTTAATTAAACACTAATGAAATAAATCATTTAATTTATTCATCATTGAAAGCAAATTATTTCTCTTGAAATAAAAGATGAATGTCCTAATCAATTTATTAAAATTTAAAAATTAAAGAAGGTGATGTTTGTAGAAGCTACTTCTGTGTCTGAGGAAGTGTTTCAAATAATACAACTGAAAGAATATTTCCCCCAAATTAGTCACCAAGGTCACTGTTTTTAAATAATTTATCTGATTGTGATTTTGCTGAGGAAGAATTTTATCTGGGAGCTAATAAATCTCATGGTCATGTTTTATAACAACAGGTCGGGTCATTTTGTCATTAAAGTTCTTTGACTCTGTGTTCTCTTTCTGGTATAAATTGATGAGATAGTGGATATATGGAAATTTATTCTGCCTGTTTGTAGCCATCATATTCAGAATTAAAAGATGCATTTGTATGGTGTGGGTTGTAGAGGATGGCAGGTGATCAGAATTAATTAGCAATGCATACACAAGAATAGAGTTAGATGTACAAATTATAAATGTCTTCATCAGTGGTTTGTGAAAATTGAAATGCTAGCTTTCTTATATGCTTATTTCTGTGCATTTCATAAGCCACTACACAGTGTTGTGATTCTATCAGTTTAGTGTATTTATCTTAAGTCTTTATTAGAATTGCAAATGTACACATTCATGTGGACAGCACGCTGAAGTCAATAGATTTCCAAGGTGATTTAGACTCTGAATAATTATTTCACTGGTTTATTGAGCTCACATCAATTAAAGACAATTACTATATCATATTGAAAAAATGTTGAGTAATTGTTATAGCATACTCATTGACTTGGGAAAACTGAAATGTTTATTCTAAATCAATATTATTAACACTAAATTACTATGTACTCATCCTTTTTGTGACAAAGGTCCATATAGTCAAAGCTATGGTTTTTCCAGTAGTCGTGTATGGATGTTAGAGTTAGACCATAAAGAAAGCTGAGTGCTGAAGAATTGATACTTTTGAACCTTGGTGTTGGAGAAGACTCTTGAGAGTCGCTTGGACTGCAAGGAAATCCCACCAGTCAATCCTAAAGGAAATCAATCTGGAACAATCATTGTTTGGCTACTTGATGCAAAGAACTGACTCATTGGAAAAGACTCTGCTGCTGGGAAAGATTGAAGGTGGGAGGAGAACGGGATGACAGAGGATGAGATGGTTGGATGGCATCACCGACTCGATGAACACAAGTTTGAGCAAGCTCCATTAGTTGGTGATGGACAGGGAAGCCTGGCATGCTGCAGTCCATGGGGTTACAAAGAGTCGCACATGACTGAGTGACTGACCTGAACTGAACAGTTATACTGAAACCCAGTATAGAATTCTATATGGAACAGTCTCTTCTTAGCATAGTGTTTATGGAAATTTCAAAGGAGGTAGTTACTCCAAAGTTTCTATTAAAAGTATTTTGGGATCTTGATGCCATTTTGATTCTCTTCACATTATCAATATTAATCTTAAAAAGTTTATAAAGAACATATTCAAATACTAATGAATTATTTTTATTTTGTATTGTTAATTAACCATAAGTGTCCTAAATGAATAATAAGTCCATGCAATTAAAACTCAAAATCCATTACTCTACCTAAGAGTAAAAACAAAAATAGATTAGAAAGGAAGAGGAGAAATATCTGGAGTAGGAGTTGATCAGCTAGGGTTGCCCTTATTTATTTTATCTTCCTTTGCTTATCTCTCTTCCCTACTGGATAGTAAGCAACTTATAATAAGGCAGATTCTGGGTCTTATACATGATTACATGTTAGGCACCTGGCCTTTTCCTTTGATATATTAGCTTAACAAATATTTGCTGAATCACTGTTCTGAAAATAGTCAGTGGCTGACCGAAACACTTATTTGTAAACGTCTTGAAAGGATGTTTTGTGCCTGAAAGATCAACTACAAGTGTATATACTCATCTTGGCATTAGTAACATCGTGGTTACATAATATGTTGTACTTCCATTTCTGTAGATTCTAAAAGCACTAGTGTTGCTTTTCTCACTGTATATTAATGCTTTTATGTTCTGCTGTAACTACATACTCTCAAAGTGTAACATGAGCCTTCTAATGTCCTTTGGTCATAGCTATCAGCTCAGTTCAGTTCACTTAAAAATTGGTTTACAATCATAAACTAAAAACTGGTATCACTGCAAAAGCAGAGAGTGTTTTACTTCATTCTCTTTTCATACCATTTGACAATGGTGCTATCACTGCTGACATTTCTTATTATATTGAATTTTAATTTTTTCATTGTCATGTTTTACACATTTTTCTAGATCAAGACACTTTTTTTTACATAGGTGGAACTTCTTAAACAAATTTTGATTACCTTATTTCCATCTTGAGGCCATTTCTGTTCCCTTTGTATTTTCCCTAATTTTTCGATATTTTCGAGAATACAGTCTCAGCTTTGTTTCTATGTTTAATGCTTACCCACTTAATTATTCTAATCCTTTAAACCTTTGATTAGAAAACAAGAATATGGTCTCTTTTGCTGGATCTGTTTATGTGTATGTAATGTGTATGTTGACATAATGTCAAGGTAAGAGCACTTCATTTTCAACATTCTACAGATTCACTGTGTGTAAAATTAGATGAGTATTAATTTTCTACGATTTATTCAGAGGATGTTAAGGACACTGCAATTTCTAACCCTTTATTGTGTCATTGTGTAGAGCACTGTTTGGTCATGTGCATTAAATAGCTAAGTCAACATGATTTTCAGATTAATTTAGTAATACTGTTTTCAAATGAGGCATTGTATATTTTTCTTACTTTTGAAAAAAAAAAAAAAAAAGGTGAATAAAGAGATTTTCTTTGAAATATTCTTGCCTTGAAGTCAGCATAGCCCCAGAATCTGAATCTCTAGTTATTCATAGGCTTGATTATTTAAAATAATTTTTGGCTCTTTCTGTCTTGAAAGGCTTGTGTACATTCACCAGGACCAGGTGGAATTTATAAGGATGATCTCTCCATAAGACAAATCTTACAAAGACTTTGAATATAAAAATGGACTTTATTAAACTTGCTGGTTTCCAATAAGCATATTATAGAAAGACTTTAATGAACTATCTGTCAAGAGCAGTTATCTTCCTTGGCTATTAAAACTTGGTTGTAATCTCTGACATTAGAGAATTCTCTGATAGTAAAGTAGTCTCAAGAATTAAACCCACCTCAGTAGTAATTAGCAATAAGTGGGGCCAAATATTTTGAGTAAAGTGGGTTTTATTTTATAACCAGCGTGCTTATATTATAATTTGCTTGCCTGCATGTGTAGTCACTTCAGTCATGTCTGACTCCTTGTGATCATATAGACTGTAGCCCATCAGTCTCCTTTCTTCATGGGATTTTTCAGGCAAGAATACTGAGGTGGGTTATAACAAGGTAGGCAATTGGGTAAATATATCCTAGCATGTATCACTGAGCATTTGAGTGAGGATATTTTCCTAATGACCACTGTTTAGAATGCTGATGTTCAGAGTGTCCTGTCAGATACTCCTGAGTACAGAACAGGAGCACATTTTTATATTTACAAAGCTTCTGTCTAGTTTAAGTCCATTTTTGTATATGATCTGAGGCACAAACATTCCAGTGCTTCTTTGGTGAATAAGTGGTACCACTCTAAACCTGAAATATGAAGCTTAAAGTCTTCTTGAGACCAACAAATTCTTAAATGATACGTGACATAATAAGTAGTAAGGAGTCATATGTGGAATCCTGTGACATAAATATAATTGTCACAAATGACCTTGATGGAACAATGTTTGGGGAAAAATTGAATATAGATTTTTAAGGGTTGATATTACTGTTTTTTCCATGGAGGAAAAGCAATATAATTCAACATTTAATATCACATTTGAATGATCTGATATTTTTTAGAATCCAATAACCTTTAGCTGTTTCCAAAGCAGATAACAAGAAGTAATACACAAAGTAACCGGTTAAAAATTTTCCCCCAAATTGATGCATTTGCAAGAAAACATCACCTATACTCATTTGATCTCACATAGCTAGGTTAAATATAAGCACAGTATGATTTGAAGACAGCTTTCCTGGTGGCTCAGAGGGTAAAATACTCTGCATACAGTGTGAAAGACCTGGCTTCAGTCTCCTGGGTAAGGAAGATCCTCTGCAGAAGGGAATGGCTACCCACTCCAGTTTTCTTGCCTAGAGAATTCCATGGATAGGGGAGCCTGGTGGACTACAGTCCATGGGTTTGCAAAGAGTCAGACATGACTGACTGACTCACACACACACAGAGATTTGAAGAATCTATAGGAAATATAGAGCTAGACCAAAAAAATTAAAAAAGTATTAACACTTTGTACTTCTGTTACTTAACTAAATTTATAATATCTTCTTTCTTCTCGTCTTCCCTTCCCTCCTCTCCCCCAGCCTTCCTTTCCCTACCCTTTTTTCTTCCTTTTATTTGGACATTTTTGTCCAAGAGCCAAATGACTCTGTGATGTACCCCTTATGAGACTGAAAATTCTCTGAAAGCAGTCAAACTTATTTATCTCACCAATGATTTCTTTCCAGATTAAACTTTATTTTGTTCACGTGAACATACATTTGTGTCTTGGACTTTATTTTTTTTTTGTTTTAGGGAAAGAGCTTTTGAAATTTTATTTTTTTCTTTTCTTTAATCCTGGATAGTTGACCAGCTTTTTCTAGGAAATAAGATTAGTTTTTGTACACTTGTTACATGTATATCAGAAGATATTTTATTCATTGACCATCAGATACAGGATCATTAGAATTAATTAACAGGATGGAGACATTGAAAAATTTTAATGTATTGCTTATTTTACTTGTTACATCAGAAAAATAATACTGATTTTGTTGATTATCAATGATAACAAAATCATTGAACAGGTTCTATGAGTTAGTATTATCTCATCTAATCTTCACAAAGGTCTAAAGGAAAACTTGCTAAGGGCTACCAAGATACAGAGATATCAAGTGCCAGAGTAGTGTGAGACTGTTTGTATAATTGCTGGTACTCATAAACACTGGACTGAAATGATTTTGTTATATATGAATTACAAAATATGTATTTTAACAGTAATTTTGATTTTATGCATTTTAGATTTATAGATCATATCAGTAATATTTCTAGCATTTACCAGAAAAAGGACTATGCACATAATAGACACTTAATGCATATTTTAAAAAAGGAAAATTACTATTAAATGTAATTCAACTTTAATATCACATTCTGCAATAATATTGCTTGATTAGATAAGTACAACAGTAATTTTATGATAATTTTTATATATTTGATTTAGGATGAACACAAAGTAAATGCTATAATAGAAGAAATGAGTAACAAGTATCAAACTCCTTTTACACATACAGAAAGTGTGAAGACTATTTAAAAATCACTTTTCTGGTAGTAGAGCAATGAGAGCATTCATGTGAAACCTATTTCATTTTAGAATGTGTTTCTAGTCAAGCAAAACCAAAATTTTCCCCAGAAGAGAGTGTCTACATCAAAGAAACTGTTTCTTCCTCCTGATTCTGAAGCCACAAAAATATTTAGAACACAAGCTCCCTGTGTCTGTATAACTTTCCCACTAGGTTTATTCTGACTCTGAATATCTGATTACTGTTCACTGGGAAAAAAAAAATCCTTCTCAGAATATATAGTTAGTTGCTATGGAAGAGCAATCAACATGGATAATAGCAGCATATATTCCCAACTGTACCATGAAAGAAATAAGGTGGGGTACATCTAGTTTAAAAATAGATGATGAAAGAATATTAGGTGGCTAAGGGGGTTTCAGGCAAAGAGGATGATAATTTTACATACCTATTGAGAAAATTAGAAGAACTGGCATGATTGTCCTTTTAAGGCATAAAAATGGAATGTTGGGTATTTATACAAGAATTAAGTGACCTAACTAAAATATAGGCAAAAATGAATGAGATCAAGGTCCACAGACACCATAGGATCTAAATGAGAGGTTCTACCAGGTTCATGTATCATTTAAAGTCGTTATATAATGTAAAGAGACCTGTTCAAGACAGTTAGAGATATCAAGGGGATATTTCATGCAAGGATGGGCATGATAAAAGACAAAAATGGTAAGGACCTAACAGAAGCAGAAGAGATTAATAAGAGGTGGCAAGGAATGGGAATTTGCTGTATGGCTCAGGAAACTCAAATAGGGGTTCTGTGTCAACCTAGAGGGGTGAGATGGGGAGAGAGATGGGAGGGAGGTTCAAAAGGGAGGGAATATATGTATACCTATACATATTTATTTGAAGCTTGACAGAAAGCAACAAAATTCTATAAAGCAATTATCCTTCAACTAAAAAATAAAAGTAAAAAACCAAAAAGAAGTGGCAAGAATACATAGAACCATACAAAGAATATCTTAATAACCTGGATAACCATGATGGTGTGGTCACTCATCTAGAGCCAGACATCCTGGAGTGTGAAGTCAAGTGGGCCATAGGAAGCACTACTAAGAACAAAGCTAGTAGATGTACGGAATTCTAGCTGAGGTTATTTTAAATCCTAAAAGATGATACTGTTTAAGTGCTGCACTTCATATGCCAGCAAATTTGGAAAACTCAGCAGTGGCCACAGGACTGGAAAAAGTCAGTTATCATTCCAATACAAAAGAAGGGTGATGCCAAGGAAGGTTCGAACTACTGTGCTCTTATTTCACATGTTAGCAAGGTTTTGCTCAAAATCCTTCAAGGTAGGCCTTAGCATTACCTGAACCAGAACTTCCAGATGTTTCCAAGAGGGTTTTGAAGAGGCAGAGGAACCAGAGATCAAATTATCAACATTCATTGGATCATAGAAAAAGCAATAGAATTCCGGAAAAACATATACTTCTGTTTCATTGCCTATATTAAAGCCATTGTGTGGATCAAAACAAACTGTGGAAAATTCTTAAAGAGATGAGAGTACCATATCGTTTTACCTGTCTCCTAAAAANTTCGCACCAAGAAAATTGGAACGGAATGAGAAGTTTTAAGCATAGAGATTGTATATTATGATATATACTTTCATAGGATCCTTCTTGCTTCTGTGTTAACAGACTGCATTCTCCTCCCCTCCCCTGCTCAAAAATGTGGATAGGAATAAGCAAAACACAATAATAATGTAAGAAGAGAGAGTAGCAGCCCCCATCAGGATGGTGATAATCATGATGAAAACCATGATTGGTTTATGGATACCTTTTGAACTTAGAATCTCTAGAATGTGCTGATATACAGGATTTGCAAATGGCATAGAGAAAGAAAAACATATATAAAGTTTTGGTCCCGAAACACTAGATGAAAGGAGGTAAAGGACACAATGGTAGGCATGAGGAATTCATATTTGGACTTACTGTGCACTCATTGTGCATCCAACTGTGGAAAACATGGAGCAGTCTTCTCCATGAATTTTGATATGGAGAGCTGTCCATGCTGGAGTCCTGAATTTGGGAGTCAGCAAAGTATAGTTGTTTTTTTAGGTCAGAAGTCTAGGTCAGATTGTCAAAGTTTGACTGAAAGAAGCCCTGAAAGAGTTCAAAATTAAGAGCTCATTGGGATAAGGAGAAAACAGCAAAGGAGTATGCTGTTAATTAAAAACTAGGAGAGTATGGTGTCTTGGAAGCCAAGTAAATAAAATGTTTACATGAGGAGGAAGTGAGCAGCTATATACAGTATTGATAGTTTGGGTCACAGTAAGGTTTATTATCCTGTCTGTTACACTTCTGAAAGTGAAATGGGGCACTCTTAATTACATCTGAACAAGAGACATAACCCAGACCTATTCCAGGCAATCTGGCATGTGTAGTCATGAACCGATATTTCAAGTATGGTGAAAACTGAGAAGGGATCATTTTATTCAGTAATGTGGAAGTTTCGTGACCTTGAGAATAAAAGTTTTGGTAAAGTATTAGTATTCAAAGTCTGACTGAGTAGGTTCAAGAGAGAATGAGAATGAGGAAATTGGAAATTATAAGAACAAATAAGTCACTGGAAAGATGTGTTATAAAGGGAAAAAATGGGATGGTATGGGAAGATATTAGAGTCAGAAGTTATTTTTAATTTTGATATATTATATATGTATCAAAAAAGTTACCATTTTAAACATTTTTAAATTTTTAAATGTTGAATCAAATTCCAGAGTTTTTTCATCTTTTGAAATTAAACCTCCCCATCCTTTCCTTCTCCACAGTCACTGACAACCACTATTCTACTTTACATCTCTATGTATTTGACCACTCTAAGTATCTCATGTAGTTGGAATCCTACACTATTTATCTTTTTGTGACTGGATTATCTACTTATCATATATCTTGAAGGTTTTTTTCATGCTGTAGCATGCATCATTTGTATGTTTCATTTTGTTCATCATCTGTCAATGGACACTTGAATTATTGCCACCTTTGACTATTGTGATTTAAGCTTCTGTGAACATAGCTTTAAAAATACTTGTTTGAGTCTCTGCTTTCAATTTTTTTGGTATATACTACTTTTTTTAAGATATAAATTTGTTTGTAGGCTTTCTATATTTGCATTAGTCAGTATAGAATCTGGAAAAGAGATGGATGAATTATTTTTCTCTGTGTACAACAAATATCATTAATGGAGAAAACATATAAACTTAAATACAATCAATCAGAATAAGTGCTTGAAGTCAACAAAGTACTCTGGGGTCTTGGGTAGGTAGAGGCACATTCTACATGTGGTAATAAAGCATCCTCACTGTTCTTCCCGATCAGTTTGGTGCCTAGACATTAATTTGTTCTCTCTTTAGAATCTAATAGCTATTTACTTTACAATGCAATTAGCAAATCATATCCTGTTATAAATAAGAATAAGAAGAGTTTGAATTGTATAAATCAATAAAGTTTGACCTTGGGGATATTAATGTCTGATTATTTTATTATTGTTCTTGCTCTGCCTTTGTTTTGTTTTATTTGAAATTAAAAATTGCCATCTAAAGTTTGAAGATGTATACTGTATTCTAGTCTCAGAGTTTAACCTACTTTTGGTTGAACCATAGCATTGACTAGACACCAATCCATGGATATATTGGATATATGTATTGGATATATATATATGATCAACAAATAGAATGCTTCCCAGAGCAATCTTCACTAAATAGTTTAAACAGAACATTTGCAGGATTTTTACAGTGTTGACAAACTCCTAAATTGATGTATATGTGCATATATAATTCTGACCCAGTGCCAATTGGTATGTTATTTGTCTGTCACTGAAAGCTCACTCTTTCCTAGTTAACCTGTTGTCCCTTTATTACCCTTATCATCAGTTAGACTCTGGAACATTATAGTTCAATACAGAGGAGTTATTCAGTCATCACAGAATTCTGGGATCTTCCAGTGTTTGGGACAGAAAGTTGACTGGAGAAGGGAAAATTTTGGCCAAGGTTCTGCCCCTGCTCTGTACCATATTCTAGTTAATTTTAATGGGAAAAAGTTGGAGCATTGCATTCTCTTGTTCCAAAGTCTTTGCAAACAGGATAAGTGTTAGTAGCTCAGTCGTGCCTGACTGTCTGCAATTCCATGGACTGCAGCCCACCAGGCTCCTCAGTCCATGAGATTTTCCAGGCAAGGATACTGGTGTGGGTCACCATTTCCTTCTCTAGGGGAATCTTCCCAACTCAGGGATCGAACCTGGGTCTCCTGCACTGCAGGCAGATTCTTTACTGACTGAGCTACAAGTGAAGCCCTGCAAACAGGATACCTCTCCTTAAAAAGTGCTCTTCCTTTTTGCCCCTATGCAATCATTAATTACATAAGGAAACCATTTTTTACTCTATCTTAAGTTGGCTCCCTCTCTTAGATAATGTCATATCACAATATAGGACTCTTCTTTTAACTCTTAATATTATTAATTTATATTTTTATGATTACTTGAATAATATCTACCTTACCTATGAAACTGGCAGCTCCTTGTGGGTAAGAGTCCTGCCTCCTGTGGGTAAGAGTCACTGCTGTGTCCCTGCTTCCTTGCATAGTGTCTGACACTATATAGTATGCCCTCAAAAATATCTGCTTAAAAAATTAGTGGGTGACTGAATGAATGAATGAATGATAAAGACACATAGAGGGAAACTTTTAAAGATGTGTCTTATGTGAATTTAATGTATTGTATGGGCTTATGAAAAGAAATATAATGTGGATTAAGGAACTGGATATTTCTTCTAGAATTTTGATGAATTGAACAATAAGAACATCAGAGCTGATGTCAAGGTGTCAACCTCTTTTTTTTTTTTTATCACTTTAAATTGAAACTTAGTAACTGTGGAACTTAGAAAGACCATTGATGGGCAGGCATTTCTTAAGAGAAGACTGGAAATCAAAATCTCATAAATAGAATTGGTATTTTCTTACTAAGCTGCTTATATGGGTCAGCTGATAAGTGCAGCTTTACCCATGACAGCTTAAATTCCCCACAACCAAGATTATTTTAGTGTTCCACACATTTTATTGTACTGTAATTCTCTCATGTTTAATCCTTCTGTGTAACTATAATTTGACAGAACAATTTACTTCATGATCATTTGGGATGAATGAAGGTTTATCAATTTATCGTTAGCAATTGGAATAANTGAATGAATGATAAAGACACATAGAGGGAAACTTTTAAAGATGTGTCTTATGTGAATTTAATGTATTGTATGGGCTTATGAAAAGAAATATAATGTGGATTAAGGAACTGGATATTTCTTCTAGAATTTTGATGAATTGAACAATAAGAACATCAGAGCTGATGTCAAGGTGTCAACCTCTTTTTTTTTTTTTATCACTTTAAATTGAAACTTAGTAACTGTGGAACTCAGAAAGACCATTGATGGGCAGGCATTTCTTAAGAGAAGACTGGAAATCAAAATCTCATAAATAGAATTGATATTTTCTTACTAAGCTGCTTATATGGGTCAGCTGATAAGTGCAGCTTTACCCATGACAGCTTAAATTCCCCACAACCAAGATTATTTTAGTGTTCCACACATTTTATTGTACTGTAATTCTCTCATGTTTAATCCTTCTGTGTAACTATAATTTGACAGAACAATTTACTTCATGATCATTTGGGATGAATGAAGGTTTATTAATTTATCGTTAGCAATTGGAATAAGCAGTTATTTGGTATTTGTATACAACAGGTTTTGACCTAGATAATTTACATGTATTATTTAATTTTAACATATTTATGTTTCATTTTAACTAAACAGAACATCTTCTATTTTCACATGTGGTGGAAATCTAACCCTGCTGTATTCAGTCAAGTTTAAGTAGATTTACTATTACAATTACAGCCAACCAATGTTCCCTAGCTGACCTTATATGTTCTCCCAATGAAGAATGGTCATATTAAAATGTTTGATTTTTCTATGAAAAATGCCACTTCTATAGCAATCACTATCCACATAGACTAAGTGACAAAAAGGACAGAGTGGCCAGTGGTCATTTCTACGTTAAATACATGTTAAATCTGTACTTTGCTCTATGGTGGCTGCTGCTACATATACAACACAGCTCGGCTTGAATCTTGGCTTTTAGTCACAAAGCCTGCCAGACTCCTTTGATCAGAAAATCACCCAATGCTTACAGTCATGTTCCACGTTGATCTGTCTGCTTCTCATCTTTCTAAGCAGTGATATTAGAGGTTGTGGTTCAGCATATGTGTTCTGCCTACTCTATTTACAACTACTCCAACTCAAGTCTCCATCCAGCAGAGGCTTGAAGTACTGATTATCTGTAAACTCCCTCTAATTTGCAGAAATATCAAACTAAGACCAATTAGGCTTTTTTTGGAGAGCTGAGGGTCAGAGTCAATACATAAAATATTATTATATTTGTGTGTGCTAAGTCACTTCAGCTGGTAAAGAATCTGCCTGCAATGTGGGAGACCTGGGTTTGATCCCTGGGTTGGGAAGTTCCCCTGGAGAAGGGAAAGGCTACAGACTCCAGTATTCTGGCCTGGAGAATTCCTTGGACTGTAGAGTCCATGGGTTGCAAAGAGTTGGACACCAGTGATCGACTTTCACTTTCAAGTCAATTCAGTTGTGTCCAACTCTTTGTGACTCTATGGACTGCAACCTTCCAGGCTCCTCTGTCTATGGGATTCTCCATTCAAGAATAGAGGAGTGGGCTGTTATGCCCTCCTCCAGGGGATTGAATCTGTGTCTCTTAATATCTCCTACATTGGCAGGTGAGTTCTTTACCATTAGCACCACTTGGGAAGCCCCATAGTTATTTGTTAATGAATTATAATTTATAATTTACTTACAGTTTATAATTTCACTACTGAGTCCACTGTGGGGATGAAGAAGGATTACTGAGGTATAATAAAGTTGTGTTGTTCACCATTTATTCTTGTTTCCTGATAGAATCCACCTTCAAATCTAATCAAATTAGCAAAATCTAATTAAATCTAGCAAATCTAATCAAAATCAGCAAAATCTTGGATGAATTGTGACCAGTCTCCTTTTTTAAAATATGAAACCAATTTTCAATTAAACTATCAGCTATAATAGACAATATAAAGGACAGTGAGTTATTTTGTGTTGGATTAAAGCAGTTATATTGTATAACTATAACCCAACCTTTAGGACTCACTGTTTAACTTACTGTCTTTGTTGTTCAGTCACTCAGTCATGTCCAACTCTTCACGACCCTATGAACCACAACACGCCAGGCCTCCCTGCCCTTCACCATCTCACGGAGTTTGCTCAAACTCATATCCATTGAGTCATTGATGCCGTCCAACCATCTCATCCTCAGTCCTCCTCTTCTCCTCTTGCCTTCAATCTCTCCCAGCATCAGGGTCTTTTTCCATTGAGTTGTCTCTTCACCTCAAGTGGCCAAAGTATTGGAGCTTCAGCTTCAGCATCAGTCCTCCCAGTGAATATTCAGGGCTGATTTCCTTTACGATTGACTGGTTTGATCTCCTCGCAGACCGAGGGGTACTCAAGGATCTTCGCCAAAACCACAATTAGAAAGCATCAATTCTTCAGTGCTCAACCTTTTTTATGATCTAACTCACACATCTGTACATGATTACTGGAAAAACCATAGGTTTGACTGTATGGACTTTGGTCGGCAAAGTAATGTCTCTACTTTTTGATATGCTGTCTAGTTTTCTCAAAGAATTTCTTCCAAGGAGAAAATGTCTTTTAATTTCACAGCTATAGTCACTGTCCACAGCGATTTTGAAGCCCAAGAAGGTAAATCTGTCACTGTTTCTCTATTTATTCGCCATGAAGTGATGGGGCCAAATGCCATGATCTTTGTATTTTGAATGTTGAGTTTTAAGCCAGCTTTTTCACCCTCCTGTTTCACCTTCATCAAAAGGCTTTTTAGTTCCTCTTTGCTTTCTGCCATAATGATGGTGTCATTTGCATATCTGAGTTTATTGACATTTATCCTGGCAATCTTGATTCCAGCTTCTGCTTCATCCAGCCCTGCATTTCATATGATATACTCCACATGTAAGTTAAATAAGGAAGGTAACATTATACAGCCTTGATGTATTCCTTTCCCAATTTGGAGCCAGGCCATTATTCCATGTCCTGTTATAACTTTTGATTCTTTTTTTTTTTTAATTTTTACTTTATTTTACTTTACAATACTGTATTGGTTTTGGCATACATTGACATGAATCTGCCATGGGTGTACATGAACTCCCAAACATGAACCCCCCTCCCTGCTCCCACCCCACATCATCCCTCCAAATCATCCCCATGCACTAGCCCCAAGCATCCTGCATCCTGCATCGAACATAGACTGGCGATTCGTTTCTTACATGGTAGTATACATGTTTCAATGCCATTCTCCCAAATCATCGAAATACAAAAATCCTCGAATAGCCAAAGCAATCTTGAGAAAGAAGAATGGAACTGGAGGAATCAACTTGCCTGACTTCAGGCTCAAAGCCACAGTCATCAAGACAGTATGGTACTGGCACAAAGACAGAAATATAGATCAATGGAACAAAATAACTTTTGCTTCTTAACCTTCAGACAGGTTTCTCAGATGGCAGATAAGGTGATCTGGTATCCCTATCTCTTTAAGAATTTTCCAGTTTGTTGCAATCCACACAGTCAAAGGCTTTTTCTTATTCAATGAAGCAGAAGTAGATGTTTTTCTGGAATTGTCTTGCTTTTAGTATGATCCAGTGAAGGTTGACAATTTAATTCCTGGTTCCTTTGCCTTTTCTGAATCCAACTTGTACATCTGGAAGTTCTAGGTTCATTCATATACTGTTTAACTTATAATTTGTTGCAAAGAGGCTGGATTTCAGCTGAGGACAATTTCGGATCCTGACATTTGTAATAAAAATAGATTCTAAAAAATCTTAAATTCTAGTGATATAATTAATAATCTGTTAATTATGTATGATTAGTTTGTATTCTTTCAGCTAATTGTTGAAAATATTTCATATTTATTTTGCTGAAAATACATCTTGAATATTGTAGAACTATAATTTTACAAATGATGTAGCTATCACAATCCAATATTTTTATAGCACATATTTATTGAGCACCTACTACTTATACATGCTTGTTAACATTCTGTGATTAATAAACAAAAAATACTGCCACTTTGTTGATGTATCTACATTTTGTGACTTTCAGTGAAGGCACATTTCTGATACGACTTATCTTGTTTTTCACTTTGTCAGGATGATTAAAATTGTTATATTGAAAATTAATTTGGAAAATTGATTTTTAGGCTTATACAGAGAGTACTGCAAACTTAGAAACACTTAATTTTTCCTTAAATTATGGCACATGTTTTTGCTAAAACATTATGATTCTCTCAGATGCACATAGGGAATAAAATCACAGAAGATTTAATATTTTCATCTTTCTGTCCTATACAACTCAAGTTTTTATTTAAAAATAATGTGAATTAAATGTTTAAAGTTTACTACAGAAAACCAACTTAACTCTTCCTAAAGGAAAAGACTAGTTAAGTTAGTTCCTTTGTTTTGATAAATTACAGTTGATAAAAGATGCAGTTTTCCTTATTTTTATCTTTTGATTTAACCTGTCATCCATGTTGTATCATATATTTTTTATTGTATAACATCCCTAGGTTTCCGTGAAATTTAGTAATGACTTTATTAAATGCTCAAAATGATAACACCTTTGTTCACATTTGTTTCCATAGGATGATTAAAATAAACATTTTTAGTAGTATACAACTCAAGATATTCAGTCTTGGCACAGAGTTATCCCAGCTCCTCTAGTAATCCTATCATTTTAAATTACAATCAGTTCAAAACATCATTTTAATGATAAAAGATTGGAAGAAAGCCATGTGCAGTTTGACAGCTGTGACCCATGTTTAAGCTCAGTTAAAGTTCCCTTTAAAGCAGCATGTCTTCATAGTCATGAAGCTCCTTAATGCTGTGACATATCTGTGATTCTGTGCATCAGTCATAGTGGCAGAAAGCCATATTCCTTCTTAAGAAGAGATGCTATGGAAGCAAGCAAAGAGATGAATGTTGTCTTGTGTCTGTTACTATGCAGACTGCCAATAGCTTAAATTCCCTTCTCAGCTCCCATTGGCTCCTTACATTCCCCCCTTTTCCTTTCTACCTTTCCTAGGAACATTATCCCATCTTGTTCATTAGTAAGTTTGTCACTAAGCACTCTCATTGGGTCTCACTACTCATAAAAATAGAATCACAGATTTTTTTTCCCCCTCATTTGGCTAATAAACTTCATGATAGAGGAATAAGAAATTATATTTGAGAATAAAAAGAGGAACTTAGATTATAAACATGTTGTGATAGTTACATATATTCAAGATATTTTTCAGTATTTATAGTCTTGCTTTTACTTTATAGTGACTCATTTGCTACCTAACAGATACATCCTAGGCTACCCACTGTTTCATCTTTCTATTGTGTAGTTGTGTAGTGTGGTCCGTTGTCAGGTACCCTTCTCCAAAGAAACCCCTTAACAAAATGGCTCCTCCTTTGATAGCATGTAGTCTTGAATGTAAGTTTAAAAACTAAGCAATGGGAGATAATTATCTTCCCCCATTTTCTTTGAGGTTTTTGCTTGCTTGCTTTTTCATTCAGTCATTCATTTATAAATCAGGATATTTATATTTTTCATCATTTTTTGAGAGCTGGTAAACATAAAGGATGTTCTCATATTTTTGAGGATCTTCTAATACCTTGTAGAATAAATAAAAGCCTTGGTAAGCTTTGTATACTTTAGATGCCCTTTGTTCACTTCAGTGTATGTGTTACCAAAGAGTATTAAGTACCTTTTTAAGTNAAAGAGGAACTTAGATTATAAACATGTTGTGATAGTTACATATATTCAAGATATTTTTCAGTATTTATAGTCTTGCTTTTACTTTATAGTGACTCATTTGCTACCTAACAGATACATCCTAGGCTACCCACTGTTTCATCTTTCTATTGTGTAGTTGTGTAGTGTGGTCCGTTGTCAGGTACCCTTCTCCAAAGAAACCCCTTAACAAAATGGCTCCTCCTTTGATAGCATGTAGTCTTGAATGTAAGTTTAAAAACTAAGCAATGGGAGATAATTATCTTCCCCCATTTTCTTTGAGGTTTTTGCTTGCTTGCTTTTTCATTCAGTCATTCATTTATAAATCAGGATATTTATATTTTTCATCATTTTTTGAGAGCTGGTAAACATAAAGGATGTTCTCATATTTTTGAGGATCTTCTAATACCTTGTAGAATAAATAAAAGCCTTGGTAAGCTTTTTATACTTTAGATGCCCTTTGTTCACTTCAGTGTATGTGTTACCAAAGAGTATTAAGTACCTTTTTAAGTATATTGGCTTCAAATGTTTTGTTTCTGTGTAACAAAAGAAGAACTCATTATAAACACTTGAAATACAAATGAGTAGTACTTGGATTTTATTCAGAGTACTCTGCAATCAGTCAGCTGCATGAAGTAATAGTTTTTACCTTAAGGTTTCCAGAGTTAGAATATTGGGTTTTCAAAAGTTTGGGAAGTAAAAATGTAAAATGTAAAAAATGATTTCAAGGAAATACTTAAATCTTACTTAGTTTTACCTCATTTAGTGACAGTGGAGAGCCATATTTTGTGTCCTGTCTCTAAATGGATTTATTTACTTTTGACTTTTGTAAAAAAAAGAAATAGAACAACATTTTACATATGCTAGAAACTCTATTATGATGCAGTATCAAGATTTTAAAAGTGATTTCTAGAAAACTGTCATATTTTCTGATTCAACTAAGAAATAATGTTAATACTTATATCAAGTAGCCATCTAATAAATATTTTCCCCATATTCATACTTCTAATTATACAACCTCATATTTAATGTAATGTGTGTCTGTCTCCTCCTCCTTTGTATGTGTGTGTGTGTGATTTCTTTTTCATGTTCTCCCTCCTCCTCTTTTTTCTTTATCCTTTTTATTTTCATAATGGGTTTGGGTTTTTCAATTGATCACTTGCCAGATAATTCTTCAAGTTAGAAGTTAGGATAAACGTTAATTTTTGACTCAGTAGGTTTAGTTTAGCATATTGCAAATCAAATGCGGCCATGCAGAGATACAAAAATTAAAATTATCTCTGCACCAAGACCAAATTTGCTGTGCATAGACTTCAATTTATAATAAAAATCTTCAAGATAGTGCAATTGGTTGAGCACTGAAGCCGATTATTGATGAAACTTTAAGGAAGTTTCAAAACAAGAAAGACAAAAGACTAGTTTCACTTTATGAATTATTAAAAGTACTCAAATTTATCTTAATGGAAACAGAACATAAGATGGTGGTTGCCAGTTTATGAGGCATGAGGAGGAATGAGGGAGGGAGAAATGCTTTTCTTAAGCAGTGTGTTTTGTATAATTACAGACAGATATGTACATACATAAGCAAACAAGAGAGTAGGCCTTTACTTAGAAGAAATAGTTAACTTCCTCTAAGTGTAGCTGTTATTAGAATGTGGCAAAAAGCCACTTATCCTTCACAAAGATTGACTCAAAATAGATTATAGAGCTAGGTGTAAAATGCAAACTATAAAAGTTCTAGAATAACATAAGAGAAAACCTTGATAGCCTTGTATATGATAGTGCCTTTTTATATATAATATCAAAGACATTATACAGGAAAGAAATAATTGGCTAGCTGGCTTCATTAAAATTAAGAACTTCTGCTCTGCAGAAAATCATGTCAAGAGAATTAGAAGACAAGCAACAAACTGGAAGAAAATATTTGCAAAAGACACATCTGATAATGGATGTTATCCAAAATACCCAAAGAACTCTTAAAAAACTCAGAAGAAAAACACTTGCCTCAATTTACAAATCTGCCAAAAGCTTTAACAGATACCTCATGAGAGAATATGTACAGATGGATAATAAGCTTTTGAAAATATTCTCCACATTATATTTAATTAGGGAAAGGCAATTAAAACAATGGTAAGATACCACCATATACTTATTAGAATGACCAAAATCCAAAACACTGACAACACCAAATGCTCTTGAGAATATAGAGCAATGGAAACTCTCATTGTTGGTATGAAAGCAAAATAGTGCAACCACATTGGAAGACAGTTGATAGTTTCTTATAAAAGTAAACATGCTCTTACCATATTCTCCAGCTATCACACTCCTTAGTATATGCCCAGAGGGGTTGAAAATTTATGTTTACACAAAAGCCTTCCTGTGGATATTTATATCAGCTTTAGTCATAATTGCTAAGACTTGGAAGTAACCAGTTTATCCTGCAGCAAGTGAATGGAGAAATAAACTGTTTTGTATTGACACTGGGATATTATTTAATAGTAAAAAGTTATGAGCTATCAAGTCATGAAAATAAATGGAACCTAAAATGCACATCACTAGGTGAAAGATGCCACTTAGAAGCCACTAAGTGAAAAGACTAAGTATATTCCAAATATATGAAATTGTGTTGATAGCAAAATTATGGAAACAATGAAAAGATTACTTGTTCCTTTAAGTGGTGTGGTGGGAAGATGACTAGGTGAAACAGAAAGGAAATTTAGGGCAGTGAAAATACTGTGTATGATATTATAATATGTCATCATTCTTTTCTCAAAACCCATAGAATGTATGGCATCCAAGAGTGAACCTTGAGGTAACTGTGGAAAAAAGTAATTACAATGTGTCAACAAAGGTTCATTTTTAATAACAAATGTACCATTCTGGTGAGTGACATTGATAATTGAGGAAGATATCCAAGTGTGGGAGCAGAGATTATACTAAAATTTCTGTGTCTTTCTTTCTTTGTTGTTAACCTAAAATTTCTGTAAACATAAAGGATTAAAACATTCAACAGGTAGTGGTGCAGGGAAGAAGTAGACTGGCAACAAAGGCTTAGGGAGAATAAGAAAAGGAAACTACACTTTCAGAAAGTCTGAATAAGAATTAAAAGGAAGAGATAGAACTATAGCTTTGGTTATGGGGAAAAGGGAGAATTGTGTTCTCCCTTTTTCTAACAATATCAAGATTTCTTCCATTCCAGGAGGAGAGAATATAGAAAAGAGGGTAATTTGAGCAATGTTCTATTGAAGGTGGGTAAAATGTGCTAAGGTGAAACTGAACTTTTAAATGGCTGAAAAGTTGATGAGAATGAATGTACCTTTGCAGGAATTTGTGGATTAAAAATGGAAAGTTAAGGAAAACTATGTCTTATGACCACAAACTTCTCAATGCAACACTCAGAGTTGCCTCTTTTTCAATCAAGGGTTGAGTGCGAACAATGTAATACCTACAGAAGTAAATGGAATTGAATTCTAGAGTTGGGGAGGTAAAAGGTAGATGGGTGTATTAGTTTATGTTTGCTGCTGTAACAAATTGCCATAAATTCAGAAACTTAAAAAAATGCAAGTTTATTACTTTATAGTTTGTCAAGTCAGAGATATGACATGTATTTCAGTAGCTAAAATTGAGGTGTCAGCAGGGCTGCATTCTTTTCTGCCCTAGTCTCTAGGGTAAACCCACTTCCTTGTCTTTTCCAGATTCTAGATGCTAACTGAACTCATTGTCTTATGACCCCCTTCTGTCTTGAAATCCAGCAATGACTAGCCAATACTTTGTCATATTTCACCATTTGACAATGATTCTTCTACTCCCATCATTCACATTTATACAATCTTGGTTATTACATCAGATATCTCCAAATAAACCAGGATGTAATCTCTGTTTTGGAGAAGGAAATGGCAAGCCACTCAAGTGTTCTTGCCTGGAGAATCCCAGGGATGGGAGAGGCTGGTGGGCTGCCGTTTATGGGGTCGCACAGAGTCGGACACTACTGAAGTGACTTAGCAGCAGCAGCAGCAGAAATCTCTGTTTTAAAGTAAACTGTTAATAATTTAATTTCGTCTGCTACCTAAATTCCTCACTGCCATGTAACCTAACACACTTATGGTTTGTAGGGATTAGGAAACGAACATATCTGAGACATTATTTTGCCTGTCACAATGACTGATGCTGAGGCTCAAACTAAATTTTTCAGGAATATCAATGGTATCAATGATACCAGTCTTGGAAATGGATACATACCTACCATGATAAAGAAAAAGACAAATCTGATTTTAGCATGAATTCAGATTTCAGACTTGTGGTTTTAGTGAAATAATAGGAATATAGAAAAATGAGGTGGTAATGAGAGAGTATGTTGTGTTATCAATCATGATGTCCAGAATTATTAGCACAAGACATTAGACAAGGAAAAGACTGATAGATTTCAGGGGTAAGAATAGAGTTTGAAAATGGAGGGAAAGAGGAAGCGATATAAGCTATGTGATAAAAAAAAAAAGCTATGACATATTTTTAAAGAGGTGAACGAACCAAAATGATAATATTTAAAAATTAGGATATTTGAATGTAAGATTTCAGAGTAGACTAGTTGTTATTCAGGATGATGACAATTTTTAGGACATAATTGTGGGAAAAAATGGTTAAAGAACAGTGGGAATAATGGTCATTGAAATAGAAAAGTTAAAATATTAGTTAAGATATGGTGTTGGATGTACTGTCCATATGTACCCTGAAGTCACCTAGGATGATGGCTGACCTTGCAGAAAAATCATGAGGCTAGTAATAATTCCTTAGTCTTTGAGGGAGAGCTTTCAGGAAAGTAGTAAAATATGGAAGCACTTAATGTAGAGATACAGATAGCATAAGGATGTGGGATAAGGATGTGGTTGAATGAAAATCATGCAGGGATTTATAATTAAACATAAAAAGAAATGTTCTGAAAGCAGCTTTAGGAAGAACATCCCTCATCTTCTGACCCTGAAATATGTAAGAGAAATGAGTATAAGGAGACCCTCCTGAAGAAAACTATAGAGAGAAACTTGAGAACTTTAGGTTAAGTTTTAATTAAGACACACAAGTTAAGATACGCAGACATTTGTTTACCATAGAATTACACGTGAAAAGACACAGTGGAAAGCTTTGGGAGTAAGGCCTGCATTAGTGTTTCTTTTAAGGGCCTGAGAAAAGAGTTATAAAAGTATTTCATGCAAAAACATAGGAGAGTTAAAATGTTCTGAATTATTTTACCATTTTACCTTTTAACTGATGACAGAGAAGTAATATTTTCAAAAGGACAATATGGTATATTTACAACAGCATGAATAAAAGCAGGGGCCCTATGGATAGTAGGGAGCTGATCAGTTAAGAGTTGATTGTATCCTTTGTACATGCTACAGAAAGTCCAGGAGTAAGTCTGAAATATCAGATATCTCAACTACAGGGAATTTTCTACATTTACTGTGTGTGGTTGAAAGAAAGGGAAGAAGGAATAAAGAAAGAAAGAAGGAATTAGAAATTGAGAAATAATTTAAAAAAAAAAGAGAGAGAGAGAGATTAGGTTATTTCCAGGTGTTATAATGAGAATGAATTAGTCCTGGAACTCTTTTACCACAGCTTTTGATGTTATCTTTTATTGTTGCAGGAAGGATTAAAAAGCAAAAACTTTGATGAGTGTGTCTTTAAATACTCTAAATAAAATGCAAGTCTTAAGTTAGGTCAGTCCAGCATGAAATTAAATTAAGCACCTACCCAACTGAGCACATCCTATGTATGTATGTGTGTGTATATATGTGTGTGTGTGTGTGTGTGTGTGCGTGTGTGTGCGTGTGTATGTACATACACACGCACACACACACACTTTTATCTTTTGAGATCTCTCATTTAAAATTAATATTCTACCAGTTTTTCTAGGTGAGTGTTTGTTAAAGTGAAGGAATAAAAAGCTGTGGTTGAATGAAAAAGATACCTCACAATGTCAGTAAGAACCTGGGTTGAAGATTGGCATGAAGCCTTGTGGTGTGTATCCCTCTTTGTAGCTATAGTCTATCACACCTAATAGGATCTCTATGCATTTACCACAATGAGAGAGAGAAGTAGGCTTTCACAACCTCTTACAATGTGAATCACAAATTTTAAATGCTTCTGATCACATTAATGTGCCAGGAAAATTAACTGAAGAAGGATATAATAAAAAAAATGATTTTCATCAGATTTGGAAAGTGAAGTTATCAAAGCTACTTGATAAATTTCTCCACATGGTGGTTATTTTTAAATTATTAATAAGGTAAAAATTACATGCTATTTAAAATTTAGTATATATATAATTCAATAGGGTTTGTATATATTCAGAATTATTTATTAGCTTTGTATAGGAAGAAGTAGCAGGAAGAGGTAGATACAGTATTACAAATAATACTGGGAGATGTATTTGTCCAAGATAATAATGTAGTTGAATCATTAAATGAATGCTCCGAAATATGTTTACAAGGAAGAATATTTATGACTTCCTGTTCTATATCAGGATCACTTTGGCAAAGGCAGTAAGTAACAATGAAAAAATTAAAGCTTCTGAATTTTCCTAACTTGGTATGTTAGTGTGTGCTCAGTTGCTCAGTTGTGTCTGACTCTTTGCGACCCCGTGGACTGTAGCCTGCCAGGCTCCTCTGTCCATGGGATTCTCCAGACAAAAATACTGGAGTGGGTTGCTGTTTCCTTCTCCAACAAGTTTTTTTTTTCTTTTTTTTAAGGTTTAATTGCATTTCTTTAAACATTTCATGAGTGATTAAGAATAACTGTAACACTTAAAGTTATACAGTCAACATGCAACCTTAGCCTTGACTAAATAAGCATATTATTCAGAGACATTTTTCCATTTTAAAGGAATATGGCATTATTAATTTCTAACAACATAGTTGTTGATCTGGTTTATCAGTTATAGGGGCCTGGTTCCAGTGTTCAATTCTTATTCCCTTGCCTGTATCTTATTGTAAATAGTGACATATGTAATGTTAAAGATAAGATGAAGGAATACTTTCCTCATAATTTCAGTCATTGAGTTTCATTGCTTACAAAACGTATGAAGAGATTGTTCAAATTACTTTTCTCTGTTCAGTTGGCATGAAAGACAAAGGAAGGAAAAAATGAAATAGCATCATCAAAATTACTAATCCTAAAACATAGCTTGAGGTAGTTCATTATCTCTGAAGCAATTTAGAAACTATTCAGTAAACTAGAGAATATAATGAAATAAAAGAATTCACAGGCAAGCTTGATTTGATTAATCTTTGTTATTTGGGTTATTGTTATATGTATATGGATTTTAACTATGTTATTTAAGAATTATTTTTTGAAGATTGATGATTATATTCTGTGTTCCAATATTTAATTTTTTATTTTAAAATAAGAGTGATAATGTTAAAAAAGGTAATGTGACATTGAAGGTAACTTTCAAGGTGGTTTGAACTACAGAAGTATATCTATGCATTTAGTAATAGCTATTCATTTACTTTTTCATTCATATAAGCATTTAAAGCATATATATGTTTAGCAGCATTCTCAGTATGTATTTAGGAAGAGATGTTTGGTTGTAATATTGAGAATTTTATAGTCTCTTTAAAAAGGACAAAGCATACATACATACATTGTGGGGGCGGGGATCCAGCTAACAAAGTATGTGGTCAAACCTTGTAAACTTATCTTTTTAGATTAAAAATGAGGCAGCCTCTGAACATCCACTGTTAAAGTTGCTTCTTTGTCATCACCCAAAGAAAATCTTGTTAAAAAGTCTTGCAGAAAGGAGAATGGACACTTCATAGAGGTATCATACTTCACATGAGAAAAAAAAAAAGTAAGAATTAGCAAAGCATATACATGGGGTTGGTAATAAGTCTTTTTCTATGTGGCAGAGAAACCACCTTAGTAGACTATGAGTGAAGCTACACTGTAGATAGCAGAAGATAGGAAACTGGATAACAAGTGAGCTCTCATCTACTCTGAGTGCGAGTAAAGAGCGTGAAAACCATAGAACAAAACTGAGGTTAGCGGGCACTTTTTAGAGGGTAGGAAAAAAATAGACTTAAAATGCTTCACAGGACCAACCATAATTCATCATTATTATGCACATACCATATACCAAAAAGAATGCCCTAGGCACTGAAGGTTCAGTAATGATGAAAATGCCTTTGTTTTTAGGGAGCTTTCTGTCTATTGAAAGAGATAGATGTGTACACAAACCATTCAACCATGTAGTAGGTATGATCTCGTCTTCCTAAAGGCTGTAGGGCAACAAATACACAGATCAAAATGCCTGTTCTGTCTGGGAGGATGAGAGAAGACTTTATTGAATAGTTGACTTTTGAGTTCAGTCTGAAAGGTTGAATGCTGATTCGAAAATCAGAAACAAAGGAGACTGAGATTCCAGGTTTAGAAATTATCAGGTGCACAGATGTGAAAATGGGCTGCAAGTTCAGATGCCCACACATAGCTAAGTAGAACTGCAGTCCGGAAATCTCAGTGAAAGCTCATAGAAAGTCAAATTGGCACAAAACAGGGACTATGAGAGTTTTTTGGATTTTACCTTAAGGTGTTGAGTAACTGTTGAAGGATTTAAGTATTTTAAACTGCTTAATTATACTATCAGATTCAGTATCTTGAATTATTGCTTTAGCAGTTGAGTGGAGGATGAATTACAACTCAAGGCCAGAGCTCTAGAGTCTGATTTTGTGGCCACTGATAAACAGTGGAGAAGCAGAGAGCAGTGAAAAGCTCTAGAGATAAGTAAAACCTGGCTAAAATACACATGAATGAGGGAAAGGAGGAATTGCAGAATAGATTAAAAACTTTGACTCAGGTGCCGTGTAACCAAATATGGTTATAAGAGTAAGTGGGGAGGAGAAAGATAAGTTACTTTTAATAGATAATTAAAGAGAAAAGATCAAGCTCTTATCTTGCCTATATTATATGAACAGTTTCTTTTGTAGGGAAATTCATTTTTGGAGATAATTTCCAACAAATGCAGGGGGATAATAAAATTAGAAAAATAACCACTTTGCAACCTATAATAGATCTAGGTGATGACCATCAGTGGATACTGTTACCAGATGGATATTGACAGGAAATTTTGTAAGTTAGGTCTCAGGCTGAAATTACGTGAACCTGAAATTAAGTCTCAGTATTACTACAAGTGGAACAATTGTATATTATAATCATCAGGATGTGATACAATGAGAAATAAATAACTTAATTTATGAGGATTTTTTTTAATTTTAAAAAATTGGTCCTATAGTTTATTAGGACTTTACTTTTGATTACCAGTTTATTCTTGTTTAGTCACTGAGTCATGTGTGACTCTTTTGCGATCCCATGGACCACAGACCAGGCTCCTCTGTTCATGGGATTTCCCAGGCAAGAATACTGGAGTGGGTTGCCATTTCCTTTTCCAGGGTATCTTCCCAACCCAGGGATCAAACCTGTGTCTCCTGCTTGGCAGGCAATCCTTTACCACTGAGCCACCAAGGAAGACCCAATTATCAGTTTATAGGACAAACCAAAACTGGTGGAAAAAATCAGGTATAATCACACACACGCAGAAAAATCAAAGGTGTATCAAGGAAAAAGAGGTTGAATACAAGTGATATTATAGAATTAAAGAGAGACTTCAGATATACAATAATTAAATCTTCTTTGTGGAATTTAGTTTCTAATTTGAACAACCAGCTTTATGAAGAGCTCTTTGAAACATAGGCTCAGTTTGATAATAGCTGTTATTTAGAATTTATTGTTGACTTTATTGGCTATGTTATTTAAAAGCCCTTATTAATTAGAGATGCATACTGATGTATTTACAAACAGAAAGGCATAGAACATTGAGCTTTATTTAACATCAAATAAAACATGAAACAAGATAAAGCTTTGTGGGGATGTATAACATGAGATCAGGAATGTTTGTTAGTCTCAAGTGTTGGGCAGTGAAATCTGAGTGTTCATTGCAGTAATCCTCTCTCTTTTTAACTTTGAAAATGTCCATGTTGATAAAGGGAAAACAGTTTAATTTTAATCACGTTGATTTGAAGTGCCCATCAGATGTGCAGGTGTAGCTTATCAGTTGAATCTAATGTAAACACATATTTTAGACTTTCCAATGATGTATGAACTGGAAGTGTATGCAAAGAGTATAGAGTGAGAATGTAGTAAAGTGAACTCTGGAGACAGCAATCATTTAAAGGGAGGGCAGTGGAAGAGAAGTTCATAGAAGGTACTAAAAATGACTAGAGAGATAGGAAAAAAATCAGAATGTAGTCATAAAAAGGTGAGTGTCACCAACCTGTCATGTATGTTAACCTGCCATATGAGAATTATTCAAAACATTATTTTGAAATTGTAGGCCATCATTAGTGATCATACTGAGAGGGATTTTAAAGGATTTTTCATGGAAACAGGAGCAGGGATTTGTAAGGCTAAGTAGAAAAGGATTCATGAGGTTACTGGAAGATGAGACATTAGAGATTTTCCTATTCAGAATGAATGGTTATGAAGGTTTTATTTTTCTTAATGATGTTTTCTTTTGTTCTTGTTCACTTGTTTGTTTGTTAATTAGTAGAGAAATGGCAACCCACTTCAGTACTTTTGCCTGGAAAATCCCATGGATGGAAGAGCCTGGTAGGCTACAGTCCATGGGGTGGAGAAGAGTTGGACAGGACTGAGCGATTTCACTTTCACTTTCAGAGAAATACCAGAGTAGTCAGATCTGTAAGGGATGACTCATAGGTGCAAAGGCAGATGAGTTACCAGAAGGTAATGAAACAAAGCTGCTCACTAGCACAGATACCTTTCCAAGGTCCTAGGTGGGGCCTTTGTGATAATGTGTGTTCAGGAACACAGGATTTTGTAACAGGAAAAGTAAGATATTGGCTGATACTACTTTAACTTTCATCACATTTTCCCTCAAGTACAGTAGTTGAGTGGCCACTAGCATTTGTCAAACCCTAATAAAAAGAAGGTTGAATTGAGAGTACCTTTTGTTTAGGCTGAGTAGGATATACTTTATGTAGTCCAGCTGGAGTTTAAATTATTCTGGCTGTACTGGTGGAGAAGTGGTTTGCAAGAATACTCCTTCCACTCACTGAGAAAAATCATTACGGTACCAAGGGGCAGGGCTGTCACTTGTAACTTGTCCTGTGGTGCCTGGCCCCAGAAGAAGGTGAGATGTAAATAAAAAGTAAAATTNGAAGTAGTGGGCCAGATGCATTTATCTCAGTTTTTTTTTTAAATTTAGTTTTAAGCTGGCTCTTTCACTGTCCTCCTTCACCCTCATCAAGAGGCTCTTTAGTTCTTCATTTTCTGCCATTAGAGTGGTACCATTCACATAACTGAGATTGTTGATGTTTCTCCTGCTTGTCTCGATTCCAGCTTGTAACTCATCCAGCCCATCATTTCTCATGATGTGCTCAGCATATATGTTAAACAAACAGAGTGACAGCAGACAACCGTGTCATACTCCTTTCTCAATCTTGAACCAATCAGTTGTTCCATCCAGGGTTGTAACTGTTGCTTTTTGACCTGTATACAGGTTTCTCAGGAGACAGGTAAGATGGTCTGGTATTTCCATCTGTTTAAGAGCTTTGCACAGTTTATTATGATCCACACAGTCAAAGGCTTCAGCACAGTCAGTGAAACAGAGGTAGATGATTTTTTCTGAAATTCACTAGCTTTCTCTATGATCCAGTAAATGTTGGCAATTTGATCTCTGGTTCCTCTTCCTTTTCTAAACCCAGCTTGTACCTCTGGAAGTTCTTGGTTTGCATCATGCTGAATACTAGCTTTCAAGATTTGAAGCATGACCTTACTAGCATGGGAGATGAGTGCAATTGTCCAATGGTTAGCGCATTCTTCAGTACTACCATTCTTGGGAGTGGGATGAAGCTTCACCTTTTCCAGTCCTGTGGCCACTGCTATGTCTTCCAGATCTGCTGACATGTTGAATGCAACACTGTGATAGCATCATCCTTTAGGGTTTTGAACAGTTCTCCTGGAATTTCCATCGCATCCACTAGCTTTATTAAAGCAGTGTTTCCTAAGGCCCACTTGACTTTGCTTGAGATAAAGATGATAATTTTAAACCAAACCTGTGTGACTCCTAACAATTATTTAGTCTTCTATCCTCTTGCTGAGATTTAAATACTTACCAATTTTAGATGTCCCAACTTCATCATAGTCTGATAAATGTAGATTCTAAATTGGTAAATTGAGATGATTCTTTTTTATCTCACAGATTATATTACAGCTCTTCATCAATGAATAATGTGTTCAGTGGTCCTATTAGTTGCTTCTAAGAAAAAAATACAATGTCTTTCAGTATCTCTTCTTATAAGAAAGTATTACCAAGTCCAAGCTCACTCCGCTTGCCACACAATAGGCCAATAAATGGTGGAGATAAGGTGCTGAGGAGGTAAGGCATACAACTTTATTTGGAAAGTGAGCTAACCAAGAAGATGGCAGACTAATGTCTCAAAATAACCATCTTTTTTGGGGCTTGATGCCAAGTTCTTTTCTAGATCAGAGATGGAGGAAGTGAGAAAACAAAGTAAAAAGACCATTTAATTCTTGTGGATGTCTCCTAGATGGCATGCCTTAGGCAGAGGGATGTGTTAGTCATTTCACAGGTGGTGTGAAATGGAATATTTCTTATCACATCAATAAACAAGGATGTCATAACTATCCATGATTCTGACCCCACCCCCCAAATGTGAATTTCTGAGCCACACTGGCAAGCAGTAGACATGAATTTCTGAGCCACAGTGATAAGCAGTGCCATTCCTTATACAAGGAGCACAAGGATGTCACAGTCATTCACAGGTGGGCAGGTTCAGGTTATCTCCCTGTGAGCTAACAAACGACTTTATTTCAGGGTCAAGCAGAGTTGGGCAGGGTTCCCTGAGGCAGGCCTTTCTGTATGCTATAGCAGCGAAACAAGGGTTAAAGTCTGAGAAACAGATTAAGCTTGGAGTCAAAATTAACCCTTCCAGTCACAAAAACGTAGCTATTGCAGTTACCCATAGTAAATACAATGGTAAAAAGTTGTATCCAATACACGTATTTAAGGAAATTGTTTTGAATATTACATAATGTAGGCCAAGAACTTGCCATAGTAAATGGTCAATAAATAGCTGTTACTCAATCTGCTCTGTGAGGTTACATATATCACACTGGCCTATTACTGCATCCCTAGACTTAAGCCCAGGTCCCAAAACAGGAAATGTTCACAAATTATGTGTAAACGAAACATTAATGAATGTGAGGCATTTGGATAAAGGAGAAATAGTATGATAGTTATTCTCGTTAGAATTGTAAACTAGGAGATGAGTTTTGAGTGGAACTTTAAGGGATGCCTTTGATATGAACTGAGAAATGCGGTATTCCAAATCTAGAGACTATCATTTATTCAGACAGTAGCACAACACTTTAGGCCATTTTGGGTATGATATTGTGCTGCCTCAATTTTCTGTTGACTTGAAACCAAGGAGTGCTTACCTTCTTAAATTTATATATAGTAACTTTTTGTTTATATGCTAATTAGTCTAAATGTGCTTTTCTTTTCTGTGCATTTATGGTGACTGAAAATTAACAAGAGAGTAAAACATAATACTATTCCTTACAAAAATATACATTTTCAAGATAGGTATAGTGTTTTTATCTGACAATATTGATGTAATGTTCCTTAGATAATTCATTTTAGGCATTCATTTATATTTGATTATTTCCAGGATTGTGTTTCATAATTACACTCATAGAACGTTATTTTTAATTTACATATGTGGCTGTCTATTTACATTGTAAATAGCAAAGTAAACTTCTAATTGTAATACTAATTTTAAAGAATCTTTCGATTACTATCAATATAATTATTTTAATTGATACCAACTCAGTTTACTAGGATAGGATATCTGATGTTAGTTTTTCATGTTTTAGCTAAATTTTAGGGGAAATAAATGAGAAGAAATTCATAAATTTTAGTGATTGCAGTCAGAACCTGCCCAACAACTTAAAAACTTTAGAATAGAAAATATTTATTCATTAAAAACACTGCTCTGCATTCCCATTTAGTATGATAGACTCGAGACCCAAAAATATGAATGAGTTGTTTATAATAGCATAGAAGTTTGACAATTAAGTCATAATTGGCCAGTTTCTCTGGTTACATTAATATTAAGTGGTTTTGATGCTAATTGCATCTTTCTGTACCTATTTAATTTAGATATAGCTAATAAAAATTCAGGTTCATTTCCTACCCTAGTTTTAACACTAAATTGCTCTGACTATAATCCTTTATATCACCATCTTATACTTTTTAAAATACACATTTTGACACTTAGTAAAGACTTTTCTAAACCGAAACATATTGCTTCCATCAAGATAGGTGAAGACTACTGGAGGGATATTTAGATTGGAGTCTTTTTTTTTTTCCCAGAATCACAGTGCATAACTATTTTTATTTCAATGTAAAATTCTGAGAACTAGCTACTTCATAAATAATAATGGAAAATCTATAAGAAATGCCTTCTAGGTCAAAATATTAATCATATCATGCATCTGCTGAGTCATTTCAGTCATGTCCAACTCTGTGCGACTCCATAGACAGAAGCCCACTAGGCTCCCCTGTCCCTAGGACTCACCAGGCAAGAACACTGGAGTGGGTTGCCATTTCCTTCTCCAATGCGTGAAAGTGAAAAGTGAAAGGGAAGTTGTTGCTCAGTCGTGTCCAATTCTTAGTGACTCCATGGACTATAGCTTACCAGGCTCCTCTATCCTTGGGATTTTCCAGGCAAGAGTACTGGAGTGGGGTGCCATTGCCTTCTCCACATATCATGCATAAACATAGTGAAAACAATATACCATAGTATGATAGGAAGGCATTGGGAATAATTACTAATGTCTGGAGATGGACTCTTTGGGAAGTAATAAATTCTTCATCAGAAAATGTATTCAAACATTAACTAAATGAACTATTATCAGTGTTTCCTATAAGAGATCTAAAAATTGGATATTTTAATTATAATAGCTTTATAATGTTCATGTTTTACAAAACATTGAATTGTTCTAAAATCATTTAAAATGAAAATAAATATGATGCATATTACTATATATTTAAATCAGAGTTTCACTACTAGTGACTTACACATTAAGGCATTCATAATAGTGAGAATGTCAAAAAAGTATAGTCTTATTATAAAATGATTTTTCCTGAATATAATGACTTTGCCACTGGTATTAAAAATAAAAACTAATGTTTTCTATGTTATTTATTACTAGAGCAAACTTAACTCATTTCGTTGTTCATTCTTGAAACAATGGTTTTGTAAAGATTTTAAATCATATTTTTCAGAAAGTTTAAAATTTTGAGGAATGAGATAGTGGGAACAAGATGGACTTAAGGATTTTGTTCAGTTATATTGTCATGTTAAATCTACTTTATTCACTTTAGAATTTTATTTTTTTATTTTTTGCTTTTTTATTTGATCATGCTTTATATAAACTCCCCTTTCTATAAAAGTGCACTCTTTATATTACACTTTGGGGAATTGTGCTATCAAGTCAGTCAGGGTCCAATTTCATTCCCTAACAGTGTGATTTTGTACAAGGTAGTCTGTAAGCCTCAATTTTCTTATCTGTGTAATGAGAATCATAATTCTTACCTAATAGAGTAGTTTTAAGAATTCACTAAGATAGTGCCTCTCCAATCCCAAACAGTGCTTTGTAAATGACAGCCTCTCATAACTGTTTTCTGTTATTTACTTTCTGTTTGTATTTTCTTTTTCACTTCTATATTTTCAGTGTTTCAAAAAGCCTTGACTTGAAACAAGATTTTGACTATTGAAAAAGAGATGAAAGCTTGGAATTTAAGAAATACAAAGTAATATGTTAGAAATAACCTACTAGGAAGAAACAAAACCAAAACTGTTCAGTGTATCTTTTGTTCCATTTATCTTGCCTGTCCAAGTTGTCTAGAGATAAAGGTTATCGCTTAGGCTGTGTTCTATTGACTGTAGTCTTTCTAGCTAACAGTTTGAAATTTGGATGAATGCATTAGAAAAGCACTTTTTATCATGCCAGTGCATTCTTAAAATTAGCTGTCATATTTTAAAAGATATGTTTGGTACATCAAAGTGTTACTATAGAAAAGAAAGAGAAGAGAAAATCAATTTTATTGAAGTGTCCACTGCTTTTTCATAAATGGTAGCTAAATTTTTATTCAGTAAAGTTTCCCAATGTTTAATTAAACTGCATCATTTTTTATTTTGGAATGTAGGGAAATCTCTGATTATCTATCAATATAATAGGAATGCAATACTTTTTATAAACATTGACCCAGTACAAAAATAGATATTTATCCTTTGCCAAGACAAGTTTGTGATAATGTTATTAATTTTTTCGGACTCANTTGGAGAAGACTCTTGAGAGTCCCTTGAACTGCAAGGAGATCCAACCAGTCCATTCTGAAGGAGATCAGCCCTGAGATTTCTTTGGAAGGAATGATGCTAAAGCTGAAACTCCAGTACTTTGGCCACCTCATGCAAAGAGTGAATTCCGGGAGATGGTGATGGACAGGGAGGCCTGGCTTGCTGTGATTCACGGGGTCACAAAGAGTCAGACACGACTGAGCGACTGAACTGAAATGAATAATTATAGAGTGACTAAAATGGGTTTCCTTGGTGTCATGGGCTTCCTTGGTGGCTCTGTCAATAAAGGATCTACCTGAAATGCAGGAGACTGCCTGCAATGCAAGAGATTCAGGTTTGATCCCTAGTTTGAGAAGATGTTTTGGAGATGAAAATGACAGCCCACTCCAATATTCTTGCCTGGGAAATCCCATGGACAGAGGACCCTGGCAGACTACAGTCCATGGGATCAAAAGAGTCAGACATGACTAGAGTGACTAAAACACCAAACCACTGGGTTGACCCAGAGGGATGGTATTGGAGGTTCAGTGTGGGGAACATGTGTACAGTTGTGGCAGATTCATGTTGATGTATGGCAAAACCAATACAATATTGTAAGGTAATTACCATCTAATTAAAATAAATAAATTTATATTAAAAAATAAAAAATAAAACACTAAACCAAAGTATAGCAGTTCTGAGTATATTCTTTATTTTTCTGCTTTCTTGATATATGGGCTTAACGAGTATGAAGCTACTGTGCCTGGGCCTTTCTTGAATGTGCCTTAAAAGGAACAAGTGCCTATCTTCTCCATAGAGGAGCTAAGAAGATAAAGAATAAGATACACTGAAAATTCTAATATGATACAAATACTAAATTAATACAAATAATCAGAAGGGAATAATCATAGTACATGTAGATTATAGTAGACTTGGTTCTTCTAATAATTGATTTTTCATATCTATTTTTACTCTTTTTATTTTTTATGAAATTGTTTTATCAGTGTTGTGATTATATGCACTTGTATGGTACCACTTTAAACAGTGCCACAATATGCTCATTGCTTTTGGAACTGATTCATTCTACAAATATTTACTGAACATAAAATTGTACAAAGCATTGTGTTAGACATTATAAAGGAAGGAGAATGAATCTTTCACGAAGACTTAGGATCCAGGAGTAAAAATGTGAGCTATCATATAATGTTGCTTATAATTCTCCTGCATGCCAAATACAATGCTATGTTATTTTAAATCTTCTCAAAACCCAGCACACAGAGAAAACTGTATTCAGTATCTTATAATAACCTATAATGAAAATGAATTTGAAAAAATATGTATGTGATAACTGAGTCACTTTCCTGTACACCTGAATCATNTATTTTAAATCTTCTCAAAACCCAGCACACAGAGAAAACTGTATTCAGTATCTTATAATAACCTATAATGAAAATGAATTTAAAAAAATATGTATGTGATAACTGAGTCACTTTCCTGTACACCTGAATCATTGTAAATCAACTACACTTAAAAAAAAAAGCCCAGTGTAAAGACCATTATAATTTTCATTTTTCAGTTCAGAAAATTGCCCAAGATCACTTGGTTAAAAAGGTAGCAGAGCTCAATGAATCGTTTGCTGCTGCTGCTGCTAAGTCGCTTCAGTCGTGTCCGACTCTGTGCGACCCCATAGATGGCAGCCCACCAGGCTCCCCTGTCTCTGGAATTCTCCAGGCAAGAACACTGGAGTGAGTTGCCATTTCTTTCTCCAATACATGAAAGTGAAAAGTGAAAGTGAAGTTGCTCAGTCATGTCTGACTCTTAGCGACCTGATGGACTGTAGCCCACCAAGCTCCTCCGTCCATGGAATTTTCCAGGCAGAAGTACTAGAGTGGGGTGCCATTGCCTTCTTCAATGAACAGTTTAGTGAATAAGAAANGTTGCTCAGTCATGTCTGACTCTTAGCGACCTGATGGACTGTAGCCCACCAAGCTCCTCCGTCCATGGAATTTTCCAGGCAGAAGTACTAGAGTGGGGTGCCATTGCCTTCTTCAATGAACAGTTTAGTGAATAAGAAATTCCATCATCTTCTTATTATAACACGTTATTCCTTAGTATAAATAACCAATTCCATATAGTGAGTTCTAGTTCTGTAACAATTTTATAGTATACAAATGCATAAAATTTAAACATTGTAAGTATTTTGTTCTTAGAATACTTCATATATTTTAGCTTTAATAAAACTTAGCTTTCTAATCTTCACTTATCTATTTTATCCACTCCATTAAATACTTTAGTTTTTTTTAACAAGTTTCTTTCTTTTTTTTTCTAATGCTTTTATTACCCTATCTAGTTCTTGAGAAGATTCAAGTTGCTTATTCCAAAACTAAGACTGGACCATGGAATGGTCAACAAATGCTGAATGAATTAAAATGAATGGATTATCTTGGGAATAGGATGTTCTTACCAAATAGTTTAGTATCCAAAAGTAACTTTTTTCTGTATCTTCTTAGTGTAGGAGAACAATTCATATATATACATAAAAGACACAGAACACAGAAAATTAATATATAAGGTAAAAATTAAAGGTGAAAATAAAATGTTTTGATTTCAAATTTTATCATAAATTTGTAAGTGAAATTCAACAGGTCACTTTAGTTAGTGGTTCTCAAAGGGACATTTTGGAATTTTGTAGTTTTGTTGGTTAATGCAGTGGCTAAGGGGCCTTACCAGTGGTGTGAGAATCATCTATCTTAAGGATAGGTTCCAACTCTTCACACATTGACATCGTGTGGATAGCTTGAAACAGACCATCCCAGGAGTATTTACTCTGAGGAAATTAATAGAAAATCTAGATTTTGTTTGTTTGTTTGTTTTTTAGGGAGAGATTGCCCCATACTGGCTTCTGCTTATGCCTAGTGAGCAGAATCAAGGGATGCTAATATCTGTCATTCTCAGAAGAGTTTCTCACAGGAAAGCATTGCTCTATTTTTGAGCTTAGACCCATCTCCGTTTTCCATAAAAGGAAATTTAATTTTTGTGTGGTTTTAAAGGATAATGATTTTTTCCAAGAATACAACTACCACGTAAACTGATAAAAGACTGAATTTTGCTTAATCACCATTTTAGAAAATCTCCTTACCGAGGGAAATGAAATTTATGGTATTTGAACTCCACTAACCTCATAAAAGGCTTTCCAGGTGGTGTAGTGGTAAAGAATATACCTGCCAATACAGGGGATGCAGGAGATGTGGGTTCCGATTGCTGGGCTGGGAAGATCCTTTGGATTAGGAAGTGGCAACCCACTCCAGTATCCTTGCCTGGAAATTTTCATGAACAAAAGAATCTGAAGGTCTACAGTCCATGGGATTGCAAAGAACTGGTCACAACTGAGAAACTGCGCATGCATTCACATAAACCTCATAAAACTTTCACTTATTGTTCTCTCTTTCAGCTTGATCTTCTCTACAGTGTTTGTAAGCACCTGAGGACTTTATCTATGTCTTCTGTATAGTTGTGCCAGAGCATTTATACATTCAAATATAAATTATTTTATCACAAAACTGTGCTTTTCCTTTATAGTATGGTTGGTTAATTATATTGATTATGTTGAAGTCAAGTATATATAGGTTGTTATATTATCTGTGAACTCCATTTTAACCTGTTAAAGAGATGCCGTTGCAGTTAGGTCTGTTCATTTTACAGAGGAGAAAGTGTCACCTGAAGAAGTAAAATGACGTGACCGAAATAACAGACTCATTGGGATTTCAGACTTAGTTATCTTTTTTCCTTTTGTTTTCAGTAACCAAACATTTGACATGTAAACCAAATTCATAATAGTAAATACATACTATTTATGAAAATGCACATCAGTTCAGTTCAGTTGCTCAGTCGTGTCCTACTCTTTGCATCCCCATGGACTGCAGCACTTAATCAAACTCATGTCCATCAAGTTGGTGCTGTGATCCAACCATCTCGTCCTCTGTCGTCCCCTTCTCCTCCTGCCTTCAATCTTTTCAGGCATCAGGGTCTTTTCCAAGGAGTCAGTACTTCACAACAGGTAGCCAAAGTATTGGAGTTTCAGCTTCAACGTTAGTCATTCCAATGAATATTCAGTTCTGATTTCCTTTAGGATGGACTGGTTTGATCTCCTTGCAGTCCTGGAGACTCCCAACTGTCTTTTCCAACATCACAGTTCAAAAGCTTAAACCTTCAGCGCTCAGCTTTCTTTATGGTCCATTTCTCACATCCATACATGATTACTGGAAAAACTATAGCTTTGACTAGATGGACCATTGTTGGCAAAGTAATGTCTCTGGTTTTTAATATGCTGTCTAGGTTGGTCATAGCTTTTCTTCCAAGGAGCAAGTGTCCTTTAATTTCATGGCTGCAGTCACCATCTGCAGTGATTTTGAAGTCCCCAAAAAGAAAGTCTGTCCTGTTTCCATTGTTTCCCCACCTGTTTGCCATGAAGTGATAGGACTGGATGCCATGATCTTAGTTTTCTGAATGTTGTGCTTTAAACCAACTTTTTCACTCTCCTCTTTTACTTTCATCAAGAGGCTCTTTAGTTCTTCTTCGCTTTCTACCATTAATCTGCATATCTGAGGTTATTGATATTTGTCTCGGCAATCTTGATTCCAGCTTGTGCTTCATCCAGCCCAGCATTTTGCATGATGTACTCTGCATATAAGTGAAATAACCACGGTGACAATATATGGCCTTGACATACTCCTTTCCCAATTTTGAACCAGTCTGTTGTTTCATGTCCGGTTCTAACTGTTGCTTTTTGACCTGCATACACATTTCTCAGGAGGCAGATCAGGTGGTCTGGTGTTCCCATCTCTTGAAGAATTTTTCACATTTTGTTGTGTTCCATACAGTCAAATATGTGATCCTAACCTCTATGACAAAAGACCTTGATAAAATTCTACTGAATTTAAGCAATATAATTTTATTTATATGTGTCATATTCTCTTTTTCTGTGACAGAATTCATGTATCATGTGCAAAGCTCAGTCATGATGTTGCTACATTTATTACACTTTTATGGTACCACAGAAATATATACTGAATTCTATAATTCAAATTAGCTTTAATCTTAATTCATTTGGGAGTCCAGTTGTTTTGATTTAAAATTTCTGATTCATGCAGCCACCTAGACACAAATCACTTACCTTAATATTTGGGCAATGTGACTGCTGCATATTAAGTTGACTTTCAGCCTCACTTTTACTCATATGATCATACTAGAAAAAAAAAAAAGAAGGGAATGAAAACTTTCTTTTTTACAGGCTGTTATGTCAGCTAAAGCAAGTAAGAACAGTTTATGGTAGATGCATACAGCAGAGGAAATGAGGACTATCTCTGGAACTTTAGCATAGCACAATAAGGAAATAAACGGCTTTGTACTGCAGTTTCCGATGGATAACTGTCTCTGAATATCATAGCAAAGCTATCTTAAGCAAAATAATTCTTCTTATGCCAGTTTCCTCTTGCTCAAGGTCACATCTAAAGAATAGAATGAGATTAGCATAATGCTTTAAAATATAGGTCCACTGAATTCAGGTTAAGTGTAAAACCTGAGGTTGATTTTTCTTTAAAGCTTGTTTCTAGATTTTGCCATGTGCAATGAGGAAATGTCACCTGAATATTTACCAGTACCTGAACTGGCATACTTTAAAGTTGCTGATGTGAAGCAGAGGAGTTCAAGATCTAGAATTTAAAAGTTTAACTTTATAATCAGATATGTAAACAATGCTTATGGAATGAAGAATTTGATGGTTGAAGTTGGATTATTTCTTATATCCCCATTTTTAATAGGGCCAATGGTAAAATTCACATGACTTAAATGTATATATTTTATTCTTTATGTAAATTGCAAGCATTACATTATGTAAATATAAATCATACTACTGTTTCCTAAACATTACCTGAAATTTATGTTACTGTAGTAAACTGGGCTATTCTTTGCAATGCTTTAATCCTCTGATGTTTTCTTCCTTCTGTGGGATTTTGCAAATCTTTAGACCACTGTCAATGTATTATGGGGAATATGTTGCACTTCTTTTCTTTTAGGTACCATGAGTAAAGTGGATTTCTTATTCACTTGCTTGTGCACTTTTATGTGTATAACAAACCTGATCTAAGTCTTCCTCTTCCAAAGTCTTCATGTCCTTCAAGGACTGTCAGAGTATTTGTTGTTGGTTTAATAACTGAGTCATCTCTGACCCTTTTGACACCTCATGAACTGTAGTCCACAATGGGATTTCTCAGGCAAGAATACTGGAATGGGTTGCCATTTTCTTCTCCAGGCCATCTTCCCAACCCAGATAGCAAACCCATGACTCCTACATCTCTTGTATTGGCAGGGAGATTATTTACCATTGAGCCACTGGGAAGCCCAGTCAGACTAGTAAGTATATGCTAACATAAAACAAATCTCCAAAGAGTAAATGTTGTCAGCACTGCTTATAAATTATTTTTTCTGCATACCATTACAGTCTAGGAGCATTTATAAATATGTTCCTCCATTGACTGAACTTTTAAAATAATGTTCTTTTACATGATTTATTTATTTATATTTTAAAGTCTCAGACATGCAAAGGACTAGCTTCCTCATTGTAATCTACTTTTTCATGAGAGGATATCCACTTTTTTTCTTTTTATGTCTGTTTACAGTTATTTAAAACTATTTAACTTGATTAGTTTGACTTGAGAAGATAACTTTCCCATTGATTCATATATTTATATAAATGATAACTTACAGTGGTATTTTTAAAGAGCAGTCATGAAAAAATGAAAGAATGAATATTGAATGCTTCATGAATTTGACCTTTTAGATGACCTTTTAGTTTCAGATTTTTCCCTCCATCATGCTATGTGCTCAGATAGACCTGTGTATCACAGAAATAAAGGCAATTACTCATAAAAATGATTTTACAGTCTGGTATTATGACATTATTGTGTTTTATCATAAAAAATATTTATCTCAACATGTGACCATGTATATGTAACCAAAAAGAAATGTCTTCTCATCTTTAGAACCATATTCAACAATGTGTGTGTATATTTATCTTTCATAATCAAATATAACATGAGGCTTTAAAAGACTTAAAAACGCTGAGATGACCTTTGTTCATTTCCTAAACTGAAATAGAATTTAAATTATTAATAGATACAAACTTGAGTCTTCAAAGGTTGGCTTTTGAGTCCTAGTTTTTAGGATTATTGTATATCTTGCCTATAGAGGAAAATAATCAGTAGTGAATATCAATATATTCAGGGAAGACTTTACCTTGAGAACAGTTTATATAACCAGTTTTTAAAAGTGCAGCCCAATGTGAAAAGCTTCAACAAGGATGCTTAGAGCCAAATCCCACTAGGTTGGTCTAAAGCCCCTTCAATTCTTCCTGTACTATGGTCAGGTCAGGATTGTCCTGGGTCTCACAGCTATGAGGTTTATTTGGAAGATAAGTAGTCACGACAGAATTAGAACCAAACTCTTCTAAGTCTTCTAGTATTCTTTGAGAGTTGATGCCTCAGAAAAAAAAAGTTTATAAATTTGAACCAACTTCTTTGATATCTAAACATTTGGATTTTATCATATTTCATCTCATTTGGTATAATTAATATAATAAGTTATAAGCCTTGATTTCTGGGTATAAAATGGAGAAAACAATGCTAGATATAGATTATTATTTAAATATAAACATATGTATTCATTTTTTAATATATATATATATATTTTTTTACTTTATTTTACTTTACAATACTGTATTGGCTTTGCCATACATCGACATGAATCCACCACAGGTGTACACGAGCTCCCAATCCTGAATCCCTCTCCCACCTCCCACCCCACCACATCTCTCTGGATCATCCCCGTGCACCAGCCCCAAGCATCCTGCATCCTGCATCAAACATAGATCAGCGACTCGTTTCTTACATGATAGTATACATGCTTCAATGCCATTCTCCCAAATCCTCCCACCCTCTCCCTCTCCCTCAGAGGCCAAAAGTCCGTTCTATATGTCTGTGTCTCTTTTGTTGTCTCACATGCAGGGTCATAATTACTATCTTTCTAAATTCCATATATATGTGTCAGTATACTATATTGGTGTTTTTCTTTCTGACTTACTCCACTCTGTATAATCGGCTCCAGTTTCATCCATCTCATTAGAACTGATTCAAATTTATACATATCAATCATATATAGATAGATGGGTAGATAGATAGATACATATGCACATTTAGAAAAGTATCTCAGTGGAATCTGGCATATAAGCTTTTAATCAATGATAGTTGTTATTTACAGTATCATTTAACAGTAATAAAGTGATCTCTTATTGAACGTGTACCTTTAGACACAAAGCTGTGTTAGTTCTAGAATAGAATGTTTACAGGTACAACTCAGGTATTGTACTGAAAATACGTACTGATACTTTTAAGCATATTTTAAATATTTTGTCTTCATTTGTATATCACCTAAGACATTTTAAACAATCAGAAAAACAGCTTTAGCTCAGCAAAAGTTGAAAATATTTTAGAATTCTAATACTTAGCAAAATAATAAAGAGAAGAATATTAGAAAGTAGATAACTTTGTGACATTTTCAGTTGTATACTTACAAAGTAATAAAGTAAAAAAAATGACAGGTATTTAAAGTTCTGTTTTATCAAAACTAGGCAATAAAGCACTTATTTTACAAAAGCTTTTATTGTTATTTGGTGTAATAGTGAAAGCCTCTGAAGGGGTACTTATTTCCTTATTTTCCCCTTAGTTATTGCTTTCATTATGTGACAGTGTACCTCATGCATTCACAGTTTGCAACTTCATTTTTCTTTTGTTCTCAACATAAGTTGATCCTAAAAGTAGGGAGAAATTAATTGATGATAGAAAAATGAGTGAAAAACCTCAGTGGAAGTAATTGCTTGATGACATAATTCAGAATTCTAAAAATGGAAAGGAGAAATTAGCAAATTATGGTTAAAAATAAGACAGAGTTTACTACTGTGGAACGGTTAAATAAAAACAAAAACAAAACAAAATAGAAGAACTTATGATTCTTGTAGACAAGAGTAAGCTAAAAAAAAAAAAAATCCAAAGTTGTACAGGCAACAGAATGGAATAATATAAACTTTGAAATTTAGTCTGGTCACTCAAAATATTCAGAAGCAGAAATATCTTGTAAGGGACAGAATTGATACTCCCAGTTCAAACGAAAATTTAGCATGTTGAGCTAGGTATACACCTAGCTCATGAAGGACGAGGTCCATGTCTTCCCTACATTTACTTCTATAGTTGTCACATAGCAGGCAGTCTCCTTAAATTTCATTGTATTTGGTAATCCAGGAAGCTCATAGTTTAAGAAGGTATAAAGGAGCTATGATAGGTGATGATAGGAGGCTGAAGATTTCTGGGTCTTCCAAAAAATTCAGCTTTATCAAGTTATCCAGAATAGATTAACTTTAATAAGAAAAAGTCACTCCAATTTTAAACTTTAGAAAAATACCTAAATATTGTTTTGAATATATTGTGTTCATAGTCTCTTTTTCAATCACATGGAATAATATGCTGACAGATGTGATTTCATTTCCACTTTTAGTTTAGAGAACTCAATTATAGGATTTTTTTTTTTTTGAGAATTTAGCAGGTAAGAAAAATTTCAAAGCATTCAGTTCAATTTCAGTAAATTAGTTTTTTGAGATTCTGTAGATTATTGGAAGAAATTAGGTGTAGTTATTGTTAATTCAGTTACATACTTTATAATCATCATATTTGATTGTAATTATTTAATTTTATTCAGGACAAGAAAGGACTTTTATAAGAGGTCGGGGATATATAAGTAAGCATATCTATGTATAAATGATGCTGTTCTCTTTTTATCTGCAAATTATTTTAACTAGTTGGTCCAAAGATGTTCTTGTTTTGTTTTTGTTTTGTTGGGTCAAAAGATGACTGATACCAAAGTAATAAGTTTTACTTAATAATAGTTAAATAAGGGAATATATGAGTGATAAAAATTCACCCCCCAGACGTAATTATTGGTATTGGAAGATGTGTATTGAATCTTGCTGAAGAGAACTGAGCTTGGGAGTCTTTTCTAGCTCTAGTACATTATGAGCTCCTGGGGTGGCTTATTGTGTCATATATTGACTCTCACTGACAGTATATTTCTTCTCTTGGCACAGTTCTGGTATTTAAGAAATTTTTTTTTTCATACTTAGTAATGACCAAAATACCTTACTCAAATATAACCTTCCTTCTAAATAAGGATAGAGAAGGGAACCGACTCATCAAGTATCTTCATACTGTTTAGGACAAGCTTTCCTCATATTCCACAGGGTTTATTAACCCATTTTCTCCCTTTTATAGCCAAAGGTCAGGAAAGAACTGTCCATATAGATAGATAGATAGATAGATAGATATACTGTATTCTTATCCTGTGTGTTCAGTACTGGATCTTGATTAACTTGTTTTTGTTATGCAACTCTCTTATTTTTGCCAGTCTTATCAGAAGACTCCTGGTTCCCTGATCAGGTACACACTTCTTAGTCCCTCTCATTTTTGATATTTTATATAAAATATTTTGTGTAAGAAAAAAGTTACGGTTATGGTAAACACTTTCTGTTACTTGGAAATGGCCCCCTTAGTTCTTGTAACATTACACTCTTCTGTTTCCTCCTTCATTCCTGGCTCCTCTTTCTGTCTTCTTTCAGACTATTCCTCCCTTTCCATCCTTTCAAAGTTAGTATTCTTCAGGTCTTGACCTGAGTCCTACTTTCTTCTCATTCAATAGGAATTTTCAGGGTAATCTTCTACACTTCCGTGGATTTTCTGATCCTATATTTGCTGAAGGCTTAAAACAACAACAACAACAACAACAAAGGATTGAGTCTGATATGTACATCCCAATCCATACTACACTTCTCACAAACTCGCAAACTCATCATCTTTCCTAACTTCAGCCAAATTCTATGAATACGTTCTCTTGTGTCAGCTTACTTCTTTCAACCCCATTGATTCTTCCCTAGTGCCATCCTTCAGTTTACTGTTCCATGGATACTTTTTTATAGGATGATCTCTATTCTCTTCAGTTAAAACAAGTGTCCTTACTGTGTAGATTTATAGTCCCTCCACTTCATTGTAGTAATTGCATTCTGCTTTGTATTGTGTTTGTACTTAATCATGTCCCCATTAGAATTTCACGTATTAAAAATGAGAGACTATGCTTACTTGTGTCACTATGGTATCTTTCACATTTAAGGCATAACCTGACTGATTGCAGGTAGTTAAAAATTTGTTGAATGAGACTTATATGTTACATATTTAATTTTAAAAGGCATTATTGTTTTTCAGAAATGAGGAAAGTAGACCACAGAAGTGCCAAGCATCATACCTTTAATGTAGTATGGACTCTGATAAAACCTTGAAATTTTCTGTACCATATTACCACATTATATTATTCATTCTGAATCTTCTCTTCTCCAGTTGGCCTAATCCCATTTTTGTCTTTCTTCATTCATTACTAGTGTACATTCACCCACATTATACACACTTTATTAATCTAGTACTTCCTTATTTTAGAAACTTTTCTGAACCTATGATTCCCAAGTGTTACAGAATGAAATTAATGTCATTGAAGACTTTTCAAATTTAAGAAGCCTAAGCATCTGGTCCCATCACTTCTTGGGGAATAGATGGGGAAACAGTGGAAACAATGTCAGACTTTATTTTTTTGGGCTCCAAAATCACTGAAGATGGTGNGTTGTCCTCAGAGTGTATTTTTTAATGGACAAGATAGATGTGCAACCACTACATTAGTGTATGGCAAAATGTAATTATGGTAAGCTGATTGACACTTAAGTATAGGTACAGCACTTGATAGAAGATGAGAGAGAGTTAAATTTTGGTTGAATGAATGTGAAGTAATTTTGAAGTCATAGCATTTTCTGTTAGGAATTTCATTTGGACCCATGGATAGAGCTAAGTATCAGAATATGGTCTGGCTCGAACAGTTCTATATCCTAAATTTCATAGTTCTCTTACAGTGGGAGACTCTTAAAGTTCAAAATAATATAAAATATTCCTTTCTGAATGAAGAATCAGAGAATGCAAAGAATTCTGTCCCTGGTCAACAGCAGAGAATAATGTAAATTTAAGATTCAAAAGAATCTCAATCAGTCACAAAGTAATAGAAGCTTCACATAAAGGGAATAAGCCAACACATTTGAAATTCAGGTATTCAATGGTGAAGAATGTATCCATTTATGAAATATATATTTTGCTGCTAAAACACCAAACAATTCTCTTCTTTACAGTCCTAGAATATGCCCTGTGTTGTCAGTGTAGTTGGTGTACAAAAGCAGGAAAAGTACCCCATGCAAGAATACATTTGCTCTTAAAACAGCAAGTAATGACCATTAAAATACTGACTTTGAAATGATTCGTTGGATAATTAAATCTGACCGTAACTTTGAACCACAAATGTAAGAGTAGTTTTAATAAGAAATGTGGTTTTAGCCAGTTACCTAACTCTTGTGGGCCCTACTTTTCATTTTAGATGCATGATTATGTTATTTATTACTTTTATAAAACTATTTTGATAATATGTCATGTTAGAAAATTATCAATTTTGTAGTGATAAGTTGGTACAGGTATTCCCTGCAAATGTAGCTTTTTATATGAAAGTTTCCAGGCTGGACCAAATAGACGATATTAAAATATGTGCATCAAGACTGTCCATTANATATGTCATGTTAGAAAATTATCAATTTTGTAGTGATAAGTTGGTACAGGTATTCCCTGCAAATGTAGCTTTTTATATGAAAGTTTCCAGGCTGGACCAAATAGACGATATTAAAATATGTGCATCAAGACTGTCCATTAGTAGTAGTTTTCATTCAAAATATTTTTTCAGTAGCTTTCTTGTTTACTAAATTCATATTTACTAGGAACAAGAATGTTTGCCTACTTTATAATTACAGTTTAAGAAAACGATTGTCTTATAGAATAAATTTTTAAAGCATTTCAAAATTGCAGGTTTTCACCTTAATATGCTTCAGTTCTTGGTTATAGTACTTATGCCACTCTATCTATCTATCTGTTTACTTATTTGTGGGCTTCCCTGGTGTCTCAGATGGTAAAGAGTACGCTTGCAATGCAGGAGAACTCTGTTCAATCCCTGGGTCTGAAAGATCCCCTGAAGAAGGGAATGGCTACCCATTCCAGTATTCTTGCCTGGAGAATGCTATGGATAGAGGAGACTGGCAGGCTACAGTCCATAGATAGGGTTGCAAAGAGTCAGAGGCAGCTGAGCATGCGTACACACAGTTCTGAAGTCTTAATAGGTTTCAGTAAACTTTGTGGATATGCATAGCAAGTGGTGCAGTTTTTGTAGTAAAAGTATTTACTTACTTTAGAGAGGTATGTGTAATGCATGTTAAAAATGAAAGTAAAAATTTTTCAGGGGGAAGCATCTGAAAATGTTGTGATTTCCATACATAGAAAATGAAGCCAGGAAGTTCACAATACCATTCGATTCAATATTGAAAAAATTTCTCTTTTTTGTTTGAATCCAGAGTTGTTATTCTGCCCAGCATGTAACTCTCTCATTCTATTTAGAGGGATAAAATAGTTTGTTAATGACAGAAAAGGGGGGCCAGAATTCATTGACAGCATATCCAATGAACACAGTTCTGGACAGTAGAATGCATGTTAGGCCTGACTAGATCTATTCATTCTCCTGTCAACAGCTAGCATGCCTCCTCCAAATGGCAGAAAAACTACAGAAAGTTTTTCTCTTTTGCAAACAACATGTAAAGCAACTTCCTTGTATCTCTGCGATCTCTGTTTTATGTTAAGATTTTTTCTTTAGAATAGGTGGAGAAATTACACTATTATTAAAGAGTGATAACTAGTTTAATCTATATACAGGTACAGTAAAGATACTTTTTCTGTTCATGCTAATGACAAATAGCATGGAAGAAATCCTTTCTTATTTATAAGGATGCTAAAATTTGCTAAAGACAACACATTTTTTGACACACATTACAGTTTTCATCCAAAGTATGAGTAGTCTTGTGTCATGTTAGTGCTCAGTTGTGAATGACCATCACTGCAGTGTTTGGATATGGAACATTGCTATTAACAGCTCTTCAGTTTCATATCCCTGTCTTTGATGTGCTGCTCAGTATAGAGATTTATTTCCTTGTGATTACCATTGCACTTCCCATTAGTTAACTGCCAGAATCTTTTATTCAGCAAGTGTCCTTTCTTGTAAGCAGTTACCCTTTAAATTCATAAATGATCATGTATGTGTTTGTACACTAATTCATATATGCAACACAATCATAGTATAATGCCATTAATTTGTTTACAAAATAGCTCAAAAGTAACCAAAAAGCAGTTGGATCAAATTGTCTCCAAGCTATTAGTAAACAATGTAATGATGTTCTTTCTTCTTTTTCCATTCTTTCATAAATCTCTCTGGTACATTTAGCTTCAAAAATTATAGTCATATATTTTCTTAAATTATAGAATATGTCCTGTTCCTACTGCATATAAATGGCTTATCTAAAAATAGACTTTCCTTATTTCCAAATTAGATAACTTTCAGGAGCTCTTTCCCATCATATTATATTCTGATGGTTTCCAGGTTTAACTAATGTATATCTACAAAAAGTGCTACACTTGGAGCTTTTACAGAGAAAACTGCTTGCTTTAATGCATAGCATTATTGAAAATTTATTAAGCACTCCAAAACTATGATTATTTCTCCAGTTTTATTTGTTATGTCTGAATCCATGAATAACCATTGAAATTTTTTGTTCTTTACACAAATACAATTTTAATTTCAGTTAGATAAATAAAATAAACTTTTAATGGGAAATGGGACTCTAGAGCATAAAATCTCATAGAATATTTTTTTTCAAATTTCACTGCTTTATAAAAGCTATCTGTAAGGTGAAGTCCAAGGCAAATAAAGTTGAAGTATGGATCTCAGTACAGCAGTTTTGACTCGCAATCTTATATGTTGAAATATTTTGCACAATTATTATTATACTATTAATATGATTGGGGATACCTTTTTAAATATTTTATCATGTGACCAAATTTTTTTATTGAATACATTGTTATTTATTGCCTAATACATGACAAGCAGTTTTTTTTTTTTTTTGTACTGATTATTTTTTATGAATGTAACAAAATACCTTACCTCAATGGAACCTGTATTCTAGAGAGGAGAAGAAAATAAATAGTAAATGAATAATTAAGCTATGTAATCTATCAGATGGTGATATGTACCATGCTGATAAATGAATCAAGGAAGGAGGCAATGGAGTGGAGATGGAGGCTCCAATTTGGAATAGCATGATCAAGGAAGGTCTCACTAAGAATGTTTCATTTGAGCAAGATGCAAACAGTTGAGAAAAACAGCCATGTGTTTGTCTACAAGAAGAAGCATCCCAAGTAGAAGGAAGAACAAGATCAAGTTCTCTGGCATTGGAACATGAGTTGTGTGTTCTAGGAACAATACGATTTGTGTAACTGTATGTTAATGAGTAAGAGGCTGAATACTAGGGTCTGAGAAGAAATTTAAGAAAAGATCCAATTACAGAAGCTTCTATAACCCCCTGGAAGGATTTTGATTACCTTGACGGATCTGTTGATATGCTGCAATTCCTGGCTGTCTCTGACATTTCAGCAACCTTTTACAACCACTTTTCTTTTTTTTACTTCCCCCAAGTTTTCTGGGAGTTTTAATGTTGGTTTCTCAGATACATGCTCCCTTTACCTTCTGAAGTTCCTGATTATTTGATTTTGGTGGAGGAAATGCAGAGCTGTTACTAGTTTGTCATCTCATCAGAATCTGGAAGTAAAATATTGTTTTGAAATACAACTAGAAAGGAAATATTTCAGACTTTGCAAGGCTATTAAAGTTACCTACCTACCCTATCTTTTTTTAATATGTAATTTTTGATGTTTTCTAGCATCTGTAAATGATGCTTAAATAAAAGAGGAAGAGCATTATACTTTTGGATAATGTAATAATAAGAAAAAAGTTTTATTATTTTAAGCTATTTTCCTTTAAAAATTTATTAAATGCATCTATCAGCTCACATAGATTAAATATACAAGTTATAGAATTATGACAAGAAAAGACATTCAAAAGTACCATTTCTAATTCTTCAGTTTTTCAACCCTTGATGTATAACGTACTGATTTTGTAACTATGACTTGTTTAAGAGGTTAGATGCCATCTCAGACTGACAAGAAGTTAGGTATCCCACTCTAATTCTAAGGGAAAGTTGACTCGAGAAACTTATTCAGAATGTTAGGCAACACCAAGGAAGATATGGCTGAAAATAAAACAAATAAAAGTAAGTGGAAACATGAAAATTGAAGGGTTTTAGATCTATGTAGAGACCTTTGGGAAAACAATTGAAGAAGAGATCTTAATGAATGCCACGTCCATTAATAGATGATGATCAGCCTTCAAAGATGTTGAGTTTTTAACTTTTCATTTAATAGCCATTTTAGGGGAAACTGAGTTTCATTTCAGTTCATTTTCAGTCGCTCAGTTGTTTCCAACTCTTTGTGACCCCATGAACTGCAGTGCACCAGGCCTCCCTGTCCATCACCAACTCTGGAGTCCACCCAAACCCATGTCCATCAAGTAGGTGATTCCAACCAACCATCTCATTCTATGTCATCCAATTCTCCTGCCCTCAATTTTTCACAGCATCAGGGCCTTTTCAAATGAGTCAGCTGTTCACATCAGGTGGCCAAAGGATTGGAGTTTCAGCTTCAACATCAGTCCTTCCAATGAACACCCAGGACTGATCTCTATTAGTATGGACTGATTGGAACTCCTTGCAGTCCAAAGGACTCTCAAGAGTCTTCTTCAACACCACAGTTCAAAGGCATCAAATTATTTGGCACTCAGCTTTCTTTTATATTCCAACTCTCACATCCATACGTGACCACTGGAAAAACCATAGCTTTAACTAGACGGACCTTTGTTGGCAAAGTAATGTCTCTGCTTTTTAATACGCAGTCTAGGTTGGTCATAACTTTCCTTCCAAGGAGTAAGCGTCTCTTAATTTCATGGCTTCAGTCACCATCTGCAGTGATTTTGGAGCCCCCCAAATAAAGTCAGCCACTTTTTCCACTGTTTCCCATTTATTTTCCATGAAATGATGGGACCTGATGCCATGATCTTTGTTTTCTGAATGTTGAGCTTTAAGCCAACTTTTACACTCACTTCTTTCACTTTCATTAAGAGGCTCTAGTTCTTCACTTTCTGCCATAAAGGTGCTGTCATCTGCATATCTGAGGTTATTGATATTTCTCTCGGCAATCTTGATTCCAGCTTGTATTCATCCNTAGGTCCCTACCATTTCTGTCCTTTATTGTGCTCATTTTTGCATGAAATGTTCCCTTGGTATCTCTAATTTTCTTGAAGAGCTCTCTAGTCTTTCCCATTCTGTTGTTTTCCTCTATTTCTTTGCATTGATTGCTGAGGAAGGCTTTCTTATTTCTTCTTGCTATTCTTGTTACTATAAACTGAGTTTACAGTATCATTATTAAGCCTTAGGATAACCTTGAAACTGAGTTTACAATATCATCATTAAATAGCCTTCAAGATTAAAGAAATTAAAAATAAAAATTCAGAATGAATGAAACAGTTTGTGGTTCATTGTGTCCTCGATTTTTAGAAAATATAGGACAATAAAATAGATATTCAGTTCAGTTCAGTCACTCAGTCGTGTCCGACTCTTTGCGACCCCAGGAATCACAGCATGCCAGGCCTCCCTGTCCATCACCAATTCCCAGAGCTCACCCAAACTCATATGCATCGAGTCGGTGATGGCATCCAGCCATGTCATCTTCTGTTGTCCCCTTCTCCTCCTGCCCCCAATTCTTCCCAGCATCAGAGTCTTTTCCAATGAGTCAACTTTCCCAGTGTAAACCTCAACAAACTGTATTCTTTTATACCAGTGGCTCTTAAACTGTAACATACATTAGAATTACCTTGAGAGTTTGTTAAAAGCGGGTTGCTATTCATCACTCCCATTCCTAGATGAGAGTGATGCTGCTTTTCTAGGAGTCATTTTTTGAGAACCAGGATTCTCAAAGGTAGTAATTCTTATTTAATTTTAACATAAGTAATTATCCTCAAGATAATATATTTTGGGTATTTAAAAACTATCTTCACATAGGGATCCAGTGTTCTTGCATTTCGGAGTCATTTTCCAGTGTTCTTGCATTTCGGCTCTCATGTCTATACAGACATCAAGAGACAAACAGCAAGGAGGCACTTGATTCTTAACCCCTTGTGCTGGAAATGACATATAATCCACTTGTAGCCACATTCTTTTGACTGAACCTAGTTACAAAAGAAGATAGAAAATGGTAATGGAATTTCAGATTCTGATTCAGTGTATCTGAAAAGGAAGATTTGATTTTTAAAAGCTCCATCACTGATTGAGTTACTCACTAAGTTTCAGAATTCTGGTTCTACCAGTATAGTTCAACAAAGAAATACTGATTGCCTATTACATGGAAGTCACTGTGGACTATTAACTTTGATGAAAAATTTAACATTAGCCCTGTTTGGAGGTTTCCAGCTTAATGAGATAGATAGATAGAAAAACAGGACCTTTGTGTAAGGTTAATTTAACCCTAGAAGTATACTAAAACTCAGCCTCTACTTCCTGAGTTCCCATTCATTCTTTAATCCATTTCAATTTGGCTCCAAGGTGCACTAGTTTCACGGAAATAAGTTTAATTACAATAATGAAAAATGTCCATGTTATCTTAACACAGAACAAGGAAACTTACATGTCCTCATGTGATCCTTTTTTTTTTTTTTTTGTAGAATTTCATATAATTGACCATTACCAAATATTTGAATTTTTTTTCTCTTTTTGCTTCTTTTAATGATTTTCTTGTTCTATTCCCCTTTGAGTCAGTGCTGCTATCTTCTAATCCATCCTTGATTGTTTCTCTTCAAATTAAGACTAGATTGCCTCTGAGGTTTGAGTCTCTCTCTTCTCCATTTGTAGTATTTCCTTATGTGATCAGGTCCTGTCTCAGGTCTTTAATTTGCAAAGGTTTGTTGATAACCTTTAAATGTCTGTCTCTTACTCAGAACTCTTTCTCTTAAGCTTCATTTCCACATACTCACTTGGTCAACTCTTGCAGTCCTTTAATGGACCAGAACCTGGTGGTCTGGAGTCGACCGATATGAAAGTAAAGGAGAGAGAAAGAGGCTGATATTCCTTGGTTTACGCAGAAAGTCAGTAAAGCCCCTGACATGGGACTTGTTCTGTTTACAGAGGCCTCAGGCGCCCTCTGGATGGAGTGAAGATGCAGAGCGGCTTCTCAAGAGGGTCTTAGAAGCCCAGGGGAAAAAAAAAAAAACAACAACAAAAAACAAAAAAAACAAAGAAGTCCGGAAGGGCAGGAAAGTGAACTCAGAGGGCCTCTGCACTCCAAGAGATCAGCCTGAAAAAGAGAGGGAGAGAGAGATAAAGAGAGAGAGAGAAAGAAAGAAAGACACGGGACCAGAGCTCTAATGGAGTAAAGGTGTTTTAGTTAACATGGTGTGTGTATATATACTGTCTTACAAGGTTGTTATTCTTAGCAAAAATAAAACTTAAAGTTCCAGACTTACAAAACATAGGCAATCCATGTTAAAGAGAGAGATTTGTAAACAATCACTTTTACTGTAAGGTTCACGAGGAGAAAGAGGATACTTATCACTGTATAGAAAAACTAATGAAGGAAATGCCTGGATTCTTCAGCCCCCAGGAGAGGCTTGCTTCTCCTCTTAATTCCTGAGTATTCAGGAATTAATAAGGAGCAGAGAATTCCTGACAGATCTGAAACAACCCACAGGAAGCCTCCTCTTAAATATATCCTGACAGTCAACATCTCCACTTGGATTTTAATAGACAACTGAATCAGAACATAAATAGCTGCTTTTTTTTTTTAAGAGTAATACTACATACCATGTCATAGAGTAAAACTGTTCCATGAGATGAATTATGGGCAGTTTGAAGCATGAGTCCCCAATCTTTGGTATCTAATGCCTGATGATTTGAGGTGGAGCTGATGTAGGATAATAGAAATAAAGTGCACAATAAATGTAGTGTGCTTAAACCATTCCCAAACCACCTCCTCACTCCAGTCTGTGGAAATATTGTCTTACTTGAAATGAACCCCTGTGCCAAAATTGTTGGGGACCACTGCTTTGAAGTCATTCACTGTTGTCTCTTCTTTAAATCACATCTTACTCTGAAAACAGAATATTTAGTCTCAAGAATGTACTAAACTTTAACATAGAAATGGTCTATTAAAAAAAAAAAGAAATGGTCTATTAGTATAAGAACTATACATTTTTGAATGCAGAAAGTTCTAGATTCAAGTTTTAGCTCCTTTATTTCTAGCTGTATAATTGGCTAACTTACTTAATTCTTCTCATTCTCCATCTCTTCATCTGTAAAATGAGGATAAAGGGAACTACCTAACAAGAATTTCAAAATTTAAAAATATTACTATTTTCTTATGAATAGAATTAACAGTGGCAAACATCGACAACTTTGGCCATTTTTGTTAGATTTCCTGTAAGATTGTCTACCAAGTTATTACTAAAAATGGGACTTTAGATTTGAATTTTCATAAGTCTGTGACTCACTGACTTGATGGACATGAGTCTGAATGAACTCCAGGAGTTGGTGATGGACAGGGAGGCCTAGCGTGGTGCAATTCATGGGGTCGCAAAGAGTCGGACATGACTGAGCGACTGAACTGAACTGAAGTGATGACTTGTAGGTAGTCAAAGACTGATGGTGATACAGATCTTGATAGATGAAAGAAATTTGGTATATTCTGCAGTCACTTACATCTAATACCTAAAAGTATTGCCATCCTTCTAAGGAAGCACTTATTCACTGCTGTCTTGTTTACAGTTATCATAGAACCACTGTTTTCTCACTGCTTATAAAATATTTTGTAGGCCACCCACCTAGCAATATCTGTATGCAGCTCCCTAACATAGTTGCTTGTTCTGTGTATGAAATAGCACATAGCAGGAAAAAATTTTTCAGCAGATTTCTGTAAAATCCTCAGTTTTGTCAATTAAAACTGCTTATTTTAAAAAGAAGATAAAATTACAGGTGGATTAAGAGTTAATGAAGCCACGAGATGTGAGATTTATATTAAAAAGAGTACCTTTTTGCTACTTGAAATATGCCACTGAATGTATTAATTTTCTTTAGAAATGAAGACTATGTTATAGATCTAAATTGCATTGTTTCAAATGACTTATCTACTTGAATCAATTCTGATTGGTAAAATGATTTTTTACATCTCAAAACAGAGGGAGTTTTTGTCTAACTATGAAATTAGAATTTTTACTATGTAGAAGACAGATTAAATTATTTGTGAGCAAAATGTGTTTGAATTTTCGAAAAGCATGCATAGTATTCACAGTATATATATATATTTTCATACAGATATTTCTTTGACCTGTGGTTTTATTTATAGTACCATATACCAGTTCTCACATTTTTGTAAATGGTAATTGAAAGTAGTATTAAAAGAATCTAGAATTGTTATAGAGGAAAAAAAAAAGTTGAATCTGTTCCATTTCTAAAAATATCTGCACGTCTTCTCAGTGAATGTACTTTTCAAGAAGACAGCTTCTTATCTTTTTTTTATGTGCATCATTTCAGTTTTGGGAAAGTTTGAATTGCTGTGCAGTGTTTAAAAAGTCTCTTTTCTTAAACCAGTTATTTCTGTTCTTATCATAGTGTTTCAGTTTGTAATATTAGGATATTGATTCAATGAAATGTGTGATATGGAGAAAGAGTCTGAAACACAGGATATAAAGCTCTGGATAAGTACACAAATACATGGGAAAACAATGGAAGCAGTGGCAGACTTTATTTTCTTCAGCTCCAAAATCACTGCAGATGGTGACTGTAGCCATGAAATTAAAAGATGCTTTGATACTTGAAAGAAAAGTTATGACAAACTCCAACAGTGTGTTAAAAAGCAAAGACATTACTTTGCCAACAAAAGTCCATTGAGTCAAAGCTATGGTTTTTGTATGGTTATGAGAGTTGGATCATAAAGAAGGCTGAATGCGGAAGAATTGATACTTTCGAACTGTGGTGTTAGAGAAGACTCTTTAGAGTCCCTTGGATTGCAAGAAGAAAAACCAGTCAATCCTCAAGGAACTCAATGCTGAATATTCACTGGAAGGACTGAAGCTGAAGCTCTAACACTTGAGGCCACCTGACATGAAGAACTGACTCATTGGAAAAGACCCTGATGCTGGGAAAAATTGAAGGTGGGAGGAGAAGGGAATGACAGAGGATGAGATGGTTGGATGACATCATTGACAGATGGGCATGAGTTTGAGGAAGCTCTGGGAGTTGGTGTAGGACAGGGAAGCCTGGAATGCTGCAATCCATGGGGTCACAAAGAGTTGGACATGACTAAGCACCTGAACAACAAAGTTCACAGATTGAGTGTAAAAATCTGGAAAAAAAAAAAGTGTGCCACTTTTTTGAATTTTTAAAAATAATGATAACATATACAATTTAACCTACACACACAATTTGTCATCTCACTGATTATTAAGTACACAATTTGATAGTATTAAATATATTCAAAATATCTCTTCAAGATTCTTCTTTCCATTTTGAGGAGTATATATAGAGATGGAATTTCTGGATCACATGATAATTGTAGGTTTATTTTTTGAGAACTGCCAGGCTGTTTTTCAAAACAGGTGGACCATTTTACATTCCCGTCAGTTGTACTCAGGGTTCCAATTTCTCTACATTCTTGCCAACTTGTTATTTTATTTTTCAATAGTAACCATTTTAACGAATATGAGCTATTTCCTCAATATTCTTTGATCTGAATTTTCCTAATGGTTAGTAACATTGAGAGTCTTTCCATGTACGTATTGGCCACTTGTATATCTTCTTTGGAGAAATGTCTGTTCAAGTGTTTTGTTGTGGTTATTGTTGTTTCATCACTAAGGAGCTTCCAAGTCTTTTCCAGCCCATACACTGTACTCCTCCAAGCTCATTTGTCAATGGCATTTCCCAGGCAAGAATAGTGGACTGAGTTGCTGTTTTCTTCTCCAGGGGACCTTCCTGACCCAGGGATCCGACATGAGTTTTCTGCACTGGCAGGCAGATTATTTGTCCAATTTTTAATCTAGTTGTTTTTTTGTCGAGTTTTAGAAGTTCTGCTTCCCTTGTGGCTCAGCTGGTAAAGAATTTGCCTGCAATGTGGGAGATCTAGGTTAGATTCTTGGGTTGGAAAGATCCCCTGGAGAAGGGAAAGGCTACCCACTCTAGTATTCTGGCCTGGAGAATCCCATGGACTATATAGTCCATAGGGTTGCAAAGAATCCAACATGACTGAGAGATGTTCACTTTCCTAAATGTTCATCTGGATATTAATGTCACATAAAACCACAAGTTGCAAATATTTTCTCCTGAAATGAACCTCCATACACAGTATGTAATTGGGTGATGATATTTTTAGCTATTCTTCCAAACTCTGTCTTTTGATTGGAGTTTATTTCATTTACACTTAAAGTAATTACTGATAAGAGGAAATTCTGTCATTGCTATTTGTTTTCCATATGTCTTATAGCTTCGTTATCTCTCATTTCCTGGATTACTGTTTTCTCTCTTGCTTGTCTTTTTGCAGTGAAATATTTAAATTATTTTCTCATTTCTGTTTGTGTATATCCTATGATTATTTTCTTTGTAGTAACCATGGGGATTCCATTTAATGTCCTAAAGTTATAATACTTTAATTTGAGTTTATACTAATTTAGCTTCAATGAGATACAAAACTCTGCTCCTTTACATGTTCATCCTCAGCGCTTTCAGTTGCTAATGTCACAAAATTACATCTCTATACATTGTATGCCCTAAAATATGAACTAATGATTATTTAAATGTATTAGACTCTTAAATTATGTGGAAAGTAAAGTGTGCAATTGCAAACCAAAGTTGCAATTAATAATACTAGCTTTTAGGTTGATGGTTGTCTTTTAAATAAAATATTAATGTCTTATACCATGTAGAAAATTAAAAAATGGAGTTATCTACTGTCATTACAATAGTACTGAATTTTATAATTGCTTATGTGTCACTTTTACTGAGATCTTTATTTCTTCATATGGCTTCAAATTACTCTCTAATGTCCTTGTATTTTGACCTGCAGGGCTCCATTTAGCATTTCTTATAGAGCAGGCTTAAAGACATTGAATAACCTCAGTGATTGTCTAGATGAGAAACAGATTCCTGATGTTTTCTTCTTCATCTACTGACTACACTTTCTTTCAATAGTACCATTTTTATTAAGAAAAATCCAGATGATTGACCTTTCAATATCTAGTATTCTTTAAAAGTTACAAATAATTTTTATTGGAAGAACTTATTTGAAATGCTTACTCCTCAGAGACCAAAGTTAGGTAAAAATGTGTAAGCTCTTCAGAGAGGATCTATGTTCCAACAACAACAATAAAAAAGAGGTTATTTTAAAGATTAGCCTCCTATTATGTTCCACATGTGAAAGTCAGATTATCTGTTCCTTAAGCACTATGGATTTTCTTTTCTCCCATAGACTTTTGGAAAACATACAGCAGAGTCAGACATTTATCTGGCAGAATTATCAGTTTAAATGTGCTTTGGGTTTCTGGGTAACTTTATAAAAACCTCAAATGAAATGTGAATTCATATGTCACTGGCTGAAAAAAAGAACTTGTGTTAGAAGGAAGAATCTCTAATGAATTTGACTTAGCTCACAACATGATGGAATGCCACATTCCAACACAAACACTCTCCTCCTCTGAAATGGTGGGGATTGTCATTGAAAATTTATCTGCTTGGTCTGTGATTTACCCTTCTCATTTTAAGTTGTTCTATTATAATATGTTGAGAAAAACTGAGAATTTAAAAGTATCTGCATTGCAAAAATATGTCTTATATTACAATATGCCTTCAAGTATTTATGTAGAATAATTTTTAATTATCTGAGTGGAGTTTTATCTCCTTCCAGTTCATCTTCATATACTACATCATAACTAATTCCAATGTAATCTAGATAATATCCTCTTTGAACTTGATTATCTATCTTTAAAAAAGAATGATGTTTGCCTATAAACTAGATAATTATGGTGGGTGATTTGGGAGTTGATAGTATAATGTACTTTGATGTAATGCTAAGTAAGCATTAGACACTGGGAGATAATGAACCAGTTATTTTCTATACCTCGTCTAAATTTGAATATTACAGATCTACATACATTAGTAAAGGTCTTTTCTATATAAAGTCAGTGACTTGGGCATTGTACTTTTAGGACTGTTAGTCACTAAAGTAGAAAAATTTCTAACGTCTTAAAAAATTAAAGGCTAGAGATTTGTTATGAACCCTGAATTTAAGAATATATCAAAATATATATGTTATTGGAACTCGCTTACTATTATTCTAAAGTAACTGCAAAAATTGCCATTTAACATGTTTAGAAAATACCCCAACTTGTTTCCTTGAATATTTTAGATAATTACCCCCAAATCAAACTTAAAGTTTTGGGGGAAATGTGTTAATTATTGAGTTAAACTTGTCTTTAAATGGTATAGTTTAATTTATTGGGGTAAATATTATATCTACAAAAATTATGCAAAAATACTATTTAAAAACTTTCTTAAATTAGACCTAGTTATTAAAAATTTATTGAACAAAATGATTAAAACCTATTTGAGATTTTTGACATTTATATACAATTTCATTTTTCCAATTATGAAAATAAGAATATATATGTAACTTGGTAATATATGTTTATTATAATGAATATATTGTTATATATTAAGCTTATAGCTTTCTAGAGATTTTGCCTTGAAAATGAGACCTGTGAATTCTGCCACAGTCATTTAGTAGCATTAGGTCTCTGGAAAGCTACTTGCCCTGAATTTCATTTCCATCAAAGGATTTTTATCAAAACTAAATCATATGATATCAGTGAACCACTTATTACCATGCTTATTACTAATAAATATTAATTATTTTCATTATTATTTCAATTATTATATACTTGAGAGTAGCACAACAGATTGTTTTTAATTCAGAATGATATTTGCTAATTGTCATGACTTTTGTATGTATCTAACACATCCTTCAGAGAAGGCAATGGCACCCCACTCCAGTACTCTTGCCTGGAAAATCCATGGATGGAGGAACCTGGTAGGCTGCAGTCCATGGGGTCACTGTGAGTCAGACACGACTGAACGACTTCACTTTCACTTTTCTCTTTCCTGCACTGGAGAAGGAAATGGCAAACCACTCCAGTATTCTTGCCTGGAGAATCCCAGGGATGGTGGAGTCTGGTGAGCTGCCATCTATGGGGTTNCACTGTGAGTCAGACACGACTGAACGACTTCACTTTCACTTTTCTCTTTCCTGCACTGGAGAAGGAAATGGCAAACCACTCCAGCATTCTTGCCTGGAGAATCCCAGGGATGGTGGAGTCTGGTGAGCTGCCATCTATGGGGTTGCACAGAGTCGAACATGACTGAAACGACTTAGCAGCAGCAACACATCCTTTAACTATTTAGAGTTTTTATTTTGATTTACTTCCTTAGTCAGAGTACTTGTGATCAGATAATGTGAACTGAGGAAAATATACGTCTGAATGAAAGGAAAAGTACAATTCTAAAAACTCTACTTCCTGTCAAAGAAGACATTAAAACATATTTGTAAAATTTATGTTGAATAGAAGTGCTGAAAATACTTGTTATACAGAATTGATTCATGGAGGATATTTCAATGTAACTGATATTATCTAGGCAGGTTTTATATATATACTCTCACACATACTCTCACATGCATAAACATACCACACACACACAATACCTTCATTTTAATAATAGCTCTATTGAAATAGTTGCTTCTCTCTATGCTCAGATGAAGATGTCAGTAGTATCAGTTCAGTTCAGTTGCTCAGTCGTGTCCGACTCTCTGCGACCCCATGAATCGCAGCACGCCAGGCCNAAAATAACTTTTCTAAAGATGCTCAGAGACCTGCAAGAGAACATAGATAAACCCAAATTACCTCAATCTGTTGAAAACTAAAGAGACCAATGTGATAGTTAATTATATGTGTCAGCTTGGCTGGACTATGGTGCTCAGATATTTGGTCGAACATTATTCTCAATGTTCCTGTGAAAGTATTTTTTGGATGAACTTAACGTTTAAACCAGTGGACTTTGAGTAAAGCAGATTACTTTCCATAATTGGGCATCATCCAGTCAGTTGAGACCTTAATAGAACAAAGATTGACTTCTCCCTAACAAGGAGGAATTCTGCAAGCAGACTGCATTTGGCCTCCAACTATGACTCTTCCCTGAGTCTCCAGCCTGCCAGCCTACCTTGTTAGTCGCTGAATTATTAGTTTCCAACAGACTTGAGTTAGTTTGGGTTGATCTGTGTTCTCTTGTAGCTCTCTGAACATCTTTAGAATGTATTGAATTCACAGCCTCCCAGGGTGTCTACTGTTAAAGTGAGGACATTGATTGGGAAGAAATTCCTGAAAATTGGAATGAGGGTATACAGGATGACTTGACAAGGCTGGAGACACTGGACCCCTAAATTTAAATGAGCTTTCTTTGCCAAAGGAAGTAGCCTTTCCATCTCCAGCTAAGGAGATTAACTTTGCATTGTCTCAGGAACTGTGATGGCCTTTACTGAAGTACTTGCCTCAGAAGACACTGCTGAGTCTCTTCAGTAGCCTCTTCCCAAACCCTTCTTTATTTCTTGATCTATAACTAGATTCAAGTCTCAGGCAGCTCCTAATGATAAGGTCTTCAAAAAAAATAAAGGCTGTATATGACAAACCCACAACTAGCATCATACTGAATGGTGAAAACTTGAAAGCTTTTCTTCTATGGTCAGAAACAAGAATGCCCACTCTCACCACTTATAGTCAACGTAGTACTGAAAGCCTTGGCCAGAGCAATTATGCAAGAAAAAAAGGCTTCCAAATCAGAAAGAAAGAAGTTAAATTTGTAGGTGACATAATCTTATATAGAGAAAACACTAAAAACCCATTAGAACTAATAAATGAATTCAGTAATTCAGTTTCTGGATACAAAGTCAACATATAAAGATCATTCATGTTTCTATACACTAACAATGACCTATTTGAAAAAGAAATTAAGAAAACAACCTCATTTACAATTTCACTGAAAATAGTAAAATACTTGGGAATAAATTGAATGAGGTGAAAGACCTCTATACTGAAAACTAAAACTTTGATGAAAGAAATTGAGGAAAGCACAAAGAAATGGAAATATATTCCATGTTTATGGATGAGGAAGTTGATATTGTTAAAATAGCTACACTACCCAAAGTGATCTACAGATTCAATGCAATCTCTGTGAAAGTTCCAATGCTATTTTCCACAGAAATAGAAAAAAAATAAAAGTCCTAAAATTCATATGGAACCACAAAAGACCTTGAATAGCCAAAGCAATCATGAGAAAGAACAAAATTGGAGGCATCACACTTTGGATTTTAGATTATATTACAAAGCAATAGTAGCCAAAACAGTATGTGTGGTACTTGTATAAAAATAGACACAGAGACCAAAGGAATAGAGTAGCAAACCCAGAAATAAATCAACACATATATGGTCAANCTTTCTGCCATAAGGGTGGTGTCATCTGCATATCTGAGGTTATTGATATTTCTCCTGGCAATCTTGATAAGTTCGTTTGGTAACAATTCTGCTGAATTTTCCTGTTGTCTAATTGTATTGAACAGGTTCAACCTTTTTTCCTTGTGAAGAATGAAATAAAGGAGAAATTGGATTTTTACAGTATTTATAATGTCTTTATTACTTGTCCCTTTGAATACATACACAGTTTCTTCTGGCATTAGTGGAAATATCATGCTACTACTACTAAGTTGCTTCAGTTGTGTTCAACTCTTTGTGATTCCATGAATGGTAGCCCACCAGGCTCCTCTGTCCATGGAATTCTCCAGGCAAGAATACTAGAGTGGGCTGCCATTTTCTTCTCCAGAGGATCTTCCCAACCCAAGGATCGAACCTACATCTCTCAAGGATCCTGCTTTGCAGCCAGATTCTTTACCATTGAGCCACCAGGGAAGCCCGGAAATATCATGAGTAGTTGCAAAAACATTATAGATCTCTCTCTTGATTTGAATATCTGTGCACAGTGAAACTAATGTGTATGCATAGTGCACTGTTAGAATTAAATTTGCAAACCTACTCGTGAATAGTAACATCTAAAACAGTGAGGATATATGATGACTTAACAATGCTGAATAGCTTTCAAGAACTGTAAATCCTACTGTGACCTGTGAATTGTCTCAAAGCAGAGAATTGTGCCTTTAAAAAAAAATTTAATCTCAAAAGCGAATTTGCTAAAGCATCTAAGGCAAAGGGGAATACATTTTATGTGGAAAGTCTGATGTTCAGATTTTTACTATAATTCTTCAATTTTAAATTCTTCATGGTGTAAACAGATACATTGTGCTAATTATCAGACTAATAATCATTATCAAATATATATGAATGTGTGTATATATACACACATATATACATGTGTATGTATATACATATATATATATTCACTGGTATGACTAGTTATTCAGTACATATATATTATATATAATAGATCTAGTTATTGTCACACATATGTATATATGAATGTCATAGTGGATCATATGTGTGCCATTGTATGTTCAGGTTTTTACTATGATTCTTCCATTTAAAATACTTCACAGTATAGAGTAAATGAATATGTGATGCTAATTGCCAGTTAGTACTCATTATCAAATGTATATGTATGTGTGTATATATTGAGATATATATATTCATTGGTATAACTAGTTACTGAGTATATACAAATATATATAGTAGGTCTAGATATTATCACATATATGTATATAGGAATGGCATAATGGATTATATATGTTATATATATATATATATATGTACATACTTGGAATAAGTGCTTGAAATGAGAAAAACAGCATAGTAGGGAAGAAAGAGCTCCAAACTTGAAACCAGAAAATCAATATTCCTACTCCACTCCTTCTAATTTTTGACTGTGAAACTTTGGTTAAATTACTTAAAATCTTTCACTACAATTTCTGAAAAATGAGAAAGCTTTTTTACTGAAAAATGAAATGAAAGCTTTATCATTCTTAAAATTTGTTTCAGCCACGAGTCTGTGAAATCCACAATTGCTGTTTTTGTTATCTTATGAAGGCATTTTGATTCTGCTATGGTCTGATGCAACATGTAATGGATTTCAGTTGTCCTGTCAGCAAATCATTTTTGAAGAAACTCAGTGGCTTGGCTTTGATGATTATCTCTGTGTTGATACGTGTTGATAGTTTCTTCTTTTCAATTTTTAGAATTACCAAAAGATATTTTGTATGTTTTGTTGTTCAGTTGCTCAGTCATGTCCGACTATTTGTGACTATGTGGACTGTAGCATGCCAGGCTTCCCTGTCCTTCACTCTCTCCTGAAGTTTGCTCAAACTAGTGTCTGTTGAGTCAGTGATGCCGTCCAACCATCTCATCCTCTATTGTCACCTTCTCCTCCTTTCCTCAGTCTTTCCCAGCATCAAGGTCTTTTCTAATGAATTAGCTCTTTGCTTCAGGTGGCCAAAGTATCGAAGCTTCAGCTTCAGCTTCAGCATCAATCCTTCCAATGAATATTGAGGGTTGCTTTCCTTTAGAACTGCTTGACTGGTGTGATCTCCTTGCAGTCCAAGGGACTTTCAAGAGTTTTCTCCAGGACCACAGTTCGCAAGCATCAATTCTTTAGCACTCAGCCTCCTTTATGATCCAATTCTCACATCCATATATCACTACTGGAAAACCCATAGCTTTGTGTTATTTTTATAAAATTAGATATGCAGATCTTCCAAGACTTTTATCAACTCTGTATATGGAAAAATTCCTTCCATTATTGACTTGCTGTATCTTTGGACCTCAGCTGTGTCCTTTCTTTGCCTAGTGCTGCTCCCACCAATTGAATGAGAACAGGTTTGGCAAAGCAGAAGAGAAGCTTTCTTCCTTTATCAAGGAATGGGAAAGGGACAACTCTAAGAACTTTTCTTCTGGGGTAAGGCAAGTGGGAAATTTTTAAGGGTTATAAGGTGGGTATGCCATCAGAACCTGTGGAAAAATGGCAGTAAGTTTCCAGAAACATCCAAAGCAGGCACAGTCCTTTGGGCTCCTTCACTCGGGACACTAATTGTGCTACTAAAGTTCAACTCCTCCTTTGGGCAGAGATTCTAGCATAGTAATGAAGCAAAGGCAGCTTTCAGACATTGGGGGTCTTCAGGGGCTTCCTTGGTGGCTCAGACGGTAGTGTCTGCCTGCAATGCGGGAGACCCGGGTTCAGTTCCTGGGTCGGGAAGTTCCCCTGGAGAGGAAATGGCAATCCACTCCAGCACTCTTGCCTGGAAAATCCCATGGACGGAGGAGCCTGATAGGCTACAGTCCATGGGGGTCACAAAGAGTCGGACACAACTGAGTGACTTCACTTCACTTCGGCTCAGGTGCTGCCCTGGCAGTCAGGCTAGAACTGGTTCAGGCAGTCGACTGTTGCTATCTTGGATCTTTTATATATTGATTTTATATATATGAAGATTTTATATACTGAAACTAAAAATAAAAGTATGTGATTTATATTTTGGGTCTTCTGAAGTCATGATAATACTGTGATAATAAATTCACATACAGGTACATTTGCAATTGTTTTTGTTCTAATTTAGAATTAGTTGTAACTACATTTTTTTTCTTCTATTTGAAGTTGAATTTTTAATTTTATTTTTTATTGAAGTATAGTTGATTTACAGTATTCTCTTACAGTCAATCTCTTTTGTACAGCAAAATGATTCACTTATACACATATAGACAAGGAAATACTTTTTATTCTTTTCCATAATTGTTTATCATAGATATTGAATGTAGTCCCCTCTGCTGTGCAGTAGAACCTTGTTTATCCATCCTATATGAATTTGAATTTAGGTTTCCTATTTTACAAGATCATGCCTAACTAATATGAGGAAAGCTTACACTATTATTTTTTGTTGAGTATCTAATATACCCAGGCTCCATTATAAATGCTCTAACAATAAAAATAGTTTCTATGGCCCAGGAAATTTATTTTGCTAAGGAGACAAGGCCTATACCCATGACTGAGACACTATCATAAATAGAGATATGAAGGTATAAATGATTAAAATGTTTTTAAGAGTTATGGAGGTGGTCAGATTAGTAACTTCCTGTGAATATTTTATTTAACAAGCATGGTTGTGAATGTGAATTTGTGTAAAATTATGTTTTTAACTTATACACATGACCCTTTACAATAGTTAAAAAATTAAGACCTCAACATGTTTTTAATACTGCTGTAAGCCGTAATTATTTTCTAAGTTATAAGAAGACAAGGATGATCTATTTTGTATTTAAAAACTTGTATGTTGAGTACATGTCACTCTCTTTCTGTAAGGAAAAGTAAAGACTATTTTTCTCTCCCATGGAAGTAGCAGATCATCAGTCCCTAATAGTGGAAATGATTATAATTACAGTTTAGTAATTAGGAATCTTTAGGAGATGTTTCTTCTCTGCCTGTTGCTTGGTTATTCTTCAATCCAGTTTTGCCAGCATAAAATATAAATAGAGTGTGATTTGTTAATCACATACTGTGCGTGTGTGTGTGTGTGTGTGTGTGTGTATAGATGGTGGAAGAATTATTTCATCATGACAATAAGTTGGATCTGGCTTTCTTCTCCAGGTTTTAAAATAAAACTGACAGCTAAAACATGCTAATAAAAATAGCTGGGAAAGAAATAAATGCTGTATCATCATATACACTATATAGTTGTGAATGTTACATTTGGGAAACTTTAATTTCAAAATTGACATTTGATGTTTGGTTAGACTGATAATATGTATTTATTAATGCAAAAGATAGAGATGACATAACTATACTATTGGAAGTGCATGGCATACATAAAAAAGGACTGTCTTTCCTGAGATTCTTCATGTGGAACTTACCAGAATGTTTTCAGAATAGTTGTGCTTGATATAAAATGCTGCATTTACTTTGTGATAAAAAGCCAAACTTAAAATGAGATTTTATAGCTGATGAAAAATGTAAATAAATAAATAAGTGGATTTGAAATGTTGACTAAGATTTCCTATTCTTTGCTTATGCTGTCTGTGTGCAGTAAGATAAACTATTTATTTTGTCTTACTTCCTTTCTGTTTGCTGAAAGATGAACTGCTTCTTTTGAGCATTTCCTTTCAGTATATCTTAATTCAGAACAGAATTGACTAATCTGCTATCATTTTGGCAGATTTCTGCCATTTTTTAAGCCAGGTTTAATGTTTAAAGCAATTTTAAGTGTTCTGTCAGGAGATAGTAAAATGCTTCCATTAAAAAAGTATTACCAATAGTCATCAGAAGTCAATCATGTTACTTGCTATAAAACAAGGTTAATTAGAAACTCTTCTTTTAAAAAATCCATTTGGTATTCATGACAAATTAAACATCTTTGTATAGATATACATCACTTCTTTGTGAATAGGCATTTAGATTATCTGATTTAAAATGATTTGGGTATTTCAGCTCCAGCTATAGCACCCTTATATCACAATTCCTAACCAACTGCTAAAGAAAATTTGATATTCTGGTATGATCATATTATATTTCAATGTAAGGATTAATTACATTAATCTAGACTCTCATAAATATTATTACTAATTAAAAGTCTTTTTAAATGTTGATTAAAGTTATCAGGATAAATCTAAATTTTATTGCCTAAATATTTTCATGAAAAACTTATTCTATAAAGTAAACTTTGAATTCAGAGGCAACAAGATAGGTTTAAAATTAATGTGTATTATATAAATTGATTACATCAATAAAACTAATGAGTATTAGGTATATAATAGTATAATTCCAAAATAATTTTATATCAATTAAAAAATTTCTTCACCCTTTTCTTATATTCTTATCCATGGCAGGTATTCACAATGTATAGGAAATGGAAAGGAAAGGTTTGCATAGGCTGGTCGAAGCTGTTAGTGAATCCATGCAAATATAGAAGAGCAGTGGTAAGAAAAATACAAGCACACAGTAAGCCTATTAGACATTTTGCTTCTCTAGCAGAAATTAATTATTGCTTTACCATGGTGAAGCCACTTAGGGTGGAGAGGTCAAAAGTAACTTGCCAGATTTGTCAGAAATGAACATAGTTTCACATTTGCTGTATCATGTATTGAGTCTTAGAATGCATGTTAAATATCATGGTTTGTCTTTTCCTAGAATATTCGAGGGCTTAAGCTACAGAATATTAAATCTACTCAATTGAAAGATGTAAAGCGTGTATGCTTTTATTGATATGTATGTGTATTTGTGTACATGTATGTGAATATATATGTATATCTATGTCTGTATATATAGTGTGTTTACCTCTTCATATATGTGTATAACTGTATTCTACTTATATATGGAAAAAGTCATTTTATATACACACTTTTTTCCACACATTGTAATGTATATTAGAGTCAAGAAATATATATTATGCATATATAGATAGGATATACATATGTTCATATTTACTCCATACACTCATTGTCCTTTAAGTGTATGTCTTTTTTATCAGGAGGGAATTCATTCAGTTCAGTTCAGTCGCTCGCTCGTGTCTGACTCTTTGGGACCCCAAAATTGCAGCACGCCAGGCCTCCCTGTCCATCACCAACTCCTGGAGTTTACCCAATCTCATGTCCATAGAGTCGGTGATGTCATTCAGCCATCTCATCCTCTGTCGTCCCCTTCTCCTCCTGCCCCCAATCCTTCCCAGCATCAGAGTCTTTTCCAATGAGTCAACTCTTCGCATGAGGTGGCCAAAGTACTGGAGTTTCAGCTTTAGCATCATTCCTTCCAAAGAAATCCCAGGGCTGATCTCCTTCAGAATGGATTGGTTGGATCTCCTNGCAACCCACTCCAGTGTTCTTGCCTGGAGAATCCCGGGGACGGGGGAGCCTGGTGGGCTGCCACGTATGGGGTCGCACAGAGTCGGACACGACTGAAGCGACTTAGCAGCAGCAGTGAAACATCAAACGTGAATACATGGGGGAATTTTTGGGTTGTGTAGGAAAAAATATCAAAGGGGCAGTATTACATTTACTGTATTTGTCTAGTTCTAAAGGCTATTTATAAAAGCAGTTTGGTTTAGAAAGATGTTAAGAAGAGTTGATAAATATTGAACTGTGACCTAAAGTCATATTCATTTGAGGAAATTCATGGGAAGTGGTTATAATCATCTCAGTAATACTTAAGGAAATGGAACATTGGGGAAGGGCAGTGGAGTGGAAAAGGTTTGGAAATGTTATTGGGGAACATCTATTAGGGATGACTGAAAATACTTCTGAGTCATAGTAAGAATCAAATCAAGATTTCATAGCAAGGATCTGTAAGAGATAACATAAGACCACCTTCTATAATAGTCTCCAGCAACATTCAGAATCTATCAACATAATGAAGGTCACCATTTTAAGTATGATAAGTATTGTTTTATTTATATTTAGAGTTAGGTATTATCTTCAGAAATTTCTTAAAGTTATAAGAAATCTGGAATGAATGAGTCATTAGAGAGGGAAAATAATTTCTTTTGGAATGGGTGCAGTTTCCACATTTTTGTTTCTGTTTAGTCCACGTGTGAATATTTGAGGAGATCTGAATTTTCCGTAAAAGAGACTGGTAAGAATGAGAAAAAAGTAACCGGTTTAAATTTTTGCCATAATTCTGTTTTTCCCTAGAGATTTTCCAGAGTTTATTTGTTCAGAGTGAACACCAATCTCTTTGAAAAGAGAGGATTTCCTGAGGATGTTTGAGAGGTATCATTTATTCTATGGTAATTTACAGGGTACATTATTTAGCTTTTGGTTCTGGAACAATCATTTTCATCATCTAAGTGGCAAAGGGGAAAGTGAGTACAATCTGGAGTCGAAAGCATTAGTTTTGTTCCTGACTCTGACTCTTAAGCAATTTCTATGAGTAAGTTTTCCTGAATTGTAAAGTGGGGATACAAAAATATCTAAACCATTTCACAGGTATATTATGAGATTATAGTAGGTGATGAATTGAAAGGTCTATATTATCTATTAAGTGATGTCATTTATTTTTAAATCCCACAATTTATCAGCAATATGCAGACCTATGCTAGCCTGCATCTGAAGTTTCTGTTTCCTCCAAAAATACTATGTTAGTTTGAAATATAAAGTTTAGCACCATTAGGAAGCTTTCGAAGATGAAAAATTCATTGTCTGAGTTAATGTTTAAATAAGCTCTAAAGTGATCTATGAGAAGCTAGTATAATTGTGAAGATTTTAGGCTGATTGTTTAAAAAGAGTAACTTTATTTTTTTCAGGATTTAGCTCCATGTTTACATATAGTTTTCTTAATTTAATAATTAAGTAAATAATATAGCTATGCTTCATATAAGTTGGAGGAGTCTCTTATATATCTTATTTTATTCAGATGCTATTATAGCACATTGTAATCATACAAAGAAAATAAGGTATTTTATTTACACAACAGTTAAACATATTGCTTCATTATATATAAACAAATGCATATTTACTAAATTGAAGTAACTTTAAATAAGCTCTAAAGTGATCTATGAGAAGCTAGTATAATTGTGAAGATTTTAGGCTGATTGTTTAAAAAGAGTAACTTTAT
>SJYV01009304.1:158616-207161 GCA_006410875.1 Neotragus pygmaeus | reverse complement strand
AAACTTTATTATTACTTTATGGTCATTTCTGCATGGATTCATTTATTTTCAGTACTTCAAGTCAAAATTATGATGATGAATGATGGGTCTTTCATAGCTATTGTTTTAGTGACTGTTATATGCTACTTGCTTTTATGAGTTTTTCTAATTTTTATAAAAACCTTCCTCTTAAATACTGTACTTCAAATGGTCATATCTATTGTTACTATATTACTCTTACAGATGGGGATATTGAGGCTTATACAGAGAGGTAACATTCACAAGTTCATGGCTAGTAAAGAATGTGACATCTAGGATTTTATCTGTTTCTGACCAATCTTAAGTACTGGAACCGAGCCTGTGACTTTGCACAATACAGTATGATAAATTTTAATATACGGAGTCATATTGTCAGTTTTAAGTAAATGTACTAAATCTAGGACTTTGTCATAGATGTATATGGCTCAAAAATAACTTGCTTTCCAAATGCTTGCCAGAAATTTATGCTATAACATATTTTAATAAGATGGTAAAATTCCAACTATAGTGAAATTTTGTGGGGACTTTAGGTCTAAACAAATAAAATATAATACAAATATGAATCAAAATATTGTAAACATTAGGTTATATAATTCTGAGCCAACCTTTCTTTATTAAATATTTATTCTCTCATCTTTTTACACAGTATATTTTGAAATTACTGGCAAACATTATAAGCTTAAAATCTACAGTATAAAATTTCAGTTATGTTCATGGATAAGGTATTTTTGAATAATGCATTCATGGAAAAAACTGAGTTCTAACTCAATGGTGCTGCCTTTCACATAAACAGAAGGAATATGTATTATGTGGGTGTCAATGGTGCCACAGCATTTACTATGGTAATTATTCCAAGATAATCATAGAAGAAGAAAAAAATCTTTCTTACACGAACAGAATCAAGTTCTTCTTCAAACTATTTTGGTATGAACACATGCCACTATCATCGCTGACTACTAAAATGCACATATCTTATTCTGAAGAAATAAAATATCAGGGGAAGGATGATCATAGATGGAGTTTTTTTTTTTTCAGGATTTAGCTCCATATTTACATATAGTTTTCTTAATTTAATAACTAAGTAAATAGTATAGCTATGCTTCATATAAGTTGGAGGAGTCTCTTATATATCTTATTTTATTCAGATGCTATTATAGCACATTGTAATCATACAAAGAAAATAAAGTATTTTATTTACACAACAGTTAAACATATTGCTTCATTATATATAAACAAATGCATATTTACTAAATTGAAGTAACTTTAAATAAGCTCTAAAGTGATCTATGAGAAGCTAGTATAATTGTGAAGATTTTAGGCTGATTGTTTAAAAAGAGTAACTTTATAAAAACTTCAATTTAGTAAATATGCATTAGTTTATATACAATGAAGCAATATGTTTAACTGTTGTGTAAATAAAATACTTTATTTTCTTTGTATGATTACAATGTGCTATAATAGCATCTGAATAAAATAAGATATATAAGAGACTCCTCCAACTTATATGAAGCATAGCTATACTATTTACTTAGTTATTAAATTAAGAAAACTATATGTAAATATGGAGCTAAATCCTGAAAAAAAAAAAAACTCCATCTATGATCATCCTTCCCCTGATATTTTATTTCTTCAGAATAAGATATGTGCATTTTAGTAGTCAGCGATGATAGTGGCATGTGTTCATACCAAAATAGTTTGAAGAAGAACTTGATTCTGTTCGTGTAAGAAAGATTTTTTTCTTCTTCTATGATTATCTTGGAATAATTACCATAGTAAATGCTGTGGCACCATTGACACCCACATAATACATATTCCTTCTGTTTATGTGAAAGGCAGCACCATTGAGTTAGAACTCAGTTTTTTCCATGAATGCATTATTCAAAAATACCTTATCCATGAACATAACTGAAATTTTATACTGTAGATTTTAAGCTTATAATGTTTGCCAGTAATTTCAAAATATACTGTGTAAAAAGATGAGAGAATAAATATTTAATAAAGAAAGGTTGGCTCAGAATTATATAACCTAATGTTTATAATATTTTGATTCATATTTGTATTATATTTTATTTGTTTAGACCTAAAGTCCCCACAAATTTTCACTATAGTTGGAATTTTACCATCTTATTAAAATATGTTATAGCATAAATTTCTGGCAAGCATTTGGAAAGCAAGTTATTTTTGAGCCATATACATCTATGACAAAGTCCTAGATTTAGTACATTTACTTAAAACTGACAATATGACTCCGTATATTAAAATTTATCATACTGTATTGTGCAAAGTCACAGGCTCGGTTCCAGTACTTAAGATTGGTCAGAAACAGATAAAATCCTAGATGTCACATTCTTTACTAGCCATGAACTTGTGAATGTTACCTCTCTGTATAAGCCTCAATATCCCCATCTGTAAGAGTAATATAGTAACAATAGATATGACCATTTGAAGTACAGTATTTAAGAGGAAGGTTTTTATAAAAATTAGAAAAACTCATAAAAGCAAGTAGCATATAACAGTCACTAAAACAATAGCTATGAAAGACCCATCATTCATCATCATAATTTTGACTTGAAGTACTGAAAATAAATGAATCCATGCAGAAATGACCATAAAGTAATAATAAAGTTTTCTATCCCATAGTCAACCAGGCAATATTTTAGAGCCTTAACATTTCTCATAAAGAGAAGCTTACCCTCTATAAAGAAACAGATTTGTATTCATCGTATTTCTGACTTGAACTACAGAAAATAAATGAACCCCTGCACAAATGACCATAAAGTAATAGTAGATTATCAGTTTTTTTTCCTCTGGTAGTAAACAGAGCAATGTTTCAGAGCTTTACAGTTTCTCCTAAAGAGAGGGTTACTGTCTATAAAGAAGCAAATTAATATTCACCTGACTGTGTCAAGTTTTTCAAGGCATAGTGATATCTAGATTGCTTTTAAAATGACTTTAATATCCAGAGATGGGGTTGGTCTACAACCTCTTCTCTCAACACACATGTGTACACACATGGAACACATATCCAGTAAAGCTGCTTACTAAATTTTTCTATGTGAAGCAGCATTGATTATGATATTCTGAAATTCCAAATGTGTTTTAGATAAATTTTCTTTTTTCCTTAAAATTGTATATGGTAGCAACAACATCAGCAAATCAGCAGAATCACCACATGAACTAACATTAAGTAAATAAAGCATTATTTTATACCAGGTCTTACTATATACCAGGTCTTATTTGAAATTCTTAATATACATATTAAGTTAATCTTGATAGTCTTATGAAGTATGAGTATAATTATTCAAATTTAACACAAGAAACTTAACACACACAGAAGTACAATAAAATAGCAAAATCTACAGAGTATTGAGAGTAAAATAGGATTTGAGCTCAGGCAATCTTGACTGCAGAGTTCCAGTCATAAAAACATGCTACAGATGACCTTCCTTGACTTCAACCAAGTATTTCTTACCGAAAAACTCATATTGAATTTCTCTTCAAAATATTTTAAGGACTTACCTTTTAGGTATAAATAAGCTGTTGAAAAGTAGTGAGACAATAGGTNCAGTCATAAAAACATGCTACAGATGACCTTCCTTGACTTCAACCAAGTATTTCTTACCGAAAAACTCATATTGAATTTCTCTTCAAAATATTTTAAGGACTTACCTTTTAGGTATAAATAAGCTGTTGAAAAGTAGTGAGACAATAAGTCATTTAAACTTTCACTTCAACTTCTCTTAGTAAATGTGTTTCTCTTAGTAATGAGAATGTTTTGAAATGTGATCACTGTGACTCATTTTTGTATTTTCAACATAAGAAAAAAGATGAAAATATCTCAATACTCAAGAGAATGAAAAGACAGAACACAGACTGGGAGAAAATATTTGCAAAGGATTTATCTGATAAAACACTCAGTTCAATTCACTTCAATCGCTCAGCCATGTCTGACTCTTTGCAATCCCATGGACTGCAGCACGCCAGGCCTCCCAGTCCATTACCAACTCCTGGAGTTTACTCAGACTCATGTCCATTGAGTCAGTGATGCCATCCAACCATCTCATCCGCTGCTGTCCCTTTCTCCTCAGACCTTCAATCTTTCCTAGCATCAGGGTCTTTTCCAATGAAACAGTTCTTCTCATCAGGTGGCCAAAGTATTGGAGTTTCAGCTTCAACATCAGTTCTTCCAATGGACTGATCTCATTTAGAAAGGACTGGTTGGATCTCCTTGCAGTCCCAGGGACTCTCAAGAGTCTTCTCCAATACCACAGTTCAAAAGGATCAATTATTTGGCACTCGGCTTTTTTTATAGTCCAACTCTCACATCCATACATGACTAGTGGAAAAACTGTAGACTTGACTAGATGGACCTTTGCTGGAAAAGTAATGTCTCTTCTATTTAATATACTGTCTAGGGTTGGTCATAACTTTTCTTCTAAGAAGCAAGCATCTATTAATTTCATGGCTGCAGTCACAATCTGCGGTGATTTTGTACCTCCAAAGAATAAAGTCTGCCACTCTTTCCCCATCTATTTGTCATGAAGTGATGGGCCTGGATGCCATGATCTTCATTTTCTGAGTGTTGAGCTTTTAGCCAACTTTTTCACTCTCCTCTTTCAGTTTCATCAAAAGGCTCTTTAGATCTTCACTTTCTGCCATAGGGTGGTATCATGTCTGAAGTTATTGATATTTCTCCCAGCAATCTTGATTCCAGCTTATACTTCATCTAGCCCAGCATTTCTCATGATGTGCTTTGCATATAAGTTAAATAAGCAGGGTGACCATATACAGCCTTGACATACTCCTTTTCCTATTTTGAACCAGAATCCTAAATTAACGAACTCAACATGAGAAAAAGACCACATTAACAAATGGAATTTAACTGAAGTCTTTAATTGACATCTCTCCAAACAAGATATGCAATGAAAAATAACCATATGAAAATGATGTTCCCACTCCTGTGCCATAAAGGAAATGCAACTTAAAACCACAATGAGTTACCATTACAGGCCTACTAGAATGGTCCAAATCTGAAATACTGAAACATGACATGTTCGGGAGGATGTGGAGCCTCATTACTGGTAGGAATGCAAAATGGTTAGCCACTTAGGGAGATAAGTGGTGCCGTTTTTTTTTTTTTTAATAAAACTAGACATACTTTTATCATAGGATCTAGAAATCATGCTCTTTGTTATCTACCCAAAGAAGTTGGAACCTTTTTTACCCATTAATCTTTCAATTAAATGGTTAAATTTAAATTCATGATACATTAGAAATCAGTTCAGTTCAGTCACTCTTATCTGACTCTTTGTGACCCCATGGACTGCAGCATGCCAGGCTTCCCTGTCCATCACCAACTCCTGGAGCTNCTACCCAAAGAAGTTGGAACCTTTTTTACCCATTAATCTTTCAATTAAATGGTTAAATTTAAATTCATGATACATTAGAAATCAGTTCAGTTCAGTCACTCTTATCTGACTCTTTGTGACCCCATGGACTGCAGCATGCCAGGCTTCCCTGTCCATCACCAACTCCTGGAGCTTGGTCAAACTTATGTCCATTGAGTCAGGGATGCCACCTGACCATCTCATCCTCTGTCGTCCCCTTCTCCTCTCGCCTTCTATCTTTCCCAGCATCAGGGTCTTTCCCAGTGAGTCAGTTCTTTGCATCAGGTGTCCAAAGTATTGGAACTTCAGCTTCAGCATCAGTCCATATAGTTAATATTCAGGACTTATTTCCTTTAGGATTGACTGGTTTCATCGTGCAGTGCAAGGGATTCAAGAGTCTTCTCCAACACTATAGTTCAAAAGCAACATCTCTTTGGTGCTCAGCTTCTTTATGGTCCAATTCTCACATCCATACATGACTACTGGAAAAGTCATAGCTTTGACTAGACAGACCTTTATCTGCAAAGTAATGTCTTTGCTTTTTAATATGCTGTCTAGGTTGTTCATAGCTTCTCTTTCAAGGAGCAAGAGTCTTTGAATTTCATGGCTGCAGTCATTATCCACATTGATTTTAGAGCCCAAGATAATAAAGTCTGTCACTGTTTCCATTGTTTCCCCATCTATTTCCATGAAATGATGGGACTGATGCCATGGTCTTCGTTTTTTGAATGTTGAGTTTTAAGCCGGGTTTTTCGCTCTCCTCTTTCACTTTTATGAAGAGGCTTTTCTGTTCCTCTTTACTTTCTGCTCTGAGGATGGTGTCATCTGCATATCTGAGGTTATTGACATTTCTCCCTGCAGTCTTGATTCCAGCTTGTGCTTCATCCAGTCTGGCATTTTGCCTGATGTACTCTGCATATAAAGTGAAGTCGCTCAGTCGTGTCTGACTCTTTGCGACCCCTTGGACTGTAGCCTACCAGGCTCCTCTGTCCATGGGATTTTCCAAGCAATAGTACTGGAGTGGATTGCCATTTCCTTCTCCAGGGGATATTCCCAACCCAGGGATTGAACCCAGGGCTCCCGCATTGTAGACAGATGCTTTACCATCTAAGCCACCAGGATACCCACTCTGCATATAAGTTAAATGAAAAGATGACAATATGTATCCTTAACATACTCCTTTCTCGATTTGGAACCATTGTTGGGGATCTTATGACTGTTATTNGGCTCCCGCATTGTAGACAGATGCTTTACCATCTAAGCCACCAGGATACCCACTCTGCATATAAGTTAAATGAAAAGATGACAATATGTATCCTTAACATACTCCTTTCTCGATTTGGAACCATTGTTGGGGATCTTATGACTGTTATTGCACCCAAGTGAGAAGATGCTTAAGTTGGAATGAAGAAATAGTGTTTCAATTCATACCAAGGGGTAATAACACAATAAAGCTTGAGTTTAAAAATATCCAGCTCATCACTTTATGAACTTCACAGAGTTTTTTGTCCCCTTATTTCTTATCTGTGAAATGGAAATAAAAATATTACTCCACTCAAAGTTCTGTTATCAGCATTAAGTGGGGGTAGCAAATGTAAAGCATTTATAATAATGCTTGGCACAAAGCAGTCTTCTTTCCCAATGTAATTTATATTTATTAGAGAAACTTTTGTGAAATACAAAATAATCAGGAATGAAATACATTATATTAACCTTAGTACTTAAAACTATTAGTAGTTACATACTTGAAGACCTTTTTCTTTCTCATCTTTCATTTTATATATTTTATTTTTCAGTTATGTTTTTTAAAATCTACTTTGCATAGTTATGTTTATAAATCTGATTTTTGACAGCATTGAAGTCTAAACATCCTAAATTTAATTTGCTTAAAAACACCTAAAAATACTGCATAAGATTAAAATCAAACAAGCAAAAACCTATCACTTTAATGCATGGGTGAGTTTTCAAGGAAATAAAAAATTCAGTTAAGTCGGGGAACGAAGTCATATAACAAATGATGATAGTTCCTTAATTCACAAGATATCACTGGGCTTTGGGGGCATCTTTAATCAGATCCTGACTGGCCCAGGGATTTTCTTTTGATGGTTTTAGCATGCATGTGGCAAAGTTGGGGCTCACGCAGGTTTTAGAGTCTGTTCTCAGTTTGCATTAAGTTTGAAAACGCAAAGGATACAATCAAGAATGAATTTTAAAGTTATACAAATAAAAGTGAACTAAAAAGAAAATCTTCTCAGCTTTGACTAGGAAGAGGGTGCAAAACTACGAGAATTCAGGGTCATGAAAAGACTATCATGTGGAATTCATGACAATTCATGCTATTCACATGGTACAGAGAAACATTAAACTTAAAAAATCAACTTAGGATTAGTAATGTTTCCAAATATTTTACAAAAACAAATGTAAAATCTTTGTGGAATTTTTTATTTTCAACCCAGGCTTTTGATGATTCTCATGGAGAAGATAGAAAACAGTAAAAGTACAATCACATAACACAATTACAAAATACTTACAGAAATGAGGGATCATGGGCAAGACACAGCTGATAAAAATAAGGTTCTAAGTATTTTGCCATAAGTGTCGTTGCCATAGACATATCTTTGGCACAAAAAATTCACTTGAAAATATTTTTATTATATAACTATTTTGTGTTAAGGCAGTTTTACTATAAAAGATAAAATAATGAATTGACAATTTAGTTTGGCATATATGATATATCAGTTATGAAAATCATGATAGATGAGGGTGATCTGTCCAAAGAATTGGTTTCTTATTTTGAAATACACTATGCTGGAGAAAAGAGAGGTTGAGGACCTTAAAGGCCCAGAATTGAACCCACCATTTTCCACAGAACTTTGGAATATCTCTTAATGGACATGTGACCATATGCCAAGAATGAAAGAATAATAAAAAACTCAGTTACAAATCTGCTTCTTAGTATTTAGGAACTGATACCTCTTTAAATGAAGGAAGATTTTAGTGAAAAAGAAAACTTGCAATGCCAAACAAAGAAATGAATCAACAAGGAAAGACTGTATAAAATACTAAGAATGAAAAACTTTGAAGGCAACTGGTTTGGTTACAACCCATAAAATAAAATTAGTAATTTACACAGTATTGCACATTTAGTATTGAATCTAAATGCATTTTAAAGGTATTCAAATATTTTGTATTTCTCAATAAATTCATTTTAAATTTCTTATTAATTTCTCACATTTCATTATAGCCTTTTTCCCATTGCTTTTTCATTTTTTATTATTTTATTTTTGCGACCAAATTGCCTTAAGGCAAGTTAGTTATTCAGCAAAAGTGTTTGTGGCAAAAATGCTTGAGACAGTGATTATGACAAAGATGCTTATGATAAAGATACCAGACTTGCTTGAAAATTTTAAACGCAAAGTATAAAATAAATATAATGACTATGTTTAAATAGATGAGAAAGAAAATAAAAATAATTGGTAAAAGCATAAGACCCTCAAAGATGACCAGTNCTTTTGCAGTTAGTAATAAATATCAGTTAGTATTTCTTAAATGTTTATAATAATCCTAGGGCTTACCAGACATAATTAGTACTAAGTTACACAAAATATGGAATAGTGCAAATCCACCAGTAGCTTTATACATGTTTCTCTGTGTGAAATCAAACAGGAAAAAAAGAATAGCATGTACTTTATCAACCCATTGAATTTGTTTTTTCTTAGATATGCTAATAAAAAGGGAAATCCTATACTTTCGGATATGTAGCATTTATAAGCTTCAGAGTCTGAGGATCTTGATGAGGTCTAATCACGTTGGATTTTTGTAAATGTCATGTGGTGTCAGATGTTCCATCTTATAATGTATATATACCACAGAGGATGATTTCAAACCTTCTCAGTACATCCTCCTGTATATTACTGTAAATCATCCCCATTGAACTACTTCAAAATGTTTCACGTGTAACATCCCTGGGTATTCAATTAAGTACTGGTTTTTACAGAAGGGTGTTGGAAGTGAAGAGAAAAGAGGTGGAAAATGGAATTGAATATAACAGGCCACTTGCTGTCAGGCACAATTTCTTCTCCTCAGATAGCCAGAAAATCTGTTAGAGGTTTATAACTGTAATATTATTTATGTATCAATAAGCTGGTGAATAGAAAGGAACATAAGCTTAGTACTGTATATTTGGGGAAATGTGTTCTATCTAGATGTATAAAAATTAAATTTCATTTTTTTAAATTTAGTAACTGAGTATTATTAGATCACCAATGGCTTCCCTAGTGGCTCAAATGGTAAAGAATCTGCCTGCAATGCAGGAGACCTGGTTTCAATCATTGGGTGAGGAATGTCCGCTGGAGAAGGGAACAGCTACCCACTCCAGTACTCTTGCCTAAGAAATATCAACAACCTCAGATATGCAGATGATACTAGTTTAATGGCAGAAAGTGAAGAGGAAATAAAGAGTCTCCTGATGAGGGTGAAAAGGGAGAGTGAAACACTGGCTTAAAACTTGGCATTCAAAAAAACTAAGATCATGGCATCCAGTCCAGTCACTTCATGGCAAATAGATGAGGAAAAAGTAGAAACAGTGACAGATTTTTTTTTCTTGGGTTCCAAAATCACTGCAGATGGTGATTGCAGCCATGAAATTAAAAGATGCTTGGAAGAAAAGCTCAAACTTACACAGCATATTAAAAAGGAGAGGCATCACTTTGCCAACAAAAGTCTAGTCAAAGCTGTGGTTTTTCCAGTAGTCCTGTACAGATGTGAGAGTTGGATCATAAAGAAGGCTGAGCGAGAAGAATTGATGCTTTTGAATCATGGTGCTGAAGAAGACTGTTGAGAGTTCCTTGGACTGCAAGGAGAACAAATCAGTTAATCCAAAAGGAAATCAACCCTGAGTATTCCTTGGAAGGACAGTGCTGAAGCTGAAGTTCCAATACTTGGCCACCTGATGCAAAGAACTGACTCATTGGAAAAGACCTTGATGCTGGGAGAAATGCAAGGCAGGAGGAGAAGAGGCAACAGAGAATGAGATGGTTGGATGGCATCACTGACTCAATGGATGTGAGTTTGAGCAAACTCTGGGAGATAGTAAAGGACAAAGGAAGTCTGGCGTGCTGCAGTCCATGAGGTCACAGAGAAATGGACATGACTTAGCAAGTGAACAACAAGATCACTAAAATACTGAATAAATATTTTAAAAATTCATTTTCTGCATTTCTTCATTAGTTGGAAGAACATTTGAAGATAAATAAGAATGTAGGTGTTTATTCACAATATCAAAATAAAAGTAATTATAGCTTTCTTCACTTTAGCATTTCCTAAAGTTGAATGTAATACTTAGGAATCCATTTGAAAAGTGTATTAAAATTATTCCTGAGCTCAGATGATTGCAACACTATGATGCAATGGTGTTTATAGTTGGTGTTGTACAACATTTCCAAACCTTTAATATTGTCTAGGTGCACATCATGAAATCTTGAGTCTAGACATCTGTCAATTTACAGAATATGCTATAAGGACATCAGTGAAATAGTATTTTCCTATTTTCTGCTTCTCTGTTTATATGTGTTTAGAGTGAACAGAAATCTTCAAAAATGGCTATCCTGATGTTTGCATATCACGTATTTTCATCCTTATGTTTCTTCCCATTTCTGTTGCATTCTGTATTGCACAAATCATCCTTTTCTATCTCCATGTTTTTTTTTTTCACTTGTAAGTAGATCTTTTTGTTCTCTCTATGAGAACAATTTTCCTTCTATTCTGCCCCACCACAACTTTCTCACTTTTTAATAATTACTGGCTTGCCATTTTCTTGAGAAAACCTTTCCTACATACCAAAGCTTTCCTTAACCTGATGTATTTCCCTTTGGATTCCTCTCTGATGATTCCACCACATCCTGTGCTAATGCTGGACCTGCCACCTTATATTGTAACCAGTTCTCTTCTTGGTTCTAATCTACTGAACCCTAAACTTCTTTAGAGCAGGGGCTGTGTCTTATTTTTATTACGAAAAAGCAGGTAACATGTTACATTAACAGCTGGGCAGTTTCCTCTACTGAGGTATTTTATTTTGTTGGTATTAGGTATTGATAAAAGAGGAAGCAGGGGAGAAGATACATTACAGAGGCTGGAAAAGTTAGTAAGTTATAATATACATTTGACTACATTAGATTGTTTAACTACAATCCAGTTGGAGACAGTGTCTGTGTAAAAACTTAAAGGTATTCAGTGCATTTTAATTGTGATCTGAAGTTAGTAACAAACTCCTGTCTGAAGAGGATATTCTACCATGAAGGAGATACTTCTTTTATATAGTGAATAGTAATGAGATCAAACAAGAAGGGATCTTTTTTCTATCTCCTTTAATCTTTTTCTATCTTTTGTAATGTCTCTCTTAAGTAAGGAGTTCTGTAAAGTCTTAAGTAAAGTTCTCCAATATCCTCAAGATTTGGAGTGTCTAGATTAGGGTGTAGACCGTGTTTTAGACAACAAAGCAGTATTTCAAACAAATATGGAACTCGGAACAAAGTCAATGTACTGTCAGAAGGAAGAATAGAAAGTAGCTCAGAGTTAAGATGCTAAGTGGTTAAACCTTAATTTAGAATGTGGTACAATTCGGAGGTCCAGGACTTCTGTGTTTGTTTACTGAGTGCTATAATTATTCAGTCAGGAAAAGGGCAAGCGTTTTCTTAGAATTGAGTTATTTCACCAAAAAATAAGACATTGAGCTTTATTTTGAAGTGATTTTTCTGATCAGAAACTGTAATTGTGAGACAAAAGTATCATTTGCGTTTAAGTGTTTTAGATTTTAAGTAGAGTTTTTACTTAATTTGAGCTGTGGCTGTAAATATTTTTTCAACATTAAATGATGTCTGTATATCTTTATATACCTCTGTATGACATGATAAATAATGTATAGATTTTGAGAGTATTATCAAATTTGATTTCAAATTGAAAAATCTGTTGTCTACCTTGGTATATATGGATTTCATTTAATTGCAAGAGTGAATGTTAAAAAACCACTTTTCTGGATGAGTGTTTTAGTAACTTTTCAAGGATGTTAAATATGCTTGATTTTGTGTTTAATTATTTTCTGCTCAAGAAAACACTTTATGTTGCTCTGATCATCCACAAATAATATGTCTTGACATTTAAAAGACTGAAGAGTAAACAGATTTTAATATCATTAGAAATAATGAATGCTTTGTTCTAAGATTTACTTCATTGATGTTCAGAATTTCAAATAGTTTCCATGTGCTCACTGTTGGAAAGGTCATTCAAGTTTGAAAGTTGTTTATTTTAAAATCTCAACATGGCCTTAAAAAATTGCATTTTTAAACATCCTTGCTAGTGCAATTAGTTGTTATTGGAATTAGATTGTTATCATATACAGCTAGAAAATACTTTTCCTCCATAATTTTTAAGGAAAGAACGAGTTCACTTATTTTTCCATTTAAACAGTTTTAAATTTTGTATTCTGGTTCCTTACTTAACTGTTTCTTCCCTTAGAAATTCAAAGGCTATCACTGCAACCTATACATTGAAAATAATTGATACATTTAGCCAAATAAGTAGATTTGGTTAGTTAGCAGTTTTCACAATGTTCTTCAATGGGCAGAGTGATTTTGGAATTTTGTGTAATTTATCCCCTAGTATCTATAACTAAGTAAAATTATGTACTGCCAAGATAGAATAGGAAAGATAAATAGTAGCTGAGGACACCAGAATTGATGAGAGGTGAAACAGTAAAGCCCCTGAGATTAGTAGTTTTATAAAAATAGAACTGAAATTTGTAAAATTTGGTTCTCTTTAAAATGACAGTTGATACATGTTAGAACTCCTGAAAGAAACAGCAGAGAACAAACAGAAAAGGGTGGGAGGAGGAAAGGGGAGATAATCTTTGATGTTATGTTAGTTACCAGCAAATTTTATATTAAACTATTGATATTGTTCTTGAACCAACCATTATTTATGATATTATATAGAGAAATAAGAGAGATTAAGCTTTATAACTCAGAAAATCATTCATTTATCAGTGATAAAGCTGTATTTTAACAAGTTTAACATTTTTGGGAGAGCAAATAATGGTTATTGTTGTAGCATATTTCTGATGTATTTACACATTCAATATATCAGAATCTCCACAGATTAGAGTTTAGGGCATAATAGCCATATTTATTATTTATAAGGCAAGCAAAACGAATACACATTTTCCTAAACCTAGCTAAAGATACTCAGAATAGCACAAAAATTATCCAAATATAACCAAGTCAACCACATTATTCTAATTTCTGTTTCTGATGCCCAAGAATATTGTCAGTCATTGCATGAATTCAGCATAAAGATGATCAGTCTCACAAAAGGTGAACAATATGGTCAACTAAAACACAGGATCATGAGTTTACTTCTCATTTCTCTGCTTTTACCACCAGCAACAGTATTATAAAAGGACAAAAGGGTCTTATGTTTTATTCATTCACTAAAAAGTTTTTAATTTGAATTTTTAATGTTTTTCAAGGTGAGGCATAACATGGTTGTGGCAGAGCTGAACATTGTAACTTTATTGTTCCTAGGACGCTCTAAAACTCCAAAAGACATATCTGCCACAGAGTACTGCATTTGCTTAGCACTCCAGGTTATTAGCCCATGTGCCTTTTTGTACTTGAAAAACCTGTGTTTTATTAAAGTATGACAGAGACATCTCTTTTTGATGCTGCAAAGACAAGAAGGTAGAAGTAAAATCACACTCTTCAGGAAGAAAAGCAAGCAAATGAAACTAGTCAAAGCAATGTTTGGAGTGTGGTGTGTATTTGAAATAAGATGGAAGAATCTCAGTGGCAGGACAATATCTCAGGGAAAGCTTAAAACAAAACAAAACAAATATACACTAATGAAAACATTTCTTGTTTTTTCAGACTTTCTAGACCATACTGAAATATCACTGATCTTGTATTTCATTAGAAACAACATCTAAAATTAAATTGTAATTAACGTTCATTCCTTGCTGAGGGAATGATGGGTGGAGAGTGAGAGAGGGATTGAGGGATTCGAGTTGATTCACTGGGTCAAACAGAAGTGTTGGCAGCTGCAGTAAAGAAGCTTTCTCCACATTGCATCGCCAGAGTGTCTCAGTTCTGACCTCCAGTCACAGTGCCAAGAACTGCCAGGAATGCCAAGTGTATGCTGATTTTGTGTTGTAGAGAAACAAGGATTTGGGTGTGAATACTTAATTGTTTTGAACCACTATGTTTAGTTGGAATCTGAGCCAAAGTCTCCAGACATAAAAAAGGAACAGTGCTGAAAATCCTCAGGCACAAACATACTTTGCATTTATTGCCTGAAAGTAAGCAGGACATTTGAGTCAGCAGCACTTTGAGTTGACTTCACATCTTTGTTTTCTAATTATGATGGCTAAAGGAAGTAGGGACATTTGTTTTGTGTACCCTTGAAACTAAAGATATGTTCTCAGCTGCCCTCAAAAGTAGGATGTTTGTTACTTAGATGTATTTGTTATATCTTCAGCACTGAGGCTTTCTTTCTTTATTATTTCTCCATCAAACTTAAGTATACAAACACCTTGCTTGTTATTTCCCATGAGCTTCTTAGACAGGAGTTTAGGTGTTAGAAAGCCTTTTTGCTTTGTTTCTTAAGAATTTGGAGTTTGTAAGTTCATTTAGTTTTGATTTTAGTTGAATTAGGAGGAAACCTTAGAAATTTAAAAGAAATTCTTATACAAGTTCACTATATACCTTTAGGAAAGAAAATATTGAGAAACATTTAAAAATAGTTGTAAAAATCATAGTATAATATAGCACTTTAAATGATTTTTACTAACATTGAAATTGACACAACAACTTTTAAGTGAATTTTCAATCCTTGAAAATGATCTTCAATATCTGTAATCTTAAGTACATTATGTTACTACCAATTAATACACAGGAAATAATTTTCTGTAGTAAACAATGGTTTTAATATATTGTATCTGGTTCTGCCATGTGAGTATCAGTTTATCAATATTACATTTGCATAAGAACTTTATGAATAATCATTTTATAGAAGGTGGTAAGCACCTTTTGTTTCTGGGGGAAAAAATGGGTTGGTAAGATTCAGTTAATGATTAGGGATTCCCTGGTAGCTCAGCCTATAAAGAATCTTCCTGCAATGCAGGAAACCTCAGTTCTATCCCTGAGTTAGGAAGATCCCCTGAAGAAGGGAATGGCTACTCACTCCAATATTCTGGCCTGGAGAATTCAATACAGTCCTTGTGATTGCAAAGAGTTGGACATGCCTGAGTGACTTTCACTTTCAATTAGAGGATGATGTTAAAATTGGCATCTGATTATCATGGACTGGACATGCTGAGCATCTTGCTTAACTCTTGTATCCTGTACTATGTAAGTAACAGAGTACAAGACCCTCTCATATTTTGGGACTATTTAAAATTAGATTATACCAGTTTTGACTGTTAGTACCATAGAGTTTGTGAGCCAGTTCAATCATGCCTCAATTACTATTTCATTGAATATTATTAATCAGCTGCCATCACTCAGTGGCAGGTTGCCAAGAAGGCACTCTGAGGACTCCTCTGTTCATTCGTCTGCCCCAGGGTGACATAGTGTAGAAGCCTTTTTGGCTTCTTTGCAAAAGAATGTAATTGTCTCTAAAATGTATATGTTATCACCAAGTTTATACTCAGAGGATGTACAGGGAAAAAAGTTCTCAGATATTTCATCCAGAACAACTAAGTCATTACCCAGTAACGTTATTTGCTAGAAATCACATGTACTCAGGGGAAAGAAGGTTCTGGGTTTTTTGTACTTCAGGGCCCTTTGATGACCATTTGCCATCCATTCCCCCATGATTTATTTCACTGGGTCACATGGTGATAGGGAATAGTGTGGGAAGAGAAAAGACTGGCTTTTGAATCCTGTACATTTTTTGGTTGTGCATTCTCTCGTTTTTCGTGTCGTAAGACTTTAGCATACTGTGCAAAGTGACACGTCAAAGGTTGCTTTATTCGATGATAATGCTGCTCTGTAAAGTGTGGAAGCTTAACTTCCTATGTCCCCTGCCAACACTGATAGATCGCATGACAGGTGCAAATTTGACTTCATGCATCAGAATTTAACAAGCCAAGCCTGAATACTACTGAATACCTGACTGTGGTTAAGTTTTCACTTCTTTTGCTATCTGTGATCTTAGAACTTTTGTGGACTTTTCATTTTGTTTTATTTTTCACAGTAAAGAGAAGTTTATAAACTCAACTACCAGAATTTTTCATAATTTCTGACTCATCAAACATATGTTCTGAAAAATATCCTCTTCATGATAACCAACTTACTAATTTCAGTTCTCATGAAAGTTAAATCTTATTTATTTGAATTATAGATATATTTACATTTAAACCATTCATTTTCAAACTCACATTATATGTAAATATGAACAGTGATTAAAAAAACTTAAGGTTTTTAAATAACTAGTTTTCAAAATGTTTAAATTCAGTAACACATTAATAGACAAACACCTAAAATAGCATCCCTGTGGAGAGTTATTTTTTATTTTATATCTTCTGTTTTTTACAAATCGTGTAGAATCCTATTGCAACTGTGTTAACAGATTCAGTCAGATAAATAAAAGTCATGATGGGACTAAGTTATAAGCAGCATACAGAAAAAGTCAAGTAAACGTATGATTTGTTAGCTCAAAACAAAACAAAATCAGTTTTTGGCTTCAATGAAACAATACTTGGTCTTTTACTCAGCAATATTTTTTAGTAAATTGCTGGAATAGTGTTTAAGTATATTCATGTGATTACATGCTAAGTCACTTCAGTCGTGTCCGCTCTGTGCGACCCCATAAAAGGCAGCCCACCAGGCTCCCCCGTCCCTGGGATTCTCCAGGCAAGAGCACTGGAGTGGGTTGCCATTTCCTTCAATGCATGAAAGTGAAAAGTGAAAGTGAAGTTGCTCGGTTGTATCTAACTCTTAGTGACCCCATGGACTGCAGCCTACCAGGCTCCTCCGTTTATGGGATTTTCCAGGCAAGAGCACACATATAGGACCACATAATATTTAGTTGAGATGTTTTTGTGGAGATAGGCATTTAAGAAAATGTAAGTTTCTTTTATAAAGGAAGGGAATTCAGTTGCAGTTCTTGAATCTGTGGATTGGGGTCTTTTGTCAATGTCTGGGAATTGCTTCAAATTTTACATGCACTCCATTCTTGTTCTTTTCTACTTCTAGAACTTGGATTAGATGTGTCATTTTCACATACTCACTTGGTCATACATTTTCTCTTAACCTCTCTTTTACATTTTACATCTTTCTGCCTTTTAGTGTATAATTCCACAACTCAAATTCCCTCATGTGTAGTACTCCACTCTTCAACGTATCTATCGAGTTTTTATTTCAAATATCATATTTTTCATTCATAGCAATTTTGATCCTTTTTAATATCTATGTGCCTTTAATTATATTACCAAACCTTTATTTTATTAGAAATAAATATCAATTTTCTATTATCTTTCTCACAGTTTTAATTCCTGGAGTTTTTATGTCATGACGCCTATCCTTATTTCAGCTAGCTGTCACTCATGCATGGTGACTTACTTCCATATAATTTTCATGACTTTTAAAAAAGTGTTAGCTGCTAATTTTTCTTAAACTTTCGCCTATGAAAATTCCTTGACACCTAAGGTATAAATGAGGGGAAGAAAGCAACTTTGTTTTGCTTTTTGTCAGTCATCTGGAATTTCTAATGAAATCTGACTTCTTTAAATTCTTACCTAGAGATTTTTTTCTAGAACCCAGAGAGTAGGAGACCTAGACTCTGGTGAGTTCTGGTTTATGAATTTGAATTCTCAGAATTTTTTTTCTTATTTTCCTCTGCTTTGAGCCATTTTTAGAGAAATAAAGATGGTAGATATATATCTAGTTTACTTGTAAAACTTCTTGGCTTCATATACCTCTGTGAGGTCTTCCCTGGTCACTCAGATGGTGAAGAATATGCCTGCAATATGGGAGACCTGGGTTTGATCCCTGGGTTGAAAAGATCCTCTTCTTCACCCCCTAACCTACTGTTGCTTACTTTCTTGCCAACTCATTTAATATTTAAGATTTAAGAAACAGATGTTTTTAAACTAGTGTTTAATATATTTCTTAAGCAGGATAATTGATTTGGACATCTAATCTTTATATTGCAATAAATGAAAATGTAAGTGGATTGCATTAGTGACTGAGGGAAAATTAAATACGAAGACCAAGGATATTGAACTCCCATAGGTCTTTGAAATCCTGATAATTTAACTTATTTGCTACTTCTTTGGAGGGAAATCAGCCCTGACAACCCACTTACAGCTGAAACACCAGCTTTTATTTTAATAATTATAGAGGGATTGTATAACAATGGTGTTTCAGGTTATTTTCTTTGGTAGTATATGTTACAGCTGTTTCCAAGTTTACTAAGAGTCTGTGGTTTCAAAAGAAATCAGTATCTGTAACATAATACCAATTCCTGCTATGGTAATGTAGGAAGTAGAGATTGTTAGAAATATACAAATACAAATTGGAAATTTAGAAAATTCATAATAGACAATGATACTCTTCATTTGAAGGTGTGTTTCAGAGCTCTTATTTGGATCAAAAACGTTTTGCTTTTTTATTATGTTCATTTGACATGTATGGCTCATGTAATATTTTATTGTAATGCTCAGTGTTACATCGATTTTAGATTTGTTGCACTTTATTGATTTCATATATATTTTTATTTGGTGAAAGTCTATAGAATAAATAAATGATTTGTTCAAAATGAATCTTTAAAATGTAGAATCTGAACACATGCTGTTGTTGCTCACATTTTAGCATTTACCATGCAAACTCAGTGTAAAAGTGAGAGTCCGAGAACACTGAACTATGAAGCCAGGATTTGCTTACTCATTTTACTGCATACTCGCTATGTAACTTTGGGCTTACTGTACCATTAGCACTTCAGTCCCATTATCTACAAAATGATACTAATGCTAGTAATAAAGAATAAAATAATGAATGCATATAAATCAGTTAACAACAGTTAAATTTTACCTGCTCTTGCCACACCTTTGGTATTTTTCTTAACTAAGTTTTCAGTGAATAGTAAGGGCCTTTTAAGTGATAATGAAATTGAAGCGCATAAAGCAAAATAATTGCATAGTGCTTATAATAAATAGGGAGCCTTCCCAAGTGGTGCTAGTGGTAAAAAAAAAAAAAAAANATGGCAGGGGAAAACACAAGTGGGAGTAGAAGTGTTGGGAGAATGAAGTGTTGAGTTGAGAGTCTAGGATAGGATATATTGTGGAGGTAAACGTGGACTTCAGAAAGGATATATATCTCCGGCAGGAAGATACTAGGGTACTTGATCAGAGTTGTGAAGCTCAACAATTCCTGGATTTAAGACAATAAGGTGAATTATCCAGAAATAGAGATATCTGTCATTTTAAGACAACTGTATATGTTGCCAAAATGTAAATACAGTAACTCCCTAACTACAGGTTGCTGTATTCCTCCAAATCAAAAAATACAATAATTTACATAAGCACATTTTAACTTGAGGTGGAAAAGTTTTGTATGCACACACATGTACAGTGGCATATTTTTGTCCTGCATAACTATACTTGAATATATCACAAACAGTCCTAGACTTCTGAATCACTGATTTCTACTTTTGTTCTTTGGCTGTTTGTATGCCCATTTACTTGATTATATTCACTTTAAACCCCATGAAAATACAGTATTTTTAATTATTGTATTACACTATAGTCTACTTTTTGGTTAAATATATTAGGTTAAACATAAATGGAATTTAAACTTCTAAATTATAAAAACTGAATTTAAATTTTTGTTCATTGTAGTGAGTAGAATTTTCTGGAAAGGAAATGCATATACACAGACACAGACCTGTATACAGACACAGACATTGTAGTTCAAAATCAAATGTTCTAAATGAAAGGAATGTTCTATAAACATTTATTTTGCTTTGACACTAAAAGAATGATTATTTTTGCTTCTTTTTTTTTTTTTCTTCCTTTTCAGTGGCCAAGGGACCTTGGTGGACTTATGTAATGAACAGAAAAAGAGAAAATGCCTGTCTATTCTCTGACACCAGGCCCTTTCACCAAAGAAAGTTGTGAATATTAATTAATGTGATTTGCTCAGCTACGCCAAACACAAATGCTGTCTGGGCCAGCCCTAATGGAGCTTCAGCTATGTCTTTACCAGTGTTGCTAATCAAATTCCCTGTATATTCCTTTTTCTGGGTTTGCTATTTGCTTGGAAGACATACTCATTTCCTTTGAACATTTCTTTCTATGGTGCCAAAGTTAGAAATTTAGGGCATTCACATTTTAATGAGATGAAATATTTTAATAGAGGAATTAAAAACATTTATCACTAACTACTGAACAGCCATCTAGCTACCAGCATAACAAGAATAAGGATTGTCCTGTTTTACTCTTATTTAAATCATGAGCAGATCTAGTCTCAGTGAATATCATTTCTTTAATTATATTGCCATGGACACAGGTCATGATATGCCTTCCTATTATGTTTAATAACACTTTGACCATATATAGTATATGTAACTCTGGATTTAATATTTTATAATAATAGTAATAAAGGCTAAAGCTTCTTTTTCATATAAAAATGTGGAGGGAAATAAATTACNATATTGCCATGGACACAGGTCATGATATGCCTTCCTATTATGTTTAATAACACTTTGACCATATATAGTATATGTAACTCTGGATTTAATATTTTATAATAATAGTAATAAAGGCTAAAGCTTCTTTTTCATATAAAAATGTGGAGGGAAATAAATTACTAGCCTAATAGCTAAACAATATCATAAAGAGACACAATATATTAGCATACTCCATAGCTATTTGGAGATTAAATTTACAGAATTAGAATCTTAGTTTTCTTTCTCCTACTCCTGTATTTTACATGTCTGAACAAAGATACACATCTACAAGCTACTTCAATTTGCCATAGCATGCACAGATGTTCAGATACAAATTTCAGCTAATTATATTCAGAATAAAAGGAAAATGCTCTGAATGACAATGAGGGAGACTCCTTTTTTCAAAGTTTGTGTCAAGAAAAGACTATCAGCTTTTTCTTGATAATAAATAAAAATATATAATTCCCATGTAACTAAACCAAGAAAAAATAGAGCTCTCTTGCCATTCCTTTCTTTTTCTTTTCTTCATCTGTAGATAAACTCTGGTATTAAAATAAGACATGCCTAATTTTAAGCATTTTACTCCTCCAAACTGTAATTTAGTCAAATAAATACACAGTGGTATAATTTGAGCTGGTACCATGTAAAGTAGAAACATATACTTTTAAAGTATTAAGAGGATCTTGAACAGCTATTCAACAATTTAATGGCATGATATAGTCATACTTTATTAGACTAGTAAAATAATACAAAATATTAATTAGGGAAAATAGTATCTTCAAATTCAGCTTGTTGCTTATAGAAGCAATAAGAAGAAATACAAGTGAAGAGATTAAAGGAAAACTAGTTAAGTGACAGTCCAGAGCCTAGGAAGTCACACAAGCAGATGAACATGACAAGAATCCAAGAATCTGATTCATACAGGTTGTGTGATAGCCTATAGATGAAATACATAAGTGAGGCCATCATGCCTTCCCTCACCACCAAATTTCAAGCATCCCTGAATAATCACTTTTTCTTTTCTAAAATATGAGTCTTAATTAAAAGTAAACTCTTCTTGTACTGTTTCAAAGAACTAGTACAACAATTTATTATTAGAGTACTACAGCCTACTTCCTGACATTTTTGATTTGATAACTGGAAATTCAGTACTTTAAGCTGCCGACAAATTGATGGTTCATATAAAAATATAAATGTACTATGGACATTTCAATTTTTATCTGCTCTGGATTACTTTGCTATAAAATAAATATGTTGATAAATTCTTTATCTATTTTAGATATAATATAAATTTAGATATAATCAAAGTGGTATATTGCAACTTTGATCTGTATCTCTATATCACTTATGTTATCTTCTAAAAATAATTTCTCTTATTGCCAAAAGAAAATATCCTTTAAAACAGAAGTTAAGTACTCACATTAATACAACTTCCAGGAGCAGCACAGTTTTAGCATGCGATTTATTGATTTTCACTGCATGGGAAATCTCTCAGGAAATTGTCCTCCACAGAAGGTGACAGAATAATTGTACGTTAGATTAGGACAACTTTCCATGATTAGACTGTGATGATTTAAATTTTTTAGTGCATTCTGAAACATTTCTGTAATTGTTAACCATATGCTGTTACGCAAACCAATATAACTGCTTTGTTTTCCTGCCACTGGGTCTGAACAATTAGAAAAGTTTTGTCGTGGTAGGGGGCATGAAGTTCCTAGCATGTACTCTTTTCAGGTAGTGTTAGTACTTTTGTGAGTCATAGCTTCTTTATACTTGGAAGAAATAAATGGAGACCAATAGACAATAGTATCTCAACAATTTTGAAACACTGTTTTGATAATAGTATTAAAAACACTCAAGTTGTCTCTATACAACTCTAATTTTTTGTAGCATGTGGCTCTGGCCTAACAAATCACAATGTCATGTGGATACACAAATAGAAATGGATATGCTATAAAGAACATAGGGCATTAATTTAATACCAAAGTTATGTATGAAACAAACTTATGTTTTATGAAAGTAAAATAGCATGGCATTTCAAGGCCTTTACATCAAAATAAGTTGCAGGGGGCGCTCCGCAGAAAGAGAGAGGCAGTGGAACTTCCCTCAGCAAAGCCGAGGGGTCCCGAGGAAAGGTGAGTCTGCTGTCCGCCAACCCACCCCCTCGGCGAGCGAGCGAGAGACAATCAGGCATGAGAGGGGTTCTGTCTGAGCAGTTCCACTTTATTGTTGCAAGTTCCCAGCTTATATAGACAAGCAGGGGGGTTTTAGGAGGGACTTTCCATAGTTGCACCAATCACGTTAAAGGTCAAATTGTCATGCGCCTTCATTATAACAGAGTCTATGGTGATCGCGTGCTGTTTACGTGCACGGAAATCAAGAGAGCCAATCAAAAACTTTGACAAACAACAAAGATCACACTCCCATCTCTTCCCCCAGGCGCCATCTTGGTTTCCGACCACAAAGCTAGCCCCTTTCTTTCTAAATTTTCCCATTTAGGGCCCCGCAATAAGTATTATTACTTTAAAGTTAGTAACATGGAAGTAGTTCTGATTTATTTACTGCTATTTACATGCTTTGTAAAAGCAACATTTAATAATAACATTGATATCCTGTGTTTAAAGTAGAGAGAAAGAGGGAAGGTATATTGGGGAAGGATGTTATGTATGAAAACCATNAAGTAGTTCTGATTTAGTTACTGCTATTTACATGCTTTGTAAAAGCAACATTTAATAATAACATTGATATCCTGTGTTTAAAGTAGAGAGAAAGAGGGAAGGTATATTGGGGAAGGATGTTATGTATGAAAACCATTGGTTATTTAAACAGAGCCTTATATGGTAACCATTGCATCACTTTACTGGGGAATCCAAGACAAACTGGTCTTCAGCTCTTCAGATGTAGAATTTAGAATACTAAAAAAAAATAAAGGATACTAAAAAAATAATTTCATTTAAGTGGCCTAACTCACATTAATAATCTTGGAAGAGACTTACTTGTAAATAAAAATGATAATGTATTATTCCTATGGAGTTACCAAAATACTTGCATCTGTCACCTAGATATTCCCTTCCTGATCAGTAGCTGAGAAAACTAAGTGAACAATGACAAAACATTTGGGAACAGAAAAATTGGTTTTCTAAATGGATAATACATCGAGGTTGAAGTTTGAAGTGATAGAAGTTCATTTCTGTCCTACAGCTACTTTTCTCCAGTACACAAAATACTCATAGACTCCAGATCCATTAACACTCCTGGGAAATGCTGTCTTGTACTTGTCAAATTCCCAATCTTTATANATACATATGGAGAAACTAGAAGTTCTAGGGGGCTCTTCTCTTCAAAGGGTGTCCATCCCTTAGGGATATGTCATACAAGGTTGCAAAGGCTTTGTGTTGGGACCTTCCTTTGTCCATTTCTCTAAACCTTCTGAACAGTTTCCTTTTCTTAAATCTGAAATTTCTCTAATCTTGGTCTTGGTTGAAGGGTAAATTTTTAGGGGAATGTGAGATTCAATGTTTTCAAATATGAGTTACGAGATTGAGAGAATAATAAAAAACACTGAAGTTATTTTCTTGTATTTAGCCCATAGGCATTTTAGCACTCATAATTCATAAACAACTGCAGCTAAAATCCAGTTTTGCAGGGTGCAAGTCCCTTAGAAAGACTACAGTTTAAAAAAGATTACCCCCTCTGAAACATGTTTGGTTTGGTTCTTTGGTATCAGAAACTTCTTTTAGATTCAGTAACTATAGCTGTGCAAGAAAAGAGACTATTTTTAAAATTTATGTGAATGAAAATACAAGAAATGGCATGCTTTGTATCCAGTTTGATATGTTTCATCTGTACTAAAGACATTGTTGGCAGATGAAAATAATAATAGAAAATATACGCCTTTCTGCATCTTTATTTCTTATGTCATATTTAGTCTCTTAATTTGAAGCAGCAGATACACTAAAATTCTCTAGCAGCACAATGTTGCATAAGGTGATGGTCAGCATTAGTCAACAAAGAAAAGAATGAATCTTTCCTAGCATAGCATTGCACACAAGCAAGCCTCCAAAATGGTTGGTTTTGTTAAATGATAACCAGTGTGGTTGTAGGAATATAGGGATTTTGAAAACAATATCTGAGAGACTGATTCTATTACTAAGTAAGGGCCAAAGCTCCAGAGTGTTTTTAACTAAGCAATTTCATTGATGAAAATTCACTAATCTTTGTTTATTGGAATTTATTTTTATAGTTTTTGCAAGGACATAATCTCTCGGCCAAGGAATTACCCCTTGTTAGAGATTGGACTGAGTGACTTCACTTTCACTTTCCACTTTCATGCATTCAAGAAGGCAATGGCACCCCACTCCATTGTTCTTGCCTGGAGAATCCCAGGGATGGGGGAGCCTCGTGGGCTGCCATCTATGGGGTCGCACAGAGTCGGACATGACTGAAGTGACTTAGCAGCAGCAGCAGCAGCAGAGGTTTGACAGACTATGGCTCATGAATTAAATCTGGCCCACAGTCTGCTTTGTGTATACCCAAGGGCCCCCCCCCATTTTTTTTTTGCACATCCCACAAGCTAAGAATAGATTTTGAAATTTTAAAGCGTTAAAAAATTGCACAAAAACTGTTAAGTGACCCAGAAAGCCTAAAATATTTTCATCTGGCCTTTGAACTGACTTGCCAGCCTCTTGCTTAGAAAATAGATACTTGTAGGTCCATTCCTTGCTTCCTATAACTAGATTAATTTAATTAGCTCTTATCTCTATTCCTTCCACACAATAATTTACTTGAAGCTTTTTAAAAACTCTTCTATTTAGTGTGTTCCTATTGCTCATATTATTAATGAAGTCTTTGAGTTGGCCAATTAATTAGCCATCCTCTTCTCAACTCACATCCTGAACAAATCTTAACTAAGACAAAGGATGGTAGCTGAAGGTCAATATCACCTTCATCACTGCTGACATCTACTTTTGAGGGTGTAACAGTCAGCAGGGCAGTACAAGGGCCAGACTCTCCATGTGAAGAGCACAAGACAGCATGGAGCCCTGTGGGCGGCTTCTTGAAGGAAGGGGGATAAAAAGGACAGAGTTGCACTGAGCATTCCCAATTAATTCTTAAGCTATCTCAGAGGGCAATATTCCTCCAAAAGGAAGAAAATGAATAAATGAGTAAAGAGAAACCAGGGGTCAAATACATGCTTAAGATTCACGTTGAGAAAATCTCAGGGGTGAGAATGCAGTACTTCTCCCAGAAGCGTTGTTGTTGTTCAGTTGCTAAGTCGTGCCTGACTCTTTAGGACCTCCTGGACTGTAGCATGCCAGGCTCCTCTGCCTTCTGCTGTCTCCCACATGAATCCTCCAATTCATGTCTGTTGAGTTGGTGACACTCTCTAACCATCTCATCCTCTGTGGCCCCCTTCTCCTTTTGCCTTCAATCTTTCTGAGCATCAAAGTTTTTTCATTGAGTCAACTCTTCGCATCAGGTGGCCAAAGGAGTGGAGCTTCAGATTCAGCAGCAGTCCTTTCAATGAATATTCAGGGTTGATTTCCTTCAGAATTGACTAGTCTGATCTCCTTGCAGTTGCAAGGGACTCTCAAGAGTCTTCTCCAGCACCACAATTTGAAAACATAAATTCTTCTGTGCTCAGCCTTCTTTCTGGTCCAACTCTCACATCCATACATGACTACTGAGAAAACCATAGCTTTGACAGTACATACCTTTGTCAACAAAGTAATGTTTCTGCTTTGTAATGTAGTGTCTAGGTTCGTCAAAGCTTTCCTGCCAAGGGGTAAGCATCTTCTAATTTCATGGCTATACTCGCTGTCTACAAGTCTGTGAAGTGTACATGGCTACTGGGAAAACTATAGGTTTGATTGTATGGACTTTTGTTGCCAAAGTGATGTCTCTGCTTTTTAATATGCTGTCTAAGTTTGTCATAGCTTTCCTTCCAAAGAGCAAGTGTCTTTTCATTTCATGGCTGTAATCACTGTCCACAGTGATTGTGGAGCCCAAGAAAATAAAACCTGTCACTGCTTCCAATTTTCCCCCTTCTACTGATTTTAGGTTAATGTTGAGTTTCAAACCAACATTTTTACTCTTCTCTTTCATCCTCATTAAGAGGCTCTTTAGTTCCTCTTCACTTTATGCCATTAGAGTGGTATCATCTGCTTATCTGAGGTTGTTGCTATTTCTCCTGACAATCTTGATTTCAGCTTGTGATTCATCCAGCTTGGCATTTCGCACGATGTAATTTGCATACAAGTTAAATAAGCAGGGTGAAAATATATGGCCTTGTCATACTCCTTTTCGAATTTTGAACCAGTCAGTTTTTCCATGCCTGGTTCTAACTGTTGCTTCTTGACCTGCCTACAGGTTTGTCAAGAGATAGGGAAGGTGCTCTGGTATTCCCATTTCTTTAAGAATTCTTCACAGTTTGTTGTGATCCCCCTAGTCAAAGGCTTTAGCACAGTAAATGAAGCAGAAGTAGATGTTTTTCTGGAATTCTCTTGCTTTATCCATATTCCAAAGAATGTTGGCAATTTGAGCTCTGTTTCCTCTGCCTTTTCATAATCCCTCTTGTACATCTGGAAGTTCTTGGTTCACATACTGCTGAAGCCTTGCTTGAAGGATTTTGAACATAGCCTTCCTAGCTGTGAAATGAGTGCAGTTGTACAGTAGTTTGAACATTGTTTGGCATCACCCTTCTTTGGAACTGAAATGAAAACTGACCTTTTCCTGAACATAGTCTACAAGGCATATTGTTTTTCCCTTTCTTGCCCCAGTTTCTCTCTCCAGTTTAATCTCTTATTATTTTCCTTTACTTTAGTAAACATAACTACATTAAATGACTTGTTACAGCTGGTTTCAGTATCTTGACTATTGTAATACCCCAGTTAGTGATGTCCTTTTCCTGCAATCTGCATCCATCCTTTGTATAAAACCTTATCTTTGTATAAAACCCTGGAAGAACCAGGGACTATTTGCTGTTTAAATAGCATAACACTTTGCTATATTCTCTTTATTCTACTGTGCATCTTTCCATTTCTTAAAATTTCATGTTAATATGGTAGCATGTTTGCATGTTTTGATAGCACCCATAGATTAAGGAAGAAAAGTTATGACCAACCTAGATAGCATATTGAAAAGCAGAGACATTACTTTGCCAACAAAGGTCCATCTAGTCAAGGCTATGGTTTTTCCAGTGGTCAAGTATGCATGTGAGAGTTGGACTATAATGAAAGCTGAGTGATGCAATGGTGAATGGGATTGTTTCCTTAATTTCCCTTTCTGTTTTCTCATTGTTAGTGAATAGGAATGCAAGGGATTTCTGTGTGTTAATTTTATATCCTGCAACTTTACTATATTCACTGATTCAGTCAGTTCAGTTCAGTCACTCAGTCGTGTCCGACTCTTTGTGACCTTAGCTCTAGTAATTTTCTGGAGGAGTCTTTAGGGTTAGGGTTAGTTCTTTAATAACATCTTTTAAAATTTCATGAGGAAAGTTTTTTTTTTTTTTAGCATTTTGGACATAGAATGATATATTCTAACTTTGGTATTAACTAATCATTTCTTATGACCACAAATACTGTACTTTTCATAAGTGTTTTGCTTATCCTTACAAAGAAGATATGTTCTTTACTGGGGTTTGGAGTTTGATATGTATCCATTAGGTTTTCTTGTTTTTGTTGTTTAGGTCTTGTCAGTCAGTTCAGTTCAGTCGCTCAGTCGTGTCCGACTCTTTGCGACCCCATGAATCATAGCACGCCAGGCCTCCCGGTCCATCACCAACTCCCGGAGTTCACACAGACTCATGGGCATCGAGTCACTGATGCCATCCAGCCATCTCACCCTCTGTCGTCCCNAAAAAAAATATATATATATATATATAGATAGATAGATAGATATAGATTTTGATACGGCCTGCATTGAATATACGAATAGCTTTGAGTAGTATTGACTTCTTAACAATGTTATTTCTTCCAATCGATAAACATTTGATATGTTTCCTTTCATTTACATCTTCTTTCACTTCTTTCAGGAATGTTTTGTAGTTTTCATTATGTAAGTCTTTTACTTCCTTGAGTAAATTAGTTCTTAAGAATTTTATTATTTTTGGTGGAAATCAGATTTTTGCTTCCCTATATAATTTGCTATTTTGTTAAGTTTTGATTTCTGTAGGCTATCTCTATGCTGAGGATCAGCCTTCAAGTCTTTCTGAGACTGAATCTTTTCCTTTTTGCATGAATGATGACTTTTAAACTTTCCCAACATATGTTTTTGAAGGTCATAGTCTTTAATGTCTAACTTCTAGAAGGGGAAGGTGGCAGAAAATGAAAGGCAGAAAACAGTGCTGGCTCTTNCTGAGACTGAATCTTTTCCTTTTTGCATGAATGATGACTTTTAAACTTTCCCAACATATGTTTTTGAAGGTCATAGTCTTTAATGTCTAACTTCTAGAAGGGGAAGGTGGCAGAAAATGAAAGGCAGAAAACAGTGCTGGCTCTTTAAATACCTTGGAATTCATTTTCAGCCAGTGGAAGAAGAGTTTGTAACAGTGAAAAGTGATTAAAAAACAGTATCTGTCTGCCTCTGTCTCTGCATCTCAGTGATTAGAAGTGGAAATCAGTGATCAGAACATAGATGCCCTTAATTGGCAAGACTGGTCTTTATTACCCACTGTGAGTTCCTCAAGCTGCATGGAAACTATTCTAGGAACAAATGTACTGCTGCCTGTCATGGAACTGGAGACTAGGAGCTGGGTAGCAGCTGCTAAGTTAAGAACTGAAATTTACTCACCATCCAAGCCTTTCCTTGAAACTTTCAGTCCTTCAATGTACCAGAATGTGTACCTTAGGCAGATTCTGTCAGTGTAATTGTCTGTGTGAAAGATAGAATCCTAGTGCTTCCACTCCACCATCTTCTCAGAATCCTCTTCTGCCTTGAGTTTTTAACATTGGATTAAAAAAACAAACTCTTTCTAATCATTAAGAATAGTGCGGCACCGGTTAAGAGTGACAATAGACTAGTAACAGGAATTATTTCTTTGTGATTATAAATCAGTGATTCCCCTGATAGGAAGGTTTAAGAAAGTTGTAATGTAATGATAAAAATTTCATACTTACAGATTGCAAATCCCCTGTATTTTTTGTGATCCATTATAAAAGCATGAAGTCAGCTTGCTTCATCCTTTCCCTGACAACTTTATTTTACTTAGGTTTAGAAGATTACACACTTTTTAAAGATAGTGACTCCATTCAATATTTTCTATTCACATATGACACAAGAATAAATAAAAGGCCATGGCCATCTTATACTCTAAAGATGAGCTCCATAAATGCTATTTCAGTGCATACCTCTTTTTTGGTTAACAATGTGTATACTTACAAAATTTTATTAACTAGGCAGAGATCCCAATATATGAGAATTCATTGAAGTATAGAAGAAAATATACTGCTGAGATGAAAAAATCACAAAGAAGGATTGGAATGAACTTTTAAAAGTTCCTTATTAAAATGAAGTCCATTTTCTTGTTAAAAATATATATGGCTTAAAAAGTTGATTACTTTCAAAAACAACAATAAGATAAGTTACAATATATTTAATTCTAGTTCCTAAACTGTAGGAATAATATACTCTTTTTTTGTTGATTATGGCCTTTTCTTCATGTACCCTCCATGCCATTAGAAATTGGAAACTTTTCCAACATATTGTACCACAGGTATCATCAAGCTGAAAAAGCAGAATTACTCTCCTTCTCCTTTCCAGGTCATTAAATGTTATCAGTAATAAAGCTTAAGTGAAACAGTTGTTATGGTGGAAGCTCCTGGTACTCTTGTATAGAATTCATGAGGTCAGATTCCATAGTGTCAAGGAAAATCAACCTAATGAAGCAATTTAATTAAAATTAATTGAGTATGATTCTGTCTCTTAACTCTGAGATTGATGTAGGGTTATTTTCAACATTTTCTTTGCTTAAGGTGAAACTATATTTCCAGACTTTTACTTTTCTTTTCCTTAGTCTTTTTTTTTTTTTTTTAAGAATGAGTAGTTTTAATTGAGAATAGTGGTTCATAGAACTTAACAATGTAAAAGACCTTTGAGGTCATTTAATCTACTCCATGTTAAAGCACGATTATTCTTTTGTTCTCTTTTTATATCTCTTCTATCCCTCCTGAATGTAGTTGAAAATAAAGATTCAAAGCAAGCTGAAAAGTAATCATATATTGAAGCCTTTATGAGTGCATTGTTTAAAATATACTCCAACAGAGGTGTGGGTTGGTGATGGCCTGCTGCAGGTTGGGGGCAGTACCTGTAGCAGTACATGCCTGGGGTCTTTTGAGGGAGGCCACAATTAACTTCATTACATCCACCAAAGTTTGGCCCCAGGTAAATAACAGGGAGGGAACACAGCTCCACCCATCAACAGAAAATTGGATTAAAGATTTACTGAGCTCCCCCATCAGAACAAGACCAAGTTTCTCCCTTAGTCTCTCCCATCAGGAAGCTTCCATAAGCCGCTTATCTTTTTCCATCAGAGGGCAGACAGACTGAAAACCCTAATCACAGAAACCTAACTAATCAGATATCCTGGACCACAGCCTTATCTAACTCAAGGAAACTATGAGCCATGCTATGTGAGGCCACCCAAGATGGACAGGTCATGCTGGAGAGTTCTGACAAAATGTGGTCCCCTGGAGAAGACAATGACAAACCACTTCAGTATTCTTGCCTTGAGAACCCCATGAACAGTGTGAAAAGGAAAAAATGTAGGGCACTGACAGATGAACTCCCCCGGTCAGAGGGTGCCAAATATCTACTGGAGATGAGTGGAGAAATAACTCCAGAAAGAATGAAGGGATGGAGCCAAAGCAAAAACAACACCCAGTTGTGGATGGGACTGGTGATGGAAGCAAGGTCTGATGCTATAAAGAGCAATATTGCTTAGGCGCCTGGAATGTTAGGTCCATAAATCAAGGCAAATTGGAAGTGATCAAACAGGAGAGAGGATGAGTAAACGTTCCTATTTTAGGAGTCAGCAAACTAAAATGGACTGGAATGGGTGAATTTAACTCAGATGACCATTATATCTACTACTGCGGGCAGGAATCCCTCAGAAGAAATGGAGTAGCCATCATGGTCAACAAAAGAGTCCGAAATGCAGTACTTGGATGCAATCTCAAAAACGACAGAATGATCTCTGTTCGTTTCCAAGGCAAACTATTCAATATCACAGTTATCCAAGTCTATGCCCCAACCAGTAATGCTGAAGAAGCTGAAGTTGAACGGTTTTATGAAGACCTACAAGACCTTTTAGAACTAACACCCAAAAAAGATGTCCTTTTCATTATAGGGGACTGGAATGCAAAAGTAGGAAGTCAAGAAACACCTGGAGTAACAGGCAAATTTGGCCTTGGAATGCGGAATGAAGCAGGGCAAAGACTAATAGAGTTTTGCCAAGAAAATGCACTGGTCATAGCAAACACCCTCTTCCAACAACACAAGAGAAGACTCTACACATGGACATCACCAGATGGTCAACACCGAAATCAGATTGATTATATTCTATGCAGCCAAAGATGGAGAAGCTCTATACAGTCAACAAAAACAAGACCAGGAGCTGACTGTGGCTCAGATCATGAACTCCTTATTACCAAATTCAGACTTAAATTGAAGAAAGTAGGGAAAACCGCTAGACCATTCAGGTATGACCTAAATCAAATCCCTTATGATTATACAGTGGAAGTGAGAAATAGATTTAAGGGCCTAGATCTGATAGATAGAGTGCCTGATGAACTATGGAATGAGGTTCGTGACATTGTACAGGAGACAGGGATCAAGACCATCCCCATGGAAAAGAAATGCAAAAAAGCAAAATGGCTGTCTGGGGAGGCCTTACAAATAGCTGTGAAAAGAAGAGAGGCGAAAAGCAAAGGAGAAAAGGAAAGATATAAGCATCTGAATGCAGAGTTCCAAAGAATAGCAAGAAGAGATAAGAAAGCCTTCTTCAGCGATCAATGCAAAGAAATAGAGGAAAAGAACAGAATGGGAAAGACTAGAGATCTCTTCAAGAAAATTAGAGATACCAAGGGAACATTTCATGCAAAGATGGGCTCGATAAAGGACAGAAATGGTATGGACCTAACAGAAGCAGAAGATATTAAGAAGAGGTGGCAAGAATACACAGAAGAACTGTACAAAAAAGATCTTCATGACCCAGATAATCATGATGATGTGATCACTAATCTAGAGCCAGACATCTTGGAATGTGAAGTCAAGTGGGCCTTAGAAAGCATCACTACGAACAAAGCTAGTGGAGGTGATGGAATTCCAGTTGAGCTGTTTCAAATCCTGAAAGATGATGCTGTGAAAGTGCTGCACTCAATATGCCAGCAAATTTGGAAAACTCAGCAGTGGCCACAGGACTGGAAAAGGTCAGTTTTCATTCCAATCCCAAAGAAAGGCAATGCCAAAGAATGCTCAAACTACCGCACAATTGCACTCATCTCACATGCTAGTAAAGTAATGCTCAAAATTCTCCAAGCCAGGCTTCAGCAATACGTGAACCGTGAACTCCCTGATGTTCAAGCTGGTTTTAGAAAAGGCAGAGGAACCAGAGATCAAATTGCCAACATCCGCTGGATCATGGAAAAAGCAAGAGAGTTCCAGAAAAACATCTATTTCTGCTTTATTGACTATGCCAAAGCCTTTGACTGTGTGGATCACAATAAACTGTGGAAAATTCTGAAAGAGATGGGAATACCAGACCACCTGACCTGCCTCTTGAGAAATCTGTATGCAGGTCAGGAAGCAACAGTTAGAACTGGACATGGAACAACAGACTGGTTCCAAATAGGAAAAGGAGTACGTCAAGGCTGTATATTGTCACCCTGCTTATTTAACTTCTATGCAGAGTACATCATGAGAAACGCTGGACTGGAAGAAACACAAGCTGGAATCAAGATTGCCGGGAGAAATATCAATAACCTCAGATATGCAGATGACACCACCCTTATGGCAGAAAGTGAGGAGGAGCTAAAAAGCCTCTTGATGAAAGTGAAAGAGGAGAGTGAAAAAGTTGGCTTAAAGCTCAACTGTTAGAAGACTAAGATCATGGCATCTGGTCCCATCACTTCATGGGAAATAGATGGGGAAACAGTAGAACCAGTGGCAGATTTTATTTGGTGGGGGAGGGGGGCGCTCCAAAATCACTGCAGATGGTGATTGCAGCCATGAAACTGAAAGACAGTTCTTAGCAAGAAAGTTATGACCAACATTGACAGCATGCTGACAGCATTGACAGCATTAAAAAGCAGTGACATTACTTTGTCAACAAAGTCCATCCAGTCGAGGCTATGGTTTTTCCATTAGTTATGTATGGATATGAGAGTTGGACTATAAAGAAAGTTGAGCAGTGAATAATTGATCCTTTTGCACTGTGATGTTGAAGAAGACTCTTGAGTCCCTTGGACTACAAGGAGATCCAGCCAATCCATCCTAAAGTATATCAGTCCTGAGTGTTCATTGGAAGGGCTGATGTTGAAGCTGAAACTCCAATACTTTGCCAGGTAATGTGAAGAGTTTACTCATTTGAAAAGACGCTGATGTTTGGAAAGACTGAAGGCAGGAAAAGGGGACGACAGAGGATAAGATAGATGGATGGCCTCGTCAACTCAATGGACATAGTTTGGGTAATCTCCAGGAGTTGGTGATGGACAGGGAGGCCTAGCGAGCTATAGTCCATTGGATCGCAAAGAGTCAGACACGACTGAGCAACTGAACTGAACTGTACTGAACCTTAAGAATATTATGTAATCCTACTGACAAACTTATGTGAGACAAGTTTTATAGATTTTTGTTCAGACATATAGATTCATTTTCATGTTACATATAATACAAGTCAGTCTGATTGCAGTATATCTGATTGATTGTTGATGCATACAGACCTAGTATAGTATTAACATGACTGAATATACTGTCTTTTGGAAATATTGTTCACTTTTAATATCAGCTTTAGTTTTCCAGTAAGTTAAATAGCTTCCATTTTGGCTTCCTCTACTGTGCTTGCTTATGCATAAATATTATAGTCCTCCTGCCAGGTGGTTGGTATTTGTAATTAAAATATTCATTGTGTACTGTCACTTCAGTACATTATATTAACTGATTAACCTTCATCACTTGGATGGCATCACTCACTCAATGAAGATTACCTTGAGCAAGCTCTGGGAGTTGGCCATGGACAGGGAAGCCTGGCAGGCTGCAGTCCATGGGGTCACAAAGAGTCAGACACGGCTGAGTGACTGAACTGAACTGGACTGTCACTTCAGTCGTGTCTGACTGTTTGTGACCCTATGGACTGGAACCCTCCAGGCTCCTCTGTCCATATTTTTCAGGCAAGAATACTGGAATGGGTTGCCTTTCCTTTTTTCATGGTATCTTCCTGACCCAGGGATCAAACATTCCTCTGTTGTGTCTCATGCATTTGCAGGCAGGTTCTTTACCACTTTATTTCCTGGTAGCTCAGATGGTAAAACATCTGCCTACAATGTGGGAGACCCGGGTTTGATCCCTGGGTCAGAAAGATCCCCTGGAGAAGTAAATGGCAACCCACTCCAGTTTACTTGCCTGGAAAATCTCATGGACCGAAGAGCCTGGTAGGCTACAGTCCAGGGGGTTGCAAAGAGTCGGACACGACAAAGTGAATTCACTTTCACTTTCTTTACCACTCGTGCCATGTGGGAAGCCCTTAAGATTTTCAAAATTGAGCCTAAGGAGATAGATATGGTGGTGACCAAATAGGAATGTGTTAGGCCTTGTTACAAGGAACATATTTTATTCTGATAATATAGCATGATTTTTTTTTTTTTTGGCATAACTAAAACAGATTTAAATTTCCTTCTATGTTCATGACTCTTCACTCCTCTGATATCGTTTATTGCATACTTGATGAAGATGGCCTTTATCAAAATTAAAACATATATCTCAAACTTTGTGTTATCTTTAAAAATGTTGTGAAAAAGATTTTTGTTAAATATGCAAGTGTGAATTTAACTTTTATTGATCATGTTTGTGCCCTTTAAAAATTTGTTCTTTTTTTATTATTAACCTGGACGAAGGATAAATTTAATTGATTAAGAAACATATATTGAATACAATTTTTTGAGTGTTGCATTATGTAAATCACTGACAGATACAATAGTAGTACAATTACCATTGCCCCCGGAATATACAAGTATACCTACCTACTAGAAAGCTTTGTGTATTCTAAAACTCTATCAACATAGACACTGTCAGCATGGCAGGGTACCTGAGCAGAAATCATCCAGAGAGCTGAAGCAAGGTGACTGCAGGCAAAAAGATATCTTTTTAAACGAACTTGCTGATAAAAAGCTTCAACATCATGACATATCTCTGACATGCTGGGAAACAGCAGCTGACAGAGCAAACCAACATGCAACAATTGGTTTCAGGGGTGAAGATATAGGACCATAAACCAAATAAGGCTTGTGAACAGCTGCCAGGGTTGCAAATCAAAACCATTATACACCTATTCCATGCAGGGCCAACTTTTGGAACTAATAGTGCCCTTCCCTTTAGACTTTCATGAATGAAAGCAGCCATCAACAGGTGATCAGATCAAACAGGGAATATCATTTTATTTCTGAAAGAGAAGCTATCCATCATCTGGGAAGCTTTTGACTTTGTCCATTGTCCATTTCAATTTTGTATTCAAAATCATATCCTGAGCCATCTTTCAATATCTCTTGTTAAATAACTGAGCTTCAGTTGAGTGTCATTTCTTGGTCTCAAATCATTGTTAGAGAACTTCCAAATATTTCCTATACTGTGAATAACTGAGGTAGTCTTCATTTTGCCTGTCCTGATTGGCAAATGTAAGTAAGCATCTTCTCAGATGGTGAGGAGACCAATTGTACAAAAACTTGTGAAAATGTTTCCTTCATCATGGCTACTGTAAAACAAAGAAGATAACATAAAAAGTTTCACAAGGCTGTATACTGAAAACAATAAATCATTAGCACCGCAGGAATGAGTTTTAACAGCCTTTGATTAATCTATAATCTACCACTATTGCAATATTCTTTGTTGATGGAATTCTTAATTAGATTGTTATTTGAAACATAATTCATTTCACATTTGTTAAATGTTCTGCATACTCTTATGTTGTCATTTGGTAGCATTTAACAAACTTATAATTAAAGCCGCAAATGAGGGTCACAGATTTATCATGTTTAGGAGCTTTCAGTACCTTTAAAACACTTGTTAAGAATTGCTAAAACTCCATCATTTTCTGTATTCTAGTAACATTTGTCTTTTATTTACATTTTTTATTATTTCNCAAACTTATAATTAAAGCAGCAAATGAGGGTCACAGATTTATCATGTTTAGGAGCTTTCAGTACCTTTAAAACACTTGTTAAGAGTTGCTAAAACTCCATCATTTTCTATATTCTAGTAACATTTGTCTTTTATTTACATTTTTTATTATTTTACCTTCTTGTTGACAAATACTTGGCAAGAGATTAACTATTTAGAGCTCATTTGTGTACTTATGAACAGTAGCTAAATACTGCTTACATACTACTTACCTCATAAGGTTTTTTGTAAGTATTAACTTCAGAGTAAGAGTTCAATTAATCTTATTTTATTATTGCTAGTAATAAATAAATATAGGGTAAAATTTCAGTGAGTGTTTTAATGTTTAAAATAGTATTTAATGTGTAACACACATAGTAATTTAAAAGTGCTGGGCACTTTTCTAAGTGTTTTGCATGTTTTAGTTCACTGCCTTTTAAAATTGTCCTTTGAGGTAGATAGCATTGTTATTTATTTATTGCAGATAATGAAACGAGGGCACAGAGAGGTTGCTTAAGTGGTTGATGAAAGATCAGCTTGTCTTTTGAACCCAAGGGAGTTCAAATTCAAAGTTTGTACTGTTAATCAGGGAGTTTACTATCTCTCTATCAGAAGTCTCAGATGAAATGATATGTTACTAAATGTTGATTTGCAAGATGGGTGTTTGTAACTCTGAATATGTATATATCAAATAGAAATAATACATATTAGCTAGCACCCAATCAAACTTTTTTTGACTCAATTTATCAGATATTTTATAGGCGNTGTAGATACAGAGAATCATTTTAAGGGAGCAACACCTAATCTTGAATCACTAGAATTTGAGGTAGATGAATGCCGAAACTCACTTAGGCAGGTCCAGTTGACTTCTTTCTTTTAATACTGTATGAAGATTCATTTTTTATCCTCCTAGATGCTGTGTTCTCTCATAGTACCAAAGTGTGAAAAGTGATTAGTTTACAGCAGTGCTCTCAAAGTGTGATATTTAGTTCAACAACATCACCATTACTAGGGAATTTTTTAGAAATAAATTCTATTCCAGGTATACTAAACAAAAAATTTCAAAGACAACATGTAAAAAGTTAACAGGAACATGAAAAACAAATGTTAAACATCATTAATCATCAGTGCAATGCAAGTAAAACCTGTATGAGAAACCACCTCACACCAGTTAGGATGGCTGTTATTAAAAATAAAAAATAATAAAAAATAATAATGTTCGTGAGGATATGGAGAATATGCAAATTGTGCAGCCACTATGGAAAATAATAGAGAGGTTTCTCAAAAATTAAAAGCAGAACTACTAGAAGATCTGGTAATCCCACTTTAGTATATTAGCACTTCCATGTTCATCACAGCAGTATTCACAATAGCAAAGATGTGTAAAAAATTTCCATGTCCACTGATGGTTGAATAAAGACCATGTATGATACATACATAATTATATGGAATATTATTTATTCTTAAACAGTAAGAATATTATTGTTAATATAAGAATAAGAATATTATTGAAACAAGAACAGTATTATTCATTCTTAAACACATTGTAGAAATTGTGCCATATATGACAGTATTGGTGAACCTTGAGGATTTTATGCTAAGTGAAATAAATCAGTTACAGAAAGACAAATGCATGATTCTACATATATAAGTTATCTAAATAGTGAAATTACTAGAATCAAGATTGTTAGAATGTCCTTTATATNATTCTTAAACACATTGTAGAAATTGTGCCATATATGACAGTATTGGTGAACCTTGAGGATTTTATGCTAAGTGAAATAAATCAGTTACAGAAAGACAAATGCATGATTCTACATATATAAGTTATCTAAATAGTGAAATTACTAGAATCAAGATTGTTAGAATGTCCTTTATACACTACAGATTAAATGAAATCTGTATCAAAATACTGATGGGTTTATTAAAAAAACTGGAACAAATAATCTACAAATTTGTGTGGAACCACAAAGAAACCTGAAGAGCTAATGCAATATTAAAAAAGTAGAAGATAGAAGTATCATACTCCCTGATTTCAAACAGCATTGTGAAGCTAAGGTAAATTTCCAGATGTACAAGCTGAATTTTAAAAAGTCAGAGGGGCCAGAGAACAAATTGCCAACATCTGGTGGGTCATAGAAAAAATCAAGGGAATTCCAGAAAAACATCTACTTCTGCTTCATTGACTGTGTTAAAGCCTTTTATTGTGTGGATCACAATAAACTCTGGAAAATTCTCAAAGAAATGAGGATGCCAGACACCTGACCTGACTCTTAAAAAAATTGTATGCAAGTCAAGAAGCAACAGTTAGAACTGGATATGGAACAGTGAACTGGTACAAAATTGGGAAAGGAGTGTGTCAAGGCTGTATATTGTTACCATGCTTATTTAACTTATATGCAGATTACATCATGTGAAATGCTGAGTGGATGAAACTCAAACTGGAATCAAGATTGCTAAGAGAAGTATAAATAAGCTCATATATGCGGATGATACCACCCTAATGGCAGAACTAAACTAAAGAGCCTCTTTATGAGGGTGAAAGAGGACAATGAAAAAGCTGGCTTAATCGCGAGGAGTTGGACACGACTGAGCGACTGAACTGAAGGACCTACTGTACAGCACAGGAAACTCTACCCAGTACTCTGTAGTGGCCTATATGGGAAAAGAATTTAAAAAGAGTGGATATATGTATATATACAACTGACTCACTTTGCTGTACACCTGAAACTAACACAATATTGTAAGTCCACTATACTCCAGTAAAAACTATTTTAAGATGCATAAACAAACAAACAAACAAAAAACTCAGCATTCAAAAAATGAAGATCATGGCATCTAGTCCCATCACTTCATGGCAAATAGATGGGGAAACAATGGAAACAGTGACAGACTTTATTTTCTTGGGCTACAAAATTGCTGTGGATGGTGACTGCAGCACTAAAATTAAAAGACACTTAACTTGGAAGACAAGCTATGACAAACTAAACCTGAGATATCACTTTGCTGACAAAGGTCCATATAGTATAAGCAATGGTTTTTTTAGTAGTCAGGTACAGATGTGATAGTTGGTACCATAAAGTTGGCTGAGTGCCAAAGAATGGGTGCTTTCAAATTGTGGTGCTAGAGAAGACTCTTGAGAGTCCCTTGGACAGCAAGGAGATCAAACCAGTCAATCCTAAAGGAAATCAACCCTGAATATTCACTGGAAGGACTGATGCTAAAGCTGCAACTCCAATACTTTGGCCACCTGATGTGAAGAGCCAGCTCATTAGAAAAGACCCTGATGCTGGGAAAGATTGAGGGCAGGAAGAGAAGGGGGCAACAGAGAGTGAGATGGTTGGATGCATCATCAACTCAGTGTAGATGAGTTTGAAGAAACTCTGGGAGATGGTGAAGGACAGGGAAGCCTGGCATGCTGCATACCATGGGATCACAAAGAGTCAGACATGACTTAGCAACTTAAAGACAACAATAATATTTTTAAATAAATAATTTCAGGGCAGTCAAAAAGTTTAATATAAAATGATTATGACTGGCATCCGAATTGGATAGGGCCACAAAAATCAAGAGGTCTATTTCTCTTAAAGTTGCAAAAAATTGGACATGACTGAGTGACTGAACAACAACAACAATAGTAATAAAAACTATGTTATGGGCACAAAAACATACACAAGATCAATGGAACAGATCATAGATAAAACCTTGGTTATATGGTAAATTAACTTATGACAGAGGAGCCACGAATATACAATGGGGAAAGGACAGTCTCTTCAATAAAATGTCTTGGGAAAACCGAATAACTACATCAAAGGAATGAACCACTTACTTACACTGTCTACAGAAATTAACTGAAAATGAATAACACTGTAAACCTGAAACCATAAAACTTTTAGAAGAAAGCATAGGCAATAAATTCTTTGACATCAGTCTTAGCAGTATTTTTTTGAATCCGTCTCCTCAGGCAAGGGAAACAAAAGCACAAATAAACAAGGGAGTCTGTATAAAAAAAGTTTTTGGACAGTGAAGGAAACCATAAATGAAATGAAAATGCAACCTATTGAATGGGAGAAGATATTTGAAAATTATATCGCTGATAAGGGGTTAATATACAAAATATAAAAGAACTCAAATGAACTCANAACAAAAGCACAAATAAACAAGGGAGTCTGTATAAAAAAAGTTTTTGGACAGTGAAGGAAACCATAAATGAAATGAAAATGCAACCTATTGAATGGGAGAAGATATTTGAAAATTATATCGCTGATAAGGGGTTAATATACAAAATATAACAGAACTCAAATGAACTCAACATAAAAAAAAATAACAGTCCAATTAAAAAATGGGGAGAGTACTTGAGGAGATATTTTTCTAAGGAAAACATACAAATGGCCAACAGATAGATGAAAAGATACACAACCTTACTAACCATCAGGGAGTGAAAATCAAAATCACAATGAGTTATCACCTCAGATCTGGCAAGAATAGCTATTATCAGGACAACAGAAAGGGTTAGCATCTGGAGAAAAGGGAACCCTTGTACTGTTGGTGGGATTGTGAAGTGGTGTAGCCACTATGGAAAACAGTATGAAGTTTTCTCAAAAAATTAAGAAGAAACCTGACATATGATCTAGAAATTCTATTTCTGTTATTTATCCAACAAAAACAAAAACAAAAAACTAACTTGAGAAAAAGTGTACACCCCTGTGTTCATTGCAGCATTATTTATAGTGGCCAAGATATTAAAGCAACCTAAGCGCTCATCGATATATAAGTAAAGAAGAGGTGATACACACACACATAGAGGAATATTATTCAACCTTAAAGAGAAATAAAATCTTGCCATTTGTAATAACATGGATGTACTTAGAAGATATTATGCTAAGTGAATTAAGTTAGAAACAGATACCTTATGATATCACTTATATGTGGAATCTGAAAAACAAAACAAAGGAAAGCAAAAATAGACTCACAGATAGAACAAACTGGTGGTGTCAAAAGGGGAGAAGAATGAAAAAATTAGTGAGACAGGTGAATGGAATTAAGAAGTACAAAACTGGAGTTAAGAAATATCATAGGGCTGTAAAGTATAGCATAGGGAATATAGCCAATAATATTGCATGAGCTTGGTATGGTGAAAGATGGTTACTAGACTTGTCATGGTGATCAATTTGTAATGCATATAAATGTTGAATCACTTTGTTGTACATCTAAAACTAATGTACAACATGTATATGTATGTAAACTATACTTCAGTGGATGAAAAAGAAAAGAGAATATAGCATACTATTCATGTAAACTTTAAAAACATGAAAAATAGTGCTAAATATTGAAGTATAAAATTCCATATCTAAATTCAGAGATGGGTTACATTTGAGATCCAGAGTGATTATCTTTAGTTACTTAGTGAGAGGTTGGGAATAATAAAGGTGAAAATCAAACTTAGCTATTGGAAATATTTTCTTGTTATTACTTAAACATAATCTTGGTATATTGGAAATCAACCTGTAGAATAAATTTTAGCAATAAATATAAGTTTTTGTAAATGACCATTACATTTTTTCCATGCCCCATCCCACTCTCTTTTTTTTTTTTTCTATTTTACATAGCAAGGACATTGTGTTAGCATTCTCTCAAATTTAATAGAACTGTATTTGTGAATTACAATGATCAAATTATATTACAACGGACAGATGGCAGTTCCAATTATATGTGTTTTTCATGAACAGAAGTTACTTAAAATTGTGAGCCAGGATCTAACTACAAATGTCTGTGAACATGACATGTTATACCACTACATGTCCCTGAAGGTATTTTTAAAGCAGTTTTATCTACTCTAAAGTAGATTACATATTTCAGAGCCAGATAAATCATCATAATATAATGTTGTGGTTCTCGTAAGATTTTTAGGTACGTGGGATATCCCAAATGAAGCATAGTTTGTAATGTTAATACATATCAGAAGGTAAATCTTGAGCTGTGCTCATTTGAGTCTTGGAATATTTTAAGTAGAGTAATGGTTTTCTGAAACAAATGTCCTAAGCTTTATAATCATCACTGATATCTTCAAAGTGAAAATAATTAAACATAGTGATGCATCTAATTGCTGAAATGTCAATAAAATAATTAACTCATCTGTCTTACTTATTTCAATTACAAGTGGTGAATTTATTTTATGAATGTTTATTTGAGACACCTATTAAGTGGTAAAATAAATAGTCATTGCTAACACTTAATTTTCCAAATCTAAATTTTATTAGCATACAAAGATGTTGCTTATATTTATCAAGAAATTGAGATAGATACTGTGCTACTTGTGTAGTTACTGTGCAGATACTTTGTTGAACTGGATAGTGGCTGGGGAGGAGATGAGTTCAGTAATCACTTGCAAAGATGAATAATATAGGGTTGATCTTACTAATGAAATAAATTATGGTAGAAAATAAATATGGTAGAAAACTTAGGTTAACTTCTTGGAAGAATCATGAAAACGTGAAGTGACACATAGCTAGTATTACTATATCTAGTATAGACAAAAAATGTATAACACTGAATTTCATGTGAGCTACTAAAACACCTAAATGTTTTAAACAGATGTAATCCCCTTTTTAATACTTATGGATTAATTTTATTTTGTTTATATGCAGGTGTTTTCTTAGAGTTTACAGTTTCTTTAAGTAACTATAGACATAGGATATGGATATATGAAAATTTATGATCATATCACTTATATGTGGAATCTGAAAAACAAAACAAAGGAAAGCAAAAATAGACTCACAGATAGAACAAACTGGTGGTGTCAAAAGGGGAGAAGAATGAAAAAATTAGTGAGACAGGTGAATGGAATTAAGAAGTACAAAACTTTTAATTTCCCAGGACATTTCCAAATACTCTGTAAGATGGCAACAAGGATCCAGAATTCATCCACTTTAGAATTGTACCATCTTTATTCTCCCACCTATTCCCACCATCCTCACTCAGACAGTCCTTGGAACTGCAAGTTCTACCCAATATTTTAAAATAACACTGAGCTGGCCAAAACTTCAGAGAACTGAGGCCTATTTTGCACCAAGTATGGCATAGAACTTTTAATGAGTTGGGGAAATTTCATTCCTGTCTCAGTTTCAGCATTCATAAGGCACAAACTACCTACAATTAAATGAGCCCCTTAAATAAAGAATGTGAATGCAAGTATTACATAGGCGTGGAATTAATATAACCTGATTGGCAATGGCAAAAGAGAAAAATAAAGTGAAATAACAATAATACTAATAACTTTGTTTAAAATGAAATTTCTTTATTTCATGTGGGAATTATTTTCTTATTTTCTTAGGTGTTAAACCTAAATATTGTCATATCATGAGACATAATTATATATACCAATGGCACCCCACTCCAGTACTCTTGCCTGTAAAATCCCATGGATGGAGGAGCCTAGTGGGCTGCAGTCCATGGGGTCATTAAGAGTCGGACACGGCTGAGTGACTTCACTTTCACTTTTCACTTTCATGCATTGGAAAAGGAAATGGCAACCCACTCNCTTTTCTAAAACCAGCTTGAACATCTGGAAGTTGACGGTTCACGTATTGCTGAAGCCTGGCTTGGAGAATGTTAAGCATTACTTTACTAGCACGTGAGATGAGTGCAATTACAGAAACTACAATCATAGACAACTAGCCAATCTGATCATATGGACCACAGCCTTGTCTAACTCAGTGAAACTAAGCCATGCCATATGGGGCCACTCAAGACGGACAGGTCATGATGGAGAGGTCTGACAGAATGTGGTTCACTGGAGAAGGGAATGGCAAACCACTTCAGTATTCTTGCCTCGAGAACCCCATGAACAGTATGAAAAAGCAAAAAGATAGGACACTGAAAGAAGAACTCTCCAGGTCGGTAGGGGCCCAATATGCTACTGGACACCAGTGGAGGAATAAGTCCAGAAAAATGAAGGGATGGAGCCAAAAACAACACCCAGTTGTGAATGGGACTGGTGATGGGAGCAGGGTTTGATGCTGTAAAGAGCAATATTGCATAGGAACCTGGAATGTTAGGTCCATGAATCAAGACAAATTGGAAGTGGTCAAACAGGAGATGACAAGAGTGAACATCAACATTCTAGAAATCAGTCAACTAAAATGGACTGGAATGGGTGAATGTAACTCAGATGACCATTATATCCACTACTGTGGGCAAGATTCTCCTTAGAAGAAATGGAGTAGCCATCATAGTCAACAAAAGAGTCCAAAATGCAATACTTGGATGCAATCTCAAAAATGACAGAGTGATCTCTATTCGTTTCCAAGGCAAACTGTTCAATATCACGGTAATCCAAGTCTATGCCCCAAGAGTTAACACTTAAGAAGCTGAAGTTGAATGGTTCTATGAAGACTTACGAGACCTTTTAGAACTAACACNTGATCTCTATTCGTTTCCAAGGCAAACTGTTCAATATCACGGTAATCCAAGTCTATGCCCCAAGAGTTAACACTTAAGAAGCTGAAGTTGAATGGTTCTATGAAGACTTACGAGACCTTTTAGAACTAACACCCCCAAAAGATGTCCTTTTCATTAGAGGGGACTGGAATGAAAAAGTAGGAAGTCTAAGAAACACTTGGAATAACAGGCAAATTTGGCCTTGGAGTACAGAATGAAGCAGGCAAAGGCTATTAGAGTTCTGCCAAGAAAACGCAGTGGTCATAGCAAACACCCTCTTCCAATAACACAAGAGAAGACTCTACACATGGACATCACCAGATNGCATTCAGTTACCTTGCCTGATGTATAGTTCTATGTGTCTTGACTTTATAGATCTACTTAAAATTTATACAAGTTCTGTGGCACTGTATTTCATCGTTGTGCTTTAAGAAATATTCAAAGTTTACTGTGTCTCCCGAAGTCTAAGTAAAGTGACTTCTAATTTAAAAATCCCTGTAGATATAAACTTTCATATATCTATGACTTTCATTTGTTCATTTTATTTCTATTTTTTTAATTTTGTATTTTATTGGAAAATGAGTTTATTTTAATTTTATGTGCTGAAAATAATTTTAATAAAAATGTTTTCCAGTGTAATAACTTGAAATTGTATTCCAGTTTACAGGATATTATAGCATTTACTCCTTTATTTAACTTTTATCACAGTACTGTGAGATGAGCAGGAAATGATCATATTCCCATTTTAAGTTTTAGAAAACTGGGCCTCATAGTCATTAGAGACATAAAGTTAAAAATTGAATTAAATTACATATAAAACCAATGACTTAGAGCTAGTGCTAGTTGGATTCTAACAGACTCACACTTAATAAAACAGTGTATGATACTTGAGATATTTTTTCTTTCAGTTTAATTCAGCTTAAATAGAATTGCTTAGTTCTTATTTGGTTGAAGTACTGTGATGAGCAAAACAGTTGTATAAGACAGATTAAAATAAAAGATAGGAAAATACATGATATTACAAGTTATGAGAATATTGCTAAGCAGTAAGAAAACATTTTTAATACAGAGTAGTGATAGAAACCAGAATTCAGGTGTTAAGGAATAAGGAAGAGGTAAAGGTGTTGACCTATGTGGTGTGGACTATCCTCTGAGGACAAGGGAGGTGTGGGTGGGCAAAGACAATGGAAGGCCTGAGAATGCATGCAAAGCATAGGGCAGTAGATAAATGGAGGGTGAATTAAGTACATTTGCTAAAAAACATTTAAGAATGACAAGGATAAAGTGAATTAACAAATTTGAGAGCCTAAGAAAACAAGTATAGGGGTTAACCTGGTAAAATACTCAAGTAAAGGCAATATGAAAGACACACTTTTATTCACTAAGAATAAAAGCTTATTTATTTTGGAAGATATTTATTAGCAAGTGACAGAACTTTTCTTTCCCCCAAAATTTGATATTCTTGAAGTATGGAAAAGGAATTGAGGAAGAATGGAATAAAGTTGTTATTGTTGTTCTTGTTCAGTCACTAAGTCATGTCCTACTCTTTGTGACCCCATGGACTGCAGCATGTCAGGCTTCCCTGTCCCTCAACATCTCCCAGAGTTTGCTCAAAGTCATTCCGTTGAATCAGTGATGCCATCTAACCATCTCATCCTCTGTTGCCTCCTTCTCCTCCTGCCTTCAGTCTTTCCCAGCATCAGGGTTTTTTCCAGTGAGTCTGCTCTTTGCATCAGGTGGCCAAAATATCAGAGCTTCAGTCAGCATCAGTCCTTCCAATGAATATTCAGGATTGATTTCCTTTAGGATGACTAGTTGGATCTCCTTGCTGTCAAAAGGACTCTCTAGAGTCTTCTCAAGCACCACAGTTTGAAGGCATCAGTTCTTCCATACTCATCCTTCTTTATGGTCTGACTCACACTTCCATTCAGAACTACTGGAAAAACCATGTCTTTGACTATAGGGACTTTTATTGGCAAAGTGATGTATCTGCATTTTATTATGCTATCTACATTTGTCATAGCTTTCCTTCCAAGGAGTAAATGTCTTTTAACTTCATGACTGCAGTCACCATCCAGAGTGATTTTGGATCCCAAGAAAGTAAAATCTGTCACTCTTTCCACTTTTCCCTACCTATTTCATGAAGTGATGAGACTGGATGCCATGATCTTCGTTTTCTGAATGTTGAGCTTGAAGCCAACTTTTTCACTCTCCTCTTTCACTTTCATCAAGAGGCTTTTAAGTTCCTCTTCACTTTCTCCCATAAGGGTGGTGTCATCTGCATATCTGAGGTTATTGATATTTTACTGGCATTCTTGATTCCAGCTTTTGATTATCCAGTCCAGCATTTTGAGTGATGTACTCTGCATTGAAGCTAAATTAAGCACAGTAACAGTATACAGTGCTGATGAACTCCTTTCTTAGTTTTGAACCAGTGCATTGTTCCATGTCCAGTTCTCACTGTTGCTTCCTGTTCTGTATACAGGTTTCTCAGGAGAAGTTAAGGTCATCTATTATTCCCATCTCTTTATGAAGTTTCCAGTTTGTTGTGATCCACACAGTCAAAGACTTTAGCATAGACACTGAAGCAGAGGTAGATTTTTTTTTTTTTTTTTT